>JAQHUG010000080.1:2653730-2805662 GCA_028555095.1 Dicrostonyx torquatus
AAAAACCAAAAAAAAAAAAAAAAAAAAAAAAAGAAAGAAAGAAAAAGAAAAAAGCAAGAAAGCGCCTTAGGGCTGGATCTTATGGAGACATTTTCGCAGTTGAGGCTCCCTACTTTCAGGTAACTCTAGCTTCTGTCAAGTTGACATGAAGCTAACCTGCCTAGAGGGGAATGAAGGGAAAGAAGAAGGAGGCTGCCTTCATTCACTTTCTAACTACTGTGGTAAACACCATGACTAAAAACAACTTGGGAAGGAATGGGTTTAGTGATTTACATGCTCCAGTCACACACAGTCCATATGAAGGGCAGTCGGGGCGGAAACCGAAAAGGTAGAAATTCCTGGAGGGATTGAAAGAGAAGCCCTTGGGTAAAGCTGTCTTCTGGTTTGCTCAGCTTGCTTTTCTTTTTAAGATTTATTTATTAGGTATACAGCATTCCTTCCATGTATGCCTGCGTGCCAGCAGGGAGCACCAGATCTCATTACAGATGGCTGTGAGCCACCATGTGGTTGCTGGGAATTGAACTCAGGACCTCTGGAAGAGCAGTCGGTGCTCTTAACCACTGAGCCATCTCTCCAGCCCCTCAGCTTGCTTTTAATGCAAGCCAGGACCACTTGCCAAGGCAAGGCACTGCCCTCACTGGGCCAATCATTAGCCAAGAAGATGCTCCACAGACCTGTCTGCTGTCCAATCTGATGGAGGAATTTCCTCAGTTGAGGTCCTCTCCTTCCCCTCCCATGACTCTAACTTGTGTCAAATTAACAAACAACTCACCAACATAGGCAGCCTTGGGAAGACTCAAGCCTATAAAAGTATTTGGGCGCTCATCTTCCAAGACGGGAGGTCTACAAGCTCTCCCTTTTCTGCCTCTAAGAGATGTCTTCGTTTACTTTTCTGCTCCATGATAAAATACTCCAGCAAAAGCACCACAAGAGAGAATCGTTTCTTTTAGCTCAGAGTTCTTCTTCCCATCCATCCTGGCAGCGTGGGCCTGAAGCAGCAGATAGCATTACATCTATTGTCAGCAGAGAGCAGTGAATATCTGCATGCCTGTCCTCGGCTTGCCTGCTCCATCTTTATGCAGTTCAAGATTTCCTTGGCTAGGGAATGGTGCCGTTCGCAGTGGGCTGGGCTCCCCACCTCAATGAGTGTAGCTTAAATAATGCAATCACAGACATGGCCAGAGGCCCATTTGCTAGATGATTCTAACTTCTGTTGGGCTGACAATAAACAGGGATCATTACACCTAGAGTCTTCGGTTTTTTGTTTTTAAACCATATGGTCTTTCCCCACAACTGGCCAACATGTAGAGAATAAGAGACTGTGGAAGTGCTCAGTCCTAAAAGGAACATCTAATACCACGCCCTTCCCTCTCAGGGGGGACTCGGGGGTCACTGAAAAGGGGTAGAAAGATTGTAAGAGGCAGACGTGGCGAATGACTGCAGGGAACAGTGTTTGGGGGCACAACGGGGAAGCTGCACATACGAAGACTCATGCAAACTTAAGCCAGACAAAAATCCCATCATGGAGGGGGATGGTGGTTAGAAGGTAGGGCAATTCCACCCCTACCGGAAGCGCAGCTAGGAGAGGGAGCATCAGTGTTCCTTCAGGGTCTGACGTCTGATAGGTTGCCCACTCTCCAGGGTAGGCGCTACACTCAGGAGAATTTAGACAACAGACATTGAACTCCATGGGGGCGGGGAGGAGCGCATGAGCCTGGAAATACAGCAAATTGGGTTAGACAGAGAGTTGGAGGTGAGTAAGTTCAAAATACATTCTATGAAATTCCTTTAAAAGTAACGCAATTTTTTTAAAAGTTTAAACTCACGAAAGAAATTGTGTATACACATTTCCAACAAAGTTAGTTGATACTTTTGTCCCAAAAGCAAAGCAAAACGGACAGGGTCTCCCTATGAAGTCCTTCTTACTGTCTCACAGGTGGTAAGAGTACCTTCTTTGGACTCAGCCTGGCAGGCGCAAGGTCATCTGTTGGGATTTACTGGTAAGTGCTGCCATCTTGTGGCCATTTTCCTGCCACTGCGCAAGCTCCTGGTTTAGGCTCCCCAGAGTTCCTGGGCTCCCAGATGGAAAACACTCTTCTAACATTCCTACAGTAACTAGTTCTAATCCAAGTCCCTCCCCAAGCTGGCTCAAGTCACCTCTCCTTGTTATGTGCTGGCTCATCCGCTCCCTCAGAAAGTTCTGACCTAGAGGGGACTCCAGCCCTTGAATCCTCCGTCCCTGCTCCATACGCGGAGACCCCACTTTACCTTCATCCTGAGCTTACTTGGAGCCTGAGGTCTTAGTAACCACCCTGAACGCCCATATCTCTGTTTACCTGGTGCCACTTTGGGCGGCAACCCTGGGCAGCTCACTTCGACCCGGTTTACAATGTTGCTGGAGACCCAACAGCAGTCGGGTGGGTCCGCGCAAATCCATGACCACGAACCCAAGCCGGAACTTTCCAGTGTTCCCCACACACCTCAACTCCTCTTTCACCTGCCTCAAACCGCAGTGCCATAGCCCACCCGCATGGACTTTCCGCCCATCCCCTTTATAGGAAAAACCAAAATCACCAGGGATGTTCACCCTGCCATGTATTCCTACCCCATTTCTACATTTACAATGAGGAAGTTTCTCTACCACTGCCTACTTAGTCTGCTCCCCTCTCTGCTGGCCCCCCTGCCCCACTTAGGAGCCTCCTGGACCCACACTTTCTCTCTCTCTGCTTTCTGATCTCTCATGCCCCAGCTCCCTAGGGAAGTGTAATCCGCAGAGATCTGTGTGCAGACCTCAGGTGGTGTTTGGGAATGACTGCAGATCATAACAACCCCACCAGCCTCATCCAGTCTGTATTAGCTAGCTTTCCGGCTGCTGTGATAAGATATTGTGCAGTAGGAACTTAATAGAGGCCTTTTCTTGGCTCGCAGTTTGATGGCTCCACAGTCTGTTATGGGGGTGGGGAAATCTGGGAAGGAAGAGCAGAGTTGAGGCAGCTGGTAGCATGACATGCCTCATGGGGCAGAGTAAAATGAAGGTTGCCCAGCCAGGGACCCCAGTCTGTGGGACAGTACCTACCACATTGGTACCAACCAACCAAAGCTGGCTTTCCTAATTCCATTACTGTGGACAACCTTCACAGACAGCCTTGCCTGTGTCTTGTCTCAGGACTCAGGGTTAACCATCATGTAACAGGGTAATGCTTGTGCCCCGGAAGGTCTTCATTTCTGCCCACTATAACCTAGAATGAATGCCTTTACACTCTCCAGAGTAAAGTGTTTATTATCCCATGGGCGGTGCCCAGCAAGCACAACCTCTCTGTCGTGTGGTTTCAGTGGCATCGTCAGGTTCAAAGGCTGAGATGCCAATTGCCTTCCTCACCGGTTGGTGTGTCTGACTCGGGTGGTCCTGGCTGTCGCCGAAACCTGACTGAAGTGCTGTTTAGGCTCCGCTTCATTATGGTGACAGCCTCTGAAGTGATAATCTTTTCTGGACCCAGGAATTATCCAGGGTGGAGTCTCACGAGCCTGACCTCCAACTCACTTATATAAACAAGGAAGGCCCCTAAGCTCTCGATCCTCCTGTACTTGGGATTACGGTTGTTCACCCCCATCCCTGGCTAATCTTCATCTCTAGGTGGAGGAGTGTCCAGGTCATTTTGGAAGGAAATCACAGCAGACAGAGATACTATGTCATATAGACCCCAAGACACCTCCGTGCTACAGCCCCTGCCCTGCCGGGTCTTGCGTTACTACTCTGTAGTTTAGTTCTACAGTGTTGGGGAACTCACTTTGGTGCCCTCTTTTCTCGTTGCCATGGCTGCTGTTTTCTGTCCAAGTGCCCCTTCCCACCATCCCTTGCCCAACCCCTCTCCATGTTTGCCTCCACTTACAAACATTCTTGTTTCTCTTTTCTTTTCTTTTTTTTTTTTCGAGACAGGTTTTCGCTGTAGTTTTTAGAGCCTGTCCTGGAACTAGCTCTTGTAGACCAGGCTGGCCTCGAACTTACAGAGATCTGCCTGCCTCTGCCTCCCGAGTGCTGGGATTAAAGGCATGCGCCACCAATGCCTGGCCCCAGACAGGTTTTCGCTGTAGTTTTTAGAGCCTGTCCTGGAACTAGCTCTTGTAGACCAGGCTGGCCTCGAACTTACAGAGATCCGCCTGCCTCTGCCTCCCGAGTGCTGGGATTAAAGGTGTGTGCCACCACTGCCCGGCCCAAACATTCTTGTTTCTATCAAGGTCAGTCTTAGCCTTTAGAAGGACAGCTTCTGGGGTCACCAGATAACTCAGTGGGTAAGAGTTGGGGAACCTATTTAAATGGTGGGTGAGAGGACCAGCTCTACAAAGTTGTCCTCTGATCCCCACGCTGTGGTACGTGTGTTCTCTCTCTCATCCACATTAAAAGTAAATACATATTTTTTTAAAGGGTCTCAAATTCTAGTTGGTTTTCTTTTCATTTTTTTATGGATAATTCATCACCATTTGCTTCCAATGGAGATTTCTGTGATCCAGCACTAAGTCTCATTGCTATTCTCATTTCATACCAGAGGAGGGCGCTCTGGGAGGCCTGGAGAAAAGCATTCCAAACTCCCTCCCCGGGTTGCGGTCAGATCCTTCCCGAATCTAACTGCATCGGGTTTTAGGCGCCACCTAGTGGTTGCTTTCTTTTCTTTTTAAATAATTTATTTTTATGTTCACTGGTGTTTTGCCTGAACGTATGTTTGTGTGAGGGTGTCAGATCTTAAGGGTTACAGACAGTTGTTAGCTGCCATGTGGGTTCTGGGAATTGAACATGGATCCTCTGAAAGAACAGTCAGTGCTCTTAACCACTGAGCCATCTCTCCAGTCCCCGTGGTTGCTTTCTTATTGTCCCTGAGGCGTGTTGGCTCCACGATATAGAATGTGGCTTAGCCACAGTACCCAGGGCTAGGTGTTCCAGGAAGCTCTGAGAACCTTTCCTTCACGTCCAAGTCCACACCAAGCCCTACTGCCCCTATTCTGCTGTGGCTTGATGGCATCTGTGTAGTTTTGCCAAAGTGGAGACCGGCTGTTAAGAAGAGGGCAAGTAAGACCTCCTCCCACCCCTGGGAAATGCTGCAGCGGCTTCTCTTCTCCCTACTTAGAGACACCGCGACTTTAACCTCAGTCTAGGTTCAAAGTTTTGAGGCCTCTGTGATTTAGAGTTAATGGTGACTTGGGAGAGCCCTTTGTTCTCGCTGCTTTCTCATGCTGCCAACCACTGGGCTTCACAACACTTGCCCAGGACCACTCTGTGGTCTCCACCCCACTAATCCCATGCACACTGTCATCTCCACCCCACAAATCCCAGGCACGATGGACCCCTACTTCCTGCTCTCACCCTGCCCCCGGTGTACCATCTGTAGATTTCATTGTTTTACACTATGGGTTGCACAGCCTGGCTCACTCCCCATGCCCCACCCCTACCCCAGGACGCATCCACCTGCCTGTCAGATCAATACATTCCCCTTGAATTTTCAGACCACAGACCTTCACCGCAGCTTCTGGGGCCTAGAAACTCGCTGAATGTGGCTGTCCCAGATCTTGGCTGCCCAGGCAGTGAAAGCAGGCCAAGGGGAAGCGTATGCACACACTGTCTGCCCTGCCCTCCTACCAGACCATAGACACTCCGAGGACCCATGGATTTCCCTTTTCTTTTTAACTGCTCATCTTGGACCTGCCTCACATGCTTTCCACGCTGGGATGGCCCTAGAGCCAGCCACAGGTGCTGGGGTCAAGAGCTGGCAAGGCCCATTGGAACCTTGATGTCTGGAGACACTAAGATAAGGGTCTTACCACCAGGACAGTAAGAAAGCAACCACTAGGCGGCGCCACCCTTAAATGTGTGGTAGGCACCGTGTGTTCCTCCATAACAAGGCCAAGGACTCTCCAATCTCCAAGAACTGGAGGCAACACAGGTTGGGAACTGCCAACCAGACCCAACTCACAGGGTGAGGCTTGAGGGTTATGGGGATCCGTTTAAATGGAGGTAACTAACAGTCATGAAAATTTAAAAAATGCACCTCTCCGCCTGCACATCCACCCATCTACAAGAACTGCCACATGTCCATTGATTTCATTAGCAGGAATCACCTGCTGGGAGAACACAGGATGCTGTCTGTCATCTATGTGGGATGCTGCCACCCTCTTCCTTAGGTGGGGAATCTGTCCAGGCTGTTAACAGCTCAGCTGTGCCTGGTAGCCAACCACACAATGAGTGTGTTCATGTCACTTTTCCTGCCCGTGCAGCATTCTTACACCACATTGAGCGGACCCCACCCTTCCACCCCCCACTCCCACCTAGCCTCGTTGGGATGCATCCTTCTGACTGGGGCGGCAGATGGGTGCTGGTCTTAGTCCATCATCCCTCCCACCTAGGCTGTGGGTTTTAAGCCCTGACTAGAGAGCAGGGCAAGGCCCAGGCTCTTCATGAGGACCTAACTTGCTGTGTAGCTGTCGGCAAGCCCCATTCCCTCTCGAACCATTTTCCCTCCTGTAAGGTGAGGCTGTTGAGCTGGACCAAGGGTTGGAGCTCTGAACTGCTGTGGAATTATGGAAAGAACGAGACAGCCACACCCAACTGCCATTAAAAGACCAAGAAGACATCAGACCAGGACCTGGATTTTTTTTAATTAGACTAGGAAATATAATTTATTTCATAAAAATTAATCTTGTTACAAGAGGAATGCTAAAGGCTATGTACAGGTTGTTTACAGAATGAACAGGTGGGGCTGGGACCATCCCCAGAATATTGGAATCCAGGGACAGAGCCATGTTCACAGCCCTGCATCCAAGCTCCCAGCCACCCGCCCTCTGAGGGTGAGTGGAAGGGGCCGACTCAGATACCTGGGAGCTTCAAGATGGGGACCAGAGTACCCTGGAAGTCCAGGGATGAGGAGGGTCCCCATCCCTCAGGAAGTGTCTGGCCAGGGCTCAGAATCATGGGCCCTGTAAGAGGGCAGGAGAGGCACATAAGAGATACACTGACTGACCCTGTGACTCGGAAACAGCAAACAGGCATGCCCACCTCCAGTGGCACAAGCCTGGGCACAGAGGCCATGTCCACAAATGGCAACAGGGGTGTGCATTCTGGGAGGGGTGCCCTGATGTGCGCAAGTTGAAAAGCACAGGCACGCACGCACACACACACATACACACACACACACACACGCACACGCTTGCAAACACACATATACCCTGCAGGACCCCGTACCAAGCTGGCCAGGAACGGGAGGAGGAGGGTCCAGCTCATTGGAAGCAGGAGTGGAAAACCCAACCCAATCAGTCCATAGCTGGCAGATATTACCTGGGTTGCTGCTACCAAACTGCCCACTTGGAGTCCTGCCCCAGGCTCCAGCTAACTGGGACCCACTCACCAAGTGCTCCCATTAGTGCCCAGGCAGGCAGGATTGGGCAAGGGAGGGCATACTAACCACAATCAACTTCTCTCTACATGATTCCCTTCTGAAGACAAGAAAAGGGTGAGACCCCAAGGGGCTTCATGGAGCTTCCAGGATAAAAAGGAGCCCAGAGAAGGCAGCTAAGTGCCCGAAGTCACACAGCATGGCTAGAACTTGGTTCCTGGTCTTGATTCCCAGGGTGCAGATGGACAGAGGCCCCTTCTGTGAATGGGCTAACAGTGACCAGCAGGGATGGGCATCTTTGGCAGAAAAAGTTCAGAGTCACCATCTGAGGCAGTATTTACCTAGGTGCTAGGGGCACGTTGGTCTCAGTCTGAGACCCACCTCAGGAGCCGCAGCAGAGAAGCCAGGACACAGATGCTTGCTGTGTCTGTGACCATGAAACCTGCTTCCCCTCAGAAGCCCCAACTTTCAAAGCCCAGGACGTGCCCAGACTGGTCTCAATGGCAGTTCAGGAACAGGCCATGGCCAAGAGTGAAGATGTCTACTTAGTAATGCCACCTTCACATCTCCAACCCCAGCAGGAGAGTGAACAGGTGAACCAAGGACTAGAGGTGCAGGGCTGGGAACTGGCCAGTGCCAGCCTAGATGCTAGGCCATCCAGCCTGAGAAAGAACCTGGAGGCCCCCTCCCACTCTGCAGGAGCCGCACCTCTCGGCCACATTAACTAAACCAGGATGGTAAGACAGATCTAAACAGTCTTCCCAGGTCTCAGCAGGCCTGGGCCTTCATCTGGAGTCTCAGAAACCCAGGCCACAGAAGGGCATCTACCTGGAGGGTGGGAGGACCACCAGGCTCCAGCTCCTGCTTCTGATTTTAGAACTCAATGTCATGGCTAAAATCCTGTATCAGCTCCCTGCACAGCTGGGGAAACTGAGGCCTTGTCAGAATTTAGCCCACAATGGATTCATGATTTGCAAAGCATTTCCCTGACCACACCCATGCACACACACATTTGTGTAAACACGTGCCCATGAATGCACTCATCTGTGGCCCAAGTCACAAGCATACCCACTCTTAACCACACTGGAGAATAAAAGTCCCCCCACCCCCTCTTCTTTTCTTTTCTCACTTTTTTGTTAGTATTTTTTTTTTTTATAAAAGGACTTATCCAAGTATCTGGATAATAAATCATTTGCGTTTCCTAAGAAACTGTTCTTGTTTTTGTTTTCCCTTATGGTTTTTGCTGACTTCTAAAGCTTTCATGCTTTCATTCATTCATTCATTCATTCATCCATTCTTCCTTTCTTCTTTTTTGTTTCTTGTGGACAGAAGACAGCAGTTTGTCTGAACTGAACTCAACTTTCATAGAGGACCAGGGATAGAAGAGAGGTCCCTAGCCAAGGACAACGTGGTGAACCCAGAATTGAAACCTGTGGATCGCCAGAGTCACAGGGCTGAGGATAGTGGGTTGTGAAGGGGGAAAGCCTCTGGCCTTAGGCTGCCCCAGAGGCCTCAGCCCATCCCAGTGCGAGCCAGGAAACGGTGGGGCAAGGATCCCGGCCTCTCAGCAGTAGAACACAGAGGTTTTCTAAGGCTGGTGGTGGTCTGAGGGTTGCGGCAGGGAGGGGCGTGGGGACCATTTCATCTGTGAGCCAGGGATGGCAGAGGCTGGACATCCCCACGGGGAGGCTGCTAGACCTCCTTGCACCGTCTCAGACTGTCTCATACTGGTCCCCGCTCGCCTGTGGTCACAATCACTCAGCAGTCCCCATCAGTAGCCATGGCCACCAGCATCTCGCTCTTGCCCATCTCCTCCAAGGCACTGGCCAGGCTGTTGAGGTCCCCATCATCTTGCTGCTGGGCTTCCCAGAGGTCCAAGATTACTCCCGTGGGACTAGTTTTGGTGGCGAAGTAATTTAAGTACCTGTTGGAAGGAAAAAGGAACGTTGGCTTCCCTGGTGATCAGCCTTTGAGTTGGGAAGGTCCAGGTGGTGGAAGACTGTAGGCTCCAGTCTTGGGTCTACATCCTATGTCCTCTGAATGTAGGCCGTGCAGCCCTATGCAAATCAGGGCACTCTCTAAGACTGATCCCGTCTCCAAAATAGGAACCACGTCAGTTATCTCCCATTAGAGCCCGGGAATACAGTCTTCCTGAAAAGGCTCACGGATGGACGGCCTGATCTCCTACAAGCAGTGTTAGAGGTGGGACTTTGAACAAGGACCAGGGTCATGAGCTTGTACATTCAACAACCGATAAACCCACGGAGGGACTCAACATCCGAATAAGGGCTAGCAAACAGTTCTGTGGGTAAATGTGACGACTCGAGCTCAAATCCCTGGTACCGACATAAAAGTCACCTGCATACCATAAATGTCTATCATCCCTGTGTTCCCTTCAGGGAAATGGGAAGCAGAGACGGGGGTGGCAGCTCCTGGGGTTAGCCTGGCATACATGGCAGAAGAACAAAGAGACCCCATCTCAAACACGGTGAAAGGTGGGGCCTGACACCCGAGGTTGTCCCCTGACCTCCACACATGCTCCATGCAGTCTGTTGCATACACACACGTTCTAAACACACGTATGTGACATCTAAGTAGATGTTTGGCAAGGCGTAGACCTGCGGAAGGTAGGGCATGGTGGGAGAGAACGGTCGCTGGGGTGCGTCTTCCCCTGGCCCTTCCAGTCTACTTCTGAGGTGACACTGCTCCATCATAGTGAAGCCTCTTGGCACAGTGGTTAGCTTTGCTCTGATGTACAGCACTGGCAAGAGCTGAGCAAGAACCAAAGCCTCTGGAAGTGTGGACTGAGATCCATCCTGACCCCTTTAAACTGCCTGATGAACTCCGCAGTGACGAAGAGTTGTCTCCTACATCCCTTCACACTGCTGGGGAGGCCCAAGCTCTCCCAAACCACCCATATCTGGTTCATCAGCATCATGGAAAGATGCTGGGACCCTGAGAGACCTTCCAGGCTGGCAGGCCACACTCTTTTCTGACATTCACTTTTGTTCTGGGCCTGATCCTGCAGCACAAGCTCCTGGGGGTAGGAGCAGAGTTGTCTTTCGAAGCCCTCCTACTTCTGGTAACCAGTTGTTTTTAATTTTAACATGTGTGCATGTGTATGTGTGTGTGTGTGTGTGTGTGTGTGTGTGTGTGTGTGTGTGTAGGTCAGAGGACAATCTCCTGTGTCATCCTTAGGAACACCATCCACCTCATTTGAGGCAGAGTCTCTTACTGGCTTGGAATTTACTACTCAGCCAGACTGCCTGCCTAGCATTTCCCAGGGATCTTCCCGCCTCCATCTCCACAGTACTGGAATTGTACATGTGTGTTAGCATGCCTGGCGTTTTGATGTGGGTTCTGGGGCTTGAACTCAAATCCATGCTTATGAAGTAAGCGCTTCACTGACTGAGCTCTCTTTTATACCTGCTCAAGGCCAATGGATAAGAATTTCTAGTAAGTGACCATTTAACATTTTTACCACGTATATCTGGCATTCGGAGTTCCCTAAGAGAGCCTGGGCACCGAGGCACTGGTGACAAGCATGACTACCCGGTGTCAGGGCTGGGTCTGCCCCTGGTATGGATAAGGAAGTGTTTGCCTACACTGTGGAAGAGAGCAGGGCTTAGAGAGTAATGGCAGTCACTGGCTCACAGGTCTATTCTCTATTCTGAGAGGGACAGAGACCTCAGACTGAGTGCATGCAAACCCAGCTGTGGATCTGTCACTGATTACAGCACAAGGGGAACTGAGCCTTGGTCTGCTGGGATTATGCACCCCGCTGCCCTGCCAGACCTTGAGGATGAGGGCAACAGGGGTGACTGTGGCTTGGGATGCTCACCGGTCCATCGACAGTTTCTGGGCCAAAAGTCGCCAGTCGTTGCCCCGGGAGCTAGGGGCATCAAGGCTGTTGCAGATCTTCTGGCGGATGGACAGTGGTATCTTGAAGGCATAGGGTCCCAGCTGGGTGGTGACAGCATTGCCAGGGGCCGAGCAGAGTGCATCCAGGGAGCCAGCAGGTGTCTGGAAGAGAAGAGATGAGAGTGAAGTAGTCACAGTGCCGGACAGGAGCTCACCCAGTCTCCTGCCTGGACAGGGGCTTAAAGGCTGAGGCTGTAGTTTTATTGGTAGAGTGCTCGCCTAGCTCTAGCGTAGAGCCCTGGGCTCTATACTCAGCTTTGTCTCCTCTAGGCTCTCTCTAGCCTCCCACTTCTGCAGGGCAAGGGTTGCTTGCTGCATGTCAGGTGTGATCTTGCTTGGGACCAGCCCTGGGCACACGCTGACTTAGTCTTGGGAGGAGGAAGCCCCAGGAGTCCTAGCCTACCCAATGAAGACCAGCTTTGATACAGGTGAAAAATAGAACCTAGAGAGGACAGGTGACCTACCTGGAGCAGAGCTGGCTTGAGGCCTGTGTGGAGGGCTTTCTATTACACTGGTCACCTTAGGAGTCCTGGCTTTGTCTAAAGCTCAGTTTGGAGCAAGAGGTTGGGAGTCACAGGCCAGTCTTTACCTTGGCCAGGTTCAAAGTCAGCCTTGTTTGGTAGTCATGTATAATATACTGATACTCTCTTCCCTATGACCTTTCTATCTATCTATCTATCTATCTATCTATCTATCTATCTATCTATCTATCTATCCATCCATCCATTCATTTTTGAGGTGTGGGAGGGTCTCATGTAGCCCAGGCTGTCCTCAAACTCACAATGTAGCTGAAGATGATCTGGGATCCTCTTGCTTCCACATCCTGAGTGTTGGGATTATGGGTGAACACCACCACACCTGAGGTATTTGATGGTAAAGCCCAAAGCATCATGCATGCTACGGAAGCACTCTGACAAGTGAGCCCCAGCCCTAGCCTTGAGACTCTCATCTTCCAAAAGGGGACCACCACAATCCTCTCCCTGTGGATGTGACAACTTGATATGGTAATATATGGCACGTGAACAGTGTTCAGCAAGTGATGGTTGCTCGGTCAAGGTGAGCAGGTTTCTTTTGTGATTTGAGAGGGGAAAAAATCGGAGTCTTCATGGGAGATGCTGGGGAGTGAGGTGCATGTGTGCCAGAGCCTCAGTCTCCTGGGCTGTCACCGACCCTCACCTCGGCCAGCGTGGTGTGCACCTGGAAGATCTGGCCTTCCCCTTCCACCTGCCGCACGCAGACCTTACAGGTGAACTCGGTGGAAGCCAGGCTGTGCCTCTCCAGGGTGAAAGTGCAGTGCAGGGCTTTCTGGCTGCCATTCCAGATGTGGTAGAAGGGAATCTCCTGTAGGAAGAGGCAGGCGTTCAGGGTTGCAGGTGAAACTGGGTATTTGCCAGTGGGTGGGGACCAGCCTCAGGGAGGGCTGGGCCTCTGGGGGAGGCTCGAGTCTCTGTATGAAATGGTTTGAGAGTAGGGAAAGCTGGCAAGCTACGTGGTGCTGATCCATTGGTTCTGGGAGGGAGTTGAGAAATGGGCCTGTGTGAGGGGAGTGGACAGGCGTGTGTGCGTGTGCATGTGTGTGTATGATGCAGCAGGGCGCATACACAAGTTGGAGCATGGGGCACCTAGGACTTCAATGGTGGCATATACTGCAAGATGGGACAGAGGAACATGAGTGCCAGAGACAAGCAGAATCAATCTGCAAGGCTTATATTTGTTTAGATGGGTCTGGCCCCAGACCATAAACTTGCAGTATAAAAAGGGCCTGAAGGGGGACATGGGGGTGATGGGCATGGATACCTATGTGTGGGGAGGTGTAAGAGGGGCTGAAGATGTGGCTGTCGTGGCACAGAATTTAGGGTATGAAGATGACTGGAAACATGAAGGACAATAGAGCAGAAAGATGGGACAGGGCTGAGGGACCTGGGAAACACTGCCTTCTTCACTACAAAGGGTGGAATAGTGGGCTCCTCCCTGCCCCTCCCCAGGCCCAGCGCTCACCTGGTACTTGGCCAGTAGCTTGCTCCTCCAGTGGGCATGGGGGATGTCATGGAGGGAAAGGCGCAGGTTGTGGTAACTGTCCTTGAAGAGCAGAGGCTTGGGCTCCTCTACCAAGTAGCCGCCCAGAGTGCGTTCCAGCTCCAGCACCTCCTGTTGATGGGGCAGTGGGAGGGGCTTGTTACCCGTGGACCATGGGTCTTTTTATACTGCAAGCTGCTAGTCTGGGTCCAGACCCATCTGATCTAATTAAAAAGTTGTTTTGGATGAATGTGGGGGGCAGATACACAAGTGGATGAATGGAAAGTGAGTGGGTGGGTGGATTCCAGGCTATGGTAGATAAACAGATAGCTGATAAACTGGAGGGATGATAGACAGATAGACAGATACATATAGAGAACATAATATGGGTACCAGGAGATTGGAAGGAGAATTAGACGTACAGGTAGGATACTGACTGAGTAGATGGATGGATGCATACAAAGATGAACGGATGGATGGACTGATCGAATGGATCACGGGATGGATGTGTGGGTTACAAATGAGTAGGTATATGAATAGAAGAATATTTGGAAGGACAGATACACGAATGAGGAGATGGATAGCGCCTGGGTGGCCAAGGCTGTTTACCAAGGAAGTGTACCAGAAGACAAGTGAAACAGTAGGTGGATAGATGGGGCTGGACCAAGTAAAGAATGCAGTAGGGTCAGAATGCGGCAACTTCCCTGTTGACCTTTGGCCAGGATAAACACTAACCAGCATCAATACCACCAGATCCAGCTGCAGGGGATTGCCCGCAGTGCCCCATCCCTTTTGGAGGCCTCTTGGAATGTCAGGGTAGTACAGTCCCCACAGGGGATATTCCTTCTCCCACAAGGCCTTTTCATCTATGTTGCATCAGTCCCCAGAACAGAGCCTGAGAAAGCCACAAGAGACTCAGAGACAGCAGACTAGGAGAGACCCCAGCTCAGAGCCGGGGCAGGGAGGGCATCAGAATGTCCTGTCTGTCAGAAAGCCCCATGAGGCTTCTGGAGGGCCACGGCAAGAATGGAGAAGAGAGCCAGCTCTACATCCTCCCGGGAATGGGACAGAGTTCGGAGAGGAAGGGACAGTGGCTTTGAGACATGTATGGCAGGCAATGCCCACGCTGGGCTCCACATTTGCCAATTTACCCCCTTCCCTCTTTGCCCAGCATCTCCTCATATGCCCTTGCTTCTCCCTCATCTCTGGTCTCCATTGGCTTTTCTTTGTGTCTGCTAAAAGCCTGGACTATCCTCGCTCATTCCATCAGTCCCTGGTCTGTCTGTCCTACTGACCAGCCACAAGGTCCAGCCTCATCTCCTGGCCACTGCCTCTGCCAGCTGTCTGGGATTCAGCCTCAACTTCCCAATCGGCCTTTGCCTCTTGTTTATCAACACACACACATGCGTGTGTACACACATGCGTGTGTACACACATGTCATAGCCCCAGCTTCCTTCCTAACTGGCCTTTGCCTCTTGTTTGCCAACACACACACACACACACACACACACACACACACACACACACACACACACACACACACACACACACACCATAGCTGCAGACCACTCTACAGAGCACCTGTGAACAGGGATCTGCTACAGCTGGGCCCCTTGCCACTGAACAGGATCCCAGTTACTAAACACGACCCGAGCTTACTAACAAGCGGCTGGCCTCTTCAGTCCCCGCTCTCTCACTTACAAAGTCTCTCTCTCTCTCTCTCTCACACACACACTCACACACACACACACACACACACACACACACACACACACACACACACACACACACCCTACACTGTTCACACACGCCGAGCTGCACACCCGACTTGGCAGAAAGTCGCCCTGCTGGTTGGACATGTCCTTCCTCTTCTCAACCCAGAGTGACAACTTGCTATCCAGGACTTAAGTCTGAGGCCCACTTTCTCAAAGTCCTCAAAAGAAATTTCTCTGTCTCCCACCTCCAGCCCTGTCTGAGAGTCCAGTGCTATTCTAGTGGCTGATGAAAAGTAAGCATGATTGATTGACGGAAAAGAAACCTGACAGAGACCACACACCCAGGGAGAGGAGCAAGCAAGTGATGGGCTGTGCTGATGTCCCCACAGTGCCCCCAGGCTCCTACCTTCAATGCCACAGGCGTGTCCTCCAGACAGTAGACCCTGAGGCTATACTCCAGGGAGGTACAGAGGGCTGGGGCAAAGATGGCCAGCTGGAGCCGCTTGACTGCAGAGCGGGAGTAGGACTCGCCCGTGAACACATAGGTGCCTAGCTGGTCCAACAGGATGTGACAGGACTTAGCCTCCAGCTGACAGTAGCAGGGGGTGTTCAGAGTCTCCTCATCCAATGTCACCACCTCCTACAGGGGGAGAAGAGGATGCTGTCTTCTGGGCTGGGACGAGTTAGGAGAAGGGAAGGTCTGAGAGCCAGCCATGCCACCTAGCACCTCACCTCCCAGAGACCCTGATGGGTCTGGGTCTTGAGCTGGAAGATCCAGTCTCCAGCGATGACTTCAGCACAGTGGGGCACGGTGAGGATGACAGGGCGGCAAAGGAGGAGGCCTGTAGGACCACAGGTCACCGAGGGGCTCAATACTGTCTGGGTCCCTTCCGAAAGTGGGCTAGGGGGAGGGCAGAGGGAGGCAGTGAGCAAAGGCCGGAAGTACTTGTGCAGCAGGTACATACTCCACCCCTGCAGGGCATTCTGCAGGACCCCCAACTCCACCCCTGCAGGGCTCCCAACTCTACCCCTATAGGGCCCCCAACTCCACCCTTGCAGGAGCTCCACCCCCACCCCTTCAGGGTCCCCACCTCCACCAGGGCCTGTACCAAGGCAAGTGTCTGCCACTTGGGAGCCTGGGACTGCCAGGCACCACAGCAGTGGGAAGTAGGGATACGGTATAAACCAGGAATTGCATTCTAGGTTTTTGCTGTTACGTCAAAACAGTTGCAGCCAAAGTTTTGCACAGCCTTTAAGGTCTAGGGTTTTAGAGAACATTCTGGTCTTTCTTTTTTTTTTTTTTAAAGACCTTTTATTTTTATTTTTTAAAAATATTTATTTATTATGTATACAATATTCTGTCTGTGTGTATGTCTGCAGGCCAGAAGAAGGCATCAGACCTCATTACAGATGGTTGTGAGCCACCATGTGGTTGCTGGGAATTGAACTCAGGACCTTTGGAAGAGCAGGCAATGCTCTTAACCACTGAGCCATCTCTCCAGCCCCCATTCTGGTCTTTCTTTACTTAAACAAAACAAAGCAACAAAATAAAATAAAAAAACCCCACAACAACCCATGAGGCCATTAAAAACAAAACAAAATAAAACATCGTGGCACATGCCTTTCATCTCAGCACTTGGGGAGGCAGAGGCTGATCTGAGTTGGAGGCCAGCCTGGTCTACATAAGTTCTAGGACATCCAGGGCTACACAGTGAGACCCTGTCTCAAAAAAACAACAAAACCATTTGGTGTGTGTGTGTGTGCACGCATGCGTGTGTGTGCATGAGTGTGTGTATGTGCGTGTGTGTGTATGTGTGTATGTGTGTGTCTAAGTGAGAAAACAACTTACGGGAGTCAGTTCAGCTCTCTTCTTCTACCAAGTGGACTCTGGGGATGTAACCCAGGCGTGCTGGCAAGCACTTTTACCCACTGAGCCAGCTCACAAGCCAGCTTTTGGTACATTTTGATTGCATGCTGTTACACTGCCCTTGGGAGAGCCGGGCCCATCCTATGCAACCACCAGTGTGTCAGAAAGAGCTGTGTGCCCGTGCTCTTGGAGGCGTGCAGGGATTAACATGAGGAAAAACATCCTTACAGGTTCCTCAAGCAAAACCCTTTTTGTCTATCTGTGTAGTTCCAATAACTGTGACTGCAATTCAGACGGTTCAGCTTCTCATAAACAATGTACATGGCACACGTACATATGAATCGCTTGTTCACGGTCTAGCCCCATGTTCGAACTGAGATGTCCGGTTTTTCTTACTAGCTGTGAAAGTTAATCTTCCCTGTCGACTTGGCCGGGTTTGGGGTCACTGCGGAGATGAACCCCTGACATGCCTGTCTGTGAAAGGGTTCCCTAAGAGGGTTAGGTAGGAGGAGAGACCTACTCTGAAGGTGGACAGTGTATCCTATGGGCTAGGGACCCAGACTGAATGAAAAGGAAAGAAAAATAGGGGAATGTTGGACCCAGATGCTCATCCCTCTCTGATTCCAACTATGAATTTTTCACACTCCTGTGACCACAGCTAGAGCGGCTGTCACTATGGTGAGCCCAAATTAACGCCATCTCCTGAAGTTCTTATCAGGCATTTGCCATAGCAATGGGACAGAAACGATACCCTCATTTATGAATCGCCTTTACAAAGGAAGGACTTGCTGCTGCTGGGTTTTACCCAGTTAGAACATGCTCTCTCTGGGGAACCCTGGGCACTGGGGACCAAGCTCTGAGGGGCACATGGAAATATCTGTGCCCAGGGTGGGCAGAGGAGAAGGGACGCTGCCTGGCCAGGGCTGGGATGGCTACTCACAGGGTACTTTCAGCTTTGTTGATCAGTAGATACATCTCATAGAACTTGCCGGGAGGGATGGCTCCATTTGGCACCAACAGGCTGACCCCTAGGGAGGAAGGTCATCAGGAAGGGGTTAGAGGAGGTAGAGGTGATGAGAAGAATGGGGTGAGACCTGGCTTAGGGAAGGGAAAGCACTCTAGATTAAGGAGAGAGGTGGGGCAGACACAGGGAAGAGTCGGGCCACTTGGCCATAGCTGCTATGCCCAGGAATACAGGGGCCTCTGACATTGCTGGGGATGGTGTGTGTGTGTGTGTGTGTGTGTGTGTGTGTGTGTGTGTGTGCACATGTGTGTGTGTTGGGAGTGGTCAGAAAGCCCTTATACTGGCTCCATGCTGGCTCAAGACAGGATCCTAAAAAGCTGCCAGCTGCCACTTTCACAAGAAGAGATGGGCACCCCTGCCCTGCTGTCACTCACAACTAGGACCTCTCTGTGGGACTCATAATGGTAAGAGTTGTTCTCCCACCCCGATAGGGGCAGTGAGGCCTCTCCAAGACTTCCCTGGCCTAGAGAGGCCCAGGCCGGCCTGATCTCAAGTCTTCTACCAGGCTTCTCTATGTATTATCTACCCAGAGCTTCACTTTCTCATCTGAGCAATAGGTCCAAGGGCCTACCTGTGCCAGGAATGCTCAGCCTCCCACCCAGGCAGCCAAAGGTGCCGCTGAGGCTGCTGCTGGGGTCTCGAGGTAGGCCCAGGAGCTGCTGGGAACCAAGGCTGGCACTGCGCAGGTGCAGCAAGTGGGTGTTCTGGGAGAAATCACCAGGGTATGTGCCGGGCGGTAGAACGCCCAGCAGGTCGGCTCCATCAGCCAGACCGGATCCAGAGCCGGTGGTGCTGGAGTTATAGACCTTGATCTTGAGGCTGGGCAGGGGATCCAGCAGGGGTGAGTTAGTCATAGGGATCTTATCAGCGGAGTCCTGCAGGGCATAGACAGGCCCACGGTAGATGCCGGCACTGGCTGTCAGGTCTGGAGGGGCAGCCGGGTGCAGGAGCTGCGGGTTGTCTGCAGGGGTGAATGCGATAGAATCACTTTCCCTGCCCACTCTGCTCCCTCCAGGCCTTCTGCCCTCTCCACATGTCTAGCCACCTGTTACTTTAGACAAATGGGTCAGTATACCAGGGAGCTGTCTGGACCCCAGCTCTGGTGATAGCTACACTACCCTGGGGTCCCCCAACCATCCCTGCTACCCCAGGCTTCTCCTGCTCCTTACTGGGCCTTGCAGTCTTGAAGTTGACAGGGTGGAAACCACCGGTGAGGGCAGCAGAGGAGTCGGTGATGTCTGTGTCAAAGTCCCGGCAGTTTCTTCGGTACACGACCACGCCCACTGCCATGAGAACTGCCACAACCACGAAGATGGCCACCACGAGGCCTGCATACAGCGCCACATCTCCTGAGGGTTCCAGGACTGGAGAAGTAGTAGGGTTAGGTGAGGGGCAGGCCCTTTGGGGTCCCAAGGAAAATCTAGATTCTAGGCTTTGCCTGGCAAGACGATCTGCTGGCCTCAGGCAAATCTCACAACTCCCTCCTCCCCACTTCCCACCTTCCCCTCCCAACCCCCAGTCTATCTCTTCCTCAGAAGACTGTCTCAAAATCCCTGCCCTGTTGGCCACCCTCCTGGTGGGCAACGCTTTGAAGGTAATAGAACCAATAAACCCGATTCATAAGCTCACTCATGGCTGATTGTTGGGGAGCCAGTGGTGTGAGGCTCAGACACATGAGGGCACCCAATTCCACCTAAATGACAAAGCTTCACTCCACGCCTACCACTTCCGTATGACCAAAGGCCCTGGCTCCCCGAAACCTTCTTAAGCAGTCTCCTTGACTATGCCAAGGATGGGAGGTGGAGTGGGCGAATGAAAGGCAAAGCAATGGATGGAGAGGTGGTGAGCAGGTGGGCAAACAGAGATGGAACTGGGGGAGGCCACCCATGGCTACACCTCCTTCCTCCAGCAGGGGACTGTGCTTGCAAATAACTACTCATGGCCAGGCAGGGATGCGGCAAGGTCAGAGGCAGGGTCCGCCGGTCATTCTAGGAGGATGGGAGTATCCTGTCCACGCCATCCCTTGTGCACTCAAGTACACAGACACATGCAGTTACTGAAAACTGAAATGTGACGGGTGCAACAGAGGAGCTATGTTTTTTTTTAAAAATGAATTTACTTTTAATTAAGTGAAATATAAATTTTAAAAGCCACCTGTGTTGAGCAACTATCACAGCAGCCAGCTCAGGCACAGTCAAGATGGAGGCCGCTGGATGGCTGCTCTTTGACCTTGCTTCTTTTGGGAGTTCCAAGAAGTTCCCATACATCATTAAAACAGGGAAACCCTGGAGAGGGAGCCTGAGTTCCCAGACCTGGCCATCTGCACCCCTGGGTGAGTCCATGCCTCGTAGCATGGAAGGTCATGGCTTCCAGCCCTGTGAACCTGCTCATTTTCCACACTGTCTTTCTAACAGTCCTCACTAGGACTCCCCAGAGCATCCTGGCAAACAGGGAGCTGCTAGATACTCTTCCTCAGAGCTGACGTCCCTCCTCTCTCCAGAGGCTCCTGTCCCAGCAGGCCGCTCCTCCCTAAGCTTGGCTCGCACACTTTAATGTCCTCACTCGCACTGGGGGCCACTTGCTTGGCGATTTATACTCTCTAATCATCCACCAGCCTGGCCTCTCGGGGCACTGGGCTGAAGACTTCCCTGCAGGTTTTATGATTCCAGAATGATCTGAAATTGTTCTTTAATTACCACAGGCCAATCTGAGGGAGAGGTTGTATTGCCCTGATATTGCAGTCACAGTGGCAAGGGCCCTAGGGGAAGGAGGAGTCCCTTAGGAGTTGAATCAGAGCAATACTACTGGTGCAGGCTAGAGTTAACTTGGGAGGTGTGGCCCAGTTGCTAGGGGGACAGTGTGGGGAACAGAGGTGGACAGACATGACACTGTCTCCTGGCATGTCTCAGAGAGAAGGGACAATGATTAAGACCATCTGTTTGGGCCACAAAAATATCCGGGTTCAAGCCCTGGCTCTGCTACTTTCCGGTTTGCTCCTTGGACAAATTTGGTCTTCTCTCTGAGACTCAGTTTCCTATCCTATAACAGGAGGGTGAGGGGGAGTCCTTTCTGTCAGCCAAGAGTCTGCTTGCCTCTCTGTGATAGGACTGTGGCAAAATGCGTGAGGTCCAGGGATCCCATGGGGTTGTACTGGGGGGAGATAGCATCAGCTCTCCCTGTCTTTCACCCCACACCCGTGGAAAGCCAGCCAAGGAGAGCCAGGGATCCCCAGAAGAAAGAGGACAGTCATGAAATGGGACTTACGGTGGCTTTTAGGATCGTTTAGAGTTCTCTTATCTGTCAAGGGAAATAAAGGGAAATATGATGACACAGGTGACAGCTAAAGGATGGACAAGAAGATCATGGGGGCATGGTATGGATGAAATGAAGGATGTGGGGCCAGACAGAGGCCCTGTGGGCTGCTCTGCTCAGGGTGGGCACAGTGGCCCAAGGTTGGGCAGGGGCAGAGGGGTCTGTCACCTGACTCCCGAGCACTCACTCTGCACACACAGCCCATCGGTGCAGTTCTTGGAGTCAAGCAGCGCCCCGCTACAGTCGCGGCCTCCATTCTGGGGTGGGGGGGCCATGCACTCACGGCTGCGCCAGTGCGCGCACTCTGTGCTGCAGGCTGACCACTTGCTCCACTCGGTCCATGCTCCGTCCACTGTGGGCGCACAGCACATGCCGTTATGTATGTGAACAGCAACACAGACACAGTAACAACAGCACAAGCATGCATGCACACAACATACATGCCAATCAACAAATCAATACCATGTCTACACAGCCACAGGCAGGCTAGGGGCAGTTAGATGAACACGGGGGGGACAAGAATAAAGATACTTAAGGTTACCGGTACACAGAGAGACCAAAACCCAGGTAAGAAAACAGCACATAATTATATATACACCACCAAGGACAAGCATAGCTGGATGGACATGGACAGGGGAAGACAGACAGGGAGGAGGCTGCTAATAGGATAAATAGCTGTGGCCAACAGGCATCTCAACAGATACATTCAGGAAGTTCTCTGGGCCCCTAAGAGCCCTCAAAGCCAGAAGTCCTATCTAGCTTCAGCTCACTGCCTCTGATTCCAACTCTCCAGCAGCCTGGGACAGAATCAGATGGTAGAGACCACAGAGGTGCTGAGGACCTGGGGTCTGGACACTTGGCTGCTCGGGGGAAGGTGGCAATCCAACTCTGTACATATCCCGTAGGTAAAGGAGCCTGGGAGGGTATGGGACTCCTACCTGGGCACACGGTGGTGCAGGCTGTCTTCTGGAAGGCCTGTCCCTCACAAAAGGCCCCTCCATTGAGTGGGGCTGGGTTGGTGCAGGTCCGTGTTCGCTTCTGCCAGCCTCGGCCACATCGATTAGAGCAGGGTGACCACTCTGCCCAGCTGGACCAGCCGCCATTCACTGTAGGGATGGGCCATCACAATTAGCATGGATCGGGGCTCCTCCTGGTATTTCAAACCCACCACCCACCTTTACTAATCCAGTTACTCTGGCTGGAACCCTTCCCCTATGGGACTGGGTACTGAGACACCACAATGAGAACCTGAAAGGGCCTAGGAGGTCTCTGTCTCATCCTGGCCTATTGTACAGTGACACAGTTAGACTGGAGGGTTAACACATAACCAAAGCCACCCAGTGTGTGATGGGGTACCTGGACTTTGACTTGGGACTGAATCCCAGGACTGGACTTCCTAGTACATTCCAGTTACTGCCACTATGGTTCTACTCTCCATTCTTGGGCCCAAAGGAAAGAGCAGAGAGCATCATACAAGCCTGAACCGCATCCTTACCTCTACAGGGACAAAATGACTTGAACGTGGCGATCTGGCTGTGACCCTACCTTGGGCCTAAATCAGGAGATGTGGGTCTATTTTTAAAGGTAGCCAAGGGGCCCAAAGAAGTAGGCAAGTGCTCCTGGCTGGGGACCCAGAGTGTCTGACTTGGCCACTTATCTCTCTAGATTCCTCTCCATACAATTCAGGGGGCCTATCTGGAGACCAGGATAGCGGGGAGAGCTGCCACCACAGAGGGCACCCAGGATAAGCACAGTGTATCCCAGCAAAGCACCCATCCACACCATAGACGATGACTGTGGCAGTGGTGCTCCGGCGCTTGGCCACAATATTCTTGGCCACACATGTGTAGTTGGCCGTGTCTGACAGGCGAGCCTGGCGGATGATGAGGTTGTGGTCAATGGTGAGCAGGAAGTTGGTGTCCTGAGTGGGGTCGATGACATCTTCATTCTTGAGCCATTCCACCTGTGGAGGGGAGCAATGAGGGATCAATTGTCTGCCTGCTGGTGCTGGGGATGGGCCTCCTGCAGAGGGGAGGAGGGGTCCAAGCGTAACTAGAATTCCGGTCCTGCCTATATCCATGCCTAGTTTCATGCCTGGCAGTAACAGGCACCAACATCAATGTGGGAAACATCATTTACCAGCAGAGTGATCTTAGGAGACCCAGGGCCTCAATCTTACCAACTGTAAGATGGACCCTGAAGAGCACCCACCCCATGTTCCCCATGGCGAACGTGACACGCTTGGCTCAGAGATGTACCAAACACGCACAGGCTGCTAGTGCCTGCCCTAACCCCACGCCCGAGCTCCTCAAAGCTGCAGCTGGGCTCATACCTCAGCTTTGCTACTCACTAGCAGACACAACCTGGATGGTCACCTCATCCCTCCCATCTTTAAAGGGGTGGCCTTGCCCACATTGCAGAGCTGCTGAGACCAGAGCCCACAGGTAGCAATCCCCCCACTCAGGTGCCCATGAGGGCACAGAAGCAGCCTAGGAGACCAGTTCCAAGTTTGGGGACTTGACCACTAAGTCCCAAGTAAGAGGCCCATCCTTTGGTGCACAGCCATACATCCCCTGTGAACTTCTACAGCAGTGTAGGGCATGCGTGGGGAAAGAGGAAAACAGTGTCCAGTTGATAGAGTGGATATCTGGTGGTATCTACAGGTGTGGTTTCCTAGGTCGGTGTCAAGTGGAGGTGTCAGGGACTAGGCCTGGGGTCTACCCAGGGATCCCTGGGGTTCTCCTTCTGTGAGGCAGAACCACAGAGGTCTGGAGGCTGTGTTATTGCAACTGCTGGTAAGTGCCCTGCCTGGCTGGCCACATCCTTCTCACCTCAGCCACAGGCACTCCCTCCGGTGGGCGGCACTGCAGAAGGACCTCATGATCCAAGGGCACCTCCTTTGCCAGAGGCTCCTGGTCAAAGTTCTTGCGCAGGTCTGTGAGAAGAGTTTCAAGTATATCAGACGAGTGCTGGACGGGAACATGAAGTGCCTGTTGTGGCCACTAGGGGGCAGAGTGTACCTAAGGACATATTTACAGGCTGCCTTCACCTGGGGAAACGGTCCACTCTGGGACCTTGCCTAGAAGCTGCTGGCTTCCTTCCATAAGTGGCAAGAGCCACTGGAAACCCTGGGGCCTGAGGAGGCCTGGCTTCTGGGTCTAAGAGTCCACATGAGCTGGCACGTACATGTCCCCTTAATGGACATTTCTCTCTCTGACATTAGTAGGGAGACGGAGCGGGTTAATCAAGGTAGCATACAGGCAATACGGATGTAGGCTCGGCGACTCTTGGTGGTTCCCGAAGAGCTCCAGGCTACACACTGGCACCAGTAGTCCTCCAGCCCGAAGAGTTCCTCCACCTGCTGCCTTGACACCTCGATCTGCACCTCTCGCACTCGCAAGCCTGGGAGAGAGAAGATGGGGTCCTCAGTGGCCGGGGAAGACACTACCTCCCTTCCATCCCAGTCTGTGGCTCCCCTGCAAAATCTGACCGGCATCCACCTGGAGCTATCTACAGCCATTCCCCAGGTCTGTTTGAAAGCTAATGCCAATCTTTAGTATCCTTAGATACCCATTCACTACCCGGCTAGCCTGTGCTTGTCAAAGAACGCCCATGTTCCACAGACCCCTCTGCAGAAAGACCCAAGCACATTGTCCCCTGCCTGAGACTCTGCTGTCCCTTCTATGCCCAGGGTGGGCTACCTGCTGGTCCAGGCAGGAGCCGCAAGTATGTCTGTCCCTCTTGTCCTAGCCACAGCTGTTCTCCATGGCCTGTGGGACCACTGCCACTATGCACAGCTAGTGGGACACCACAGAACCCCAGTTCTCAGGGCTGGCGGGTACCATGTGCTCCTGATAAACAGGAGGAGCAAGAGCCACGCTGGCACTGTTACTAGGAATCATGGGGCTGTTACTGCTACCACGGGTCATCATCTGAGGATCCCAGCGGGCAAACTGCCACTTGCTTGGGCTAGAACTGACGGCTGGCCCTGCTTGGGATGAGAAGTGACTCACAGGCCAAAGAGGTAATAATCAGTTGTAAGAGGCTAGGGCAACCCAAGAAGAATACAGAGGGGTTCGGCAGGGCCCAGACGGCTGATTCCCTGCCCTGCCTGGCAGGAGCTATCTTGTTGCCTCCCCACTGGAACCTCTTGTTACCATAAAGAAGCACGTGGGCTCAGAGAGGCTGAGTGACTGGCCCACACTCACACAGCCCGAGTGACGTCATATGGATGGTGGGTTAAGCTATTCTCTGCATAATGAGATTGGATCTCACTATGTGGACCTGGGCTGGCCTCAAACTTTCATCCTCCCGCCTCAGCTTCTCAGAGGTTGGGATTGATGGACGGGCTTGCTTGTTTTGCTTTGCTTCTAATTCATTTATTCCACTTTAGATGAGAGTGGGATATCAAGTCTTTTATTTTGGAATCCCAGTACCAAGCTCACACCTGCACCTGAACCTCCAGAGCAGAGCCCAGTGGTGGTCAAGTTTGGAGTGTGGCTTTACATCTGGATGGGCCTGAAATCACGGCTTTTCTTTCTTTCTTTCTTTCTTTCTTTCTTTTTTTTTTTTTTTCCCTGACAGGGTTTCTCTGGGGCTTTGGCGCCTGCGCTGGAACTAGCTCTTGTAGACCAGGCTGGTCTCGAACTCACAGAGATCCACCTGCCTCTGCCTCCCAAGTGCTGGGATTAAAGGCCTGCGCCACCACCACCCGGCTGAAATCAGGGCTTTTCAAGGCAAAGCAGGAATTGAAGGAGAGAGAAGGTGGCAGGGTCAGAAGGAAACAAATAGGAAAGTCACAGACCGAGAAGGGAACAACCATGACCAAGGAAAAGAAACAAACAGGAAAGAGAAGGAGGAGGAAGAGCGGGAGAGAGCCAAGTCAGAGCCTGACTGGATGCCGGTGCTGCTCAGCTGGGGTTACTGAGCTCCCTCTGACGGGGCCTCCCCTCTTTCAGGAGGAACCTGTGCTCTCTTCCTAGGTCTACATTCTGGGAAAAGCATTCTACCAGCGACAGGGCCGGCAACAGGCACCTTCACTGAGCCGGGAGCACTGGGGCTCACGGCCTGCGGGAGATGTTTAGAGTTGCTGAGGTTCCACCTGGCAGCAGTGGGGGCCTCACCTTCCTTCCTTACGGTCTGGGCTGCACTCTAGTACCGCCTGTCTCATCAATCATGCAATATTTACAAGATAGAGCATCCCCAAATTTAATTAGTTTTGTTTGTTTGGTTTTTTTTTTTTGAAACAATTTCTCTGCATAGCCTTGGCTATCCTGGGATTCGCTCTGTAGACCAGGCTAACCTCAATCTCAGAGAGATTAATCTGCCTCTGCTTCCTGAGTGCTAAGATTAAAGATGCTCACTGGCAAAATTTTATTACTTAAAATATGTTTACATGTAGTTCTTGTGCGTATGTGTGTGTGCATGTACGTGTATAAACATGTGTGCTTGCAGGTGTAGATGCATTATGTGCCACAGCATGTATCTGGAGCCAGAAGATGGTTTTGTGTGTCCAGGACTAAGGCCAAGTTGTAAGACAAGCGCCTTTACCCACTAAACCATCTTGCTGGCCAACTTTATTTTATTATTTTTTGCTACGTAGGGGATTGAACCCAGGGCCCTGTGAATACTGGCAAGCATTCTATACCAATGAATAGCCATAACCCCTCTTCTCACTTTTGGAGACAGTGTCCCAAAAACTTGAACCTGCCATCCTCCTGCCTCGACCTCCTGAGAAGCTAAGCTCATAAGCCTGTACCATGAGTCCCATTCCAAAACCAAAACCTTCTGAGCGCTGACGGGATGTTGCAGGAGTTTCAGGTTTTGAAACACTTGGACGCTGCATTTTTTTTTAAAATTAGAGGGACTATCTGAATCACAATCTGGGCAAATTCAAAGTCCAAAAAATTCTGAAATCTAGAACATTTCTGGTCCCAGATGTATTGACAAGGGCTGCTCAGCAAGGGTGAGTTTTTTCTAGTATACCAAGAACAACTTTTGTCGTAGGAAACACAGCATGAATGTAACTGGAAAAATGGTACCATTTTCCCCAATGGAAAGTTCCGGAAGGACAACAGCAGGGTTGAATTTTGTCTGGTGCACAAGGGCAAGACTGGCCACTGTGCGGGAGGGTGGGGGAGGCCTAGCTCCCTGCTGGGGGCTTGTAGCTAACTGGGGAACTGGAGGGGACACTGAGGCCCAGAGGAGCATCGTGGCTGTATGGCGTCTCTGCGGGAGCCTGGGCAGGACTGGCCTCACCTGTGGCCTCATCCAGGCTCTCCTGTGTGACGTGGTCATTCTGACTGACCCACTCGCCATTGCACTTGAAGTAGATCTGTGTGGCAGGGACGGCGCGGCAGAGCAGTTCCACGGGCTTGTTCTTCACAATGTAGGCGTCCTGGGGCTCCTGCAGGAAGTGAGGCAGCTGCTCCGCGGGTGCCGACGGCAAGGAGTCCGGGAGGACTTGGCCACCTAAGTCAAGAAGACCTGTGTAAGGGAGGGAGCACCATGAAGTACGGGCTGGACACCCTGGGGACCTGCTCTGTCACTCATACAAGGTCCACTGAGCCCGTGGCTTCCCCATCGTGCTTTGCATCTAATAGGTCAGACTTTGGGGGCCTGGGAATGCTAGTGGTCCTTCTTCCTTCTAACTGGAGAAGTCAGGGAGACCAGAGGTGAGGACAACTGCACCGTCTCTTACCCTGGCTCTGCCTGGCTTCAGTCATCTGCCATAGCAAAGCCTCAACACATAGACTGAGGCTAAAGCGCAAAGCAGGCCAACTCTGCCCTGAAGCCACCAGCCCCAGCCAGGCAGGCTGGTGACACTGAAGCATCCAGGACCAGCGGCGGGGTGGGATGAGGGGGCAGGGTGTAGTGCCGCCAAGTCCAGGGTTCTGAGCATCCTGCAGCCTCCTCCCAGGCTCACACCCTTACTTAGCAAGACAGAAGAGAACCTTCAAAGCACACAGTTAGGCTAAGCGGGTGGCCACCTTGTCCCCCATGTGATGTGGCCTGGTGGAAACGCCTGTGTCCCTGGAAAAAACAGCACCTTGGGAGGTGAGACAAACAGGAAGGGAGGAAAGCAGGCCAGGCCTATGATTGGTCACAATTCACTTAGGAAAATTGGCTCTGCATCACAAATGCAGCACAATCAGGCAGCTCGGGACAAGCAGTGGGGGGCTTGTGCTCACGATTCCTGGGAAAGTGGAATCAAGCACAGGGTGGGGCGTGCACGCGGCCCCTCCCACCAGCCATGTGCTTGTTGAGGCAGTGTGGGTCCTGGGTGGAATAAATAGGGATCATGCACTTGTCCCTCAGAGTCAAAAGAGGCTGTGTATGGTCCTAAGGAATCCCACGACAGCCAGAAGAACAGGGGACACCTGGTCTGCAAGACAATAATAAATAAAATGTGCAACAGGAGGCTCTCCTAAGGCTGGGGTTGTTATGGGAGACAAGACCTGGACAAAAAATTCTGGTTTTAGTGGGGTGCGGCGGGGGAGGGGGAGGGTGCAATGTACAACCCCCCCTCAACCTAATTGTAAACACAAGAAACCAGCCAAAGAGACGTGAACCCATCTGTCTCAGCATCCTCTAAGAGACCCAGAGCGAGTGCGTGCTGATGGGTGTCCTGTTCTTTTGCTGCTGAGGAAGACTGGGAGGGGAGCACTAGCTCCCCATCGGGCTGCTTTGAAGATCACACGATGGTCCTGAAAGTGACCTGGCATTTGGTAAGGACATACTGCCCAGTCCACACAAGCCACTGAGGATTTGGGAACAGTCGAATTATCTGATTCTTGGAACAATTCTCTGCTCTGTTGTCCTCATTTTATAGAGGAAACACTGAGGCTCAGAGAGCTTGAGCAGGTTGTTCAAGATCGCACAAAAGAGCTAAGGTTTGAACCCAAGAAACAGAACATCCGGACTGGACACGAGGGGGCTCAGGTGTGGTGGCCTCAACCAGGTCCTGTAGCACTAGCCAAGGATGAAGTACTTGTGGTTCCTGGAGGCCACTGTGCCTGACACTGCTTAGAGGCTATTTCCTAGCCCCTAGATATCCCCCATGGTCACCCTCGACAGAGTGGCTTACACTTTCTAGTGTAGTAGCAGTAGATTGGTCAGTTTTAATGGTATCACAAGGGCCACAAAGAATTCCCAACAAGTAAGGAATTTCTTACACAGCCAGAGTCAAGGAACTCAGCGTGAATTTATTCCTAAGAACTCAGTCGCCAATGGGAAAAATAATCAGTATAACTGCACATCCATGGTCATCATGGCCCTACTCACAATAGCTAGGAAGTGGAATCAGCACAGATGCTACCAGTGTGGGTGACTGGACAGTGAAAACGTGGTGCACACACACTGTGGGGTTTTACTCATCCGCAAAGAAAAATGAAACCTGCAGGGAAACGGGTGGCTATGTGTAGTGGTATTTCCTTTGCATTTTGATAAATAAAGCTTGCCTGAAGGTCAGAGAGCAAAACAGTCACCCTGGTCAGTCTTACAGACCAGGCAGTGGTGACACACACCTTTAATCCCAGTAGCCATAAAGGTTGCCATAGAAACCGGGCAGTAGTGATGCATATCTTTAATCCCATGGGATGGGAGGAGACAGTTCCCAGGCTCAGTCTCATTCTGATATTCCTGAAGGCAGGATCACCATTTTGGACTGAGGTAGAGGTAAGGGCCAGGGGCTGGATGTTTTGCTTTTCTGACCTTCAGGTTGAACTCCAGTATCTGTCTCTGAGTTTTTATTAATCATGCTACAGATATGAAAATTTATCTTAAGTGTGGGTTACCTGGGCTCAGAAAAACAAATAATACCTCAAGTTCTTTCTTACATGTGGGTCTGTGGCTCCTAGCTTCTAATACACATGCATGCGTGCACATGCACACACACACACACACACTCACCAACCACACATACACACCTCAGTCACACATACCAACCACACACACACATATACATCAACCATACACAGACACACCTCAATCACACATACCAACACACACACACACACACACATCAACCATACACACATACACCTCAGTAACACATACCAACACACACACAGACACACACACAGAAACTGGGATGGCATGAATGCACCTCCCGGGCACAGCACAAGTTCTCTTGAGTAGAGGGGACATTATCTGTCAGAGTCTTTACTGCCCAGTTTTGCAGCAACATGACCAGCCAAAGGAGCTGCCCCACAGTTTCTGCTACTGTTTCCCTAGGATTAAAACAATATTCCACAGCACCCTGAGGTGTCACGGCACACAGTAAGGCAATTGCAGCCCTAAGCCAGCGGTTCTAGTCTCTCTACTTTACAGCAGCTTTCTAGCCCAAGGGTGTGGGCATGGAGCACAGGCTGGGCTCACTCTAGGTTTGTGAGGGTGACCTTGAACTCCAGGCCCTCCTGAGATACACCTCCCAGGTGCCAGTACCACAGGTGTGTGCCATCAAGTCTCACGCTTAACTTCCTATCCCTATGGAATGAGAGCTCTGTGGGGGTGATTTGATAATTTAAATGCCACTAGTCCCACTGGCCCCCACAACTTTAACACACACACACACACACACACACACACACACACACACTTCCAGGGACTTGGGAAGACCCTTCTTCCCTAGGCTACTTTGACAGACCAACAGCTACTTTTAGATGCCACTGGTTAGCCATTCCAGCCATGACACTAACCTTGGAGGTCAAACAGCCTTCACACCTTGGGAGGTCTCAGCCTCTTTTGTCCCATCTCTAAGAACAGGTTTGAGTCCACCCACCATCTGCTTCCCCTGCGGTGACCTTGATCCCAGGCTTGATTTGGGCAAGAGTGGGCTGGTGGTCCAGAGCCCTTGACCTGGTTCACTTTGAACCAGGAGACTGAAGAAGGCGGTTTGCCTCTCAGGTCTCAGTTCTGGTCTGTTCACTTTAGGGTGTGACCATGAAGGTTACCCGAGAACTAGATACAAATATGCCTTGAGAACAGTGGTACCGTGTGGCAGGCGGGAGGATCTGGAAAGCTGCACTTCAGGCTCCTTGGTCCACTGTCACCTGGACCTCTTAAAGAAAGCTGGTCTGGAGACCTGCATGCAACCAGCTCAGAAACGGGGAGTAACCAACAACATCACACAGCAAATTAACCCAGCCAGATCAGAGTTCAGTTTCCAGCTCAGGGCCAAATGGTTCAGAAAGATGCCCAACTGTGGCAGGATGCAGGGATTGGACCAGCATCCCACACTGGAATACAAGCACCCATCGTTCTTTTAGAGGCCAGACTTTGCTCCCAAGGTGGAAGTCCCAGTACAAAGCTGCAGCTTGGTGGGGAGGGTCTTGACACCTCCATCACTGGCCTTTGTCCCTGGAGTTGAGGGACCCTGGTACGGTTCTAGGCATCTATTTACAGCAGAGCAGGGCCATGTGTCCAGGGCTGGTTGGCACAGACAGGGAGGAAAGGAGGCGGGGGATAAGGAAGGTAAGCGCAGAGCTGCCCCACGCTGGGCACATTTATCATCAGTAATCACTGGGGTTCTTCAGCTTCTGGACACCGGGCTAATTCTCCCAGCCCTGACTCCCACTGCATGGAAAATCTCTCCCATTCACTGCAGACCGCTGTGCTCAGTGGGAAGCAGGCAGAACTGGAGGAGACAAGCCAACTTATTATTATGTTTTAGAAACACAAACTCCACAGGCTAGACTCCTCCCTGGACACAAAGCTCTGCCTCCATCTGGCCCTGGCTCCTATGGGGTTCAGGCTGCGGTCCCCCTCAGAGGCTGTCACAATGCCCGTTACTGATGACAAATGGGGGCTGGCCAGCTTGTAGGACACCAACTTGTTCCTAACAAAGAAGGCTTTTCACCCAGTCCTGTTCCCACACCCTCCACAGACCCATCCGTGCCCGTGATGTCATTTCCTGTGATGACCACAGGAATTGGGCTTTCCAAGAGGGCCAATGGGGCAGGAACTTATAACCTGAGGAGCCCAGATGCTCCTGTGAGGTCCCCTCCAAGGCCCAGGCACTGGGCTAGAGTGGGGATGGACACAGTCCTTGAGTCACTGGGCCACCCAATTCACAGAGGCACTTCCCCTGAACCCTGGACTCCCTGCCATGGACACCTACAGTTAACTTCAGTGCCAGGCTTGGAGGGGTCAGAGCTATGAGAACACATTGCCACCTTCCTCCTCTATGGGTAAGGGGACCAAGGCCTCTCATTCACCAAATCCAGAAAAGGATCTCCAATCCCACTCAGGGCATTTACAAACCTCTGTGGTACCACACACATCAGCCATGCAACGAGCCTGCGTCAGCACCCCATTTTACAGGGCCAGAAACTGAGGCTTACAAAAGTAAAAGGATACACCCAGACTCACAACTATGCTCCTGTGGACCAGTGGGAACAGCTTCGTCTGTCTCCTCAGAGGTGAGGACCAGGCCTCAGCACCTGAAGCCCACCATGTGGGCCCCTTTCCTCTTGGCCTGACTCCACCATGCTCCAAACCTGTTTGTGGGCACCTCAAACTTGCTTCTACCATCAGGCTCACGCATGCATCCCACATCAGAAATCACCTGTGACACCAAACATCAGAAGTCCAGCCTTGAGGTCACTATGCTAATACTGCCACCCCTTCTCGGGTCATGGCCAGCTTCCCCACCCTTTTTTATTTGTTGACTTGCAATTTCAGACTCCACCAAACACTCAGTTGCTCACGTGGGCAGGGTGGGAAGTGTGTTCCTGGTACCGTGGATGGGGTGGGTGTGTTCCTGGTACCGTGGACGGGGTGGGAAGTGTGTTCCTGGTACCCTGGATGGGGTGGGTGTGTTCCTGGTACCGTGGATGGAGTGGGTGTGTTCCTGGTACTGTGGACGGGGTGGGAAGTATGTTCTTGGCACTCTCTTCTTTGACCCCATAGCCTAGCCCGATGCTGAATGGACCCAGATGCTGTGTGGATAACCCACCTGATGCTTCAGACCGCATGGCAAACGCCCCTCCTCCTTCCTGCCATCTCCCACCCTGCAGGCAGCGCCAACCCCCCTCCCAACTGAACTTGCTGCTTTTTCTTTGACCCCTGGACCCACCCTGCTCCCGGGGTGGTCTTGAGAGTTCTCAGCTCTCCTTCCAACAGGTTTCCTCATCCTGCTTTAGACACCCACTCACTTCCCCTGCTTTAGACACCCACTCACTTCCTGCTCTAGAGCCATCCAGAGCCCCATGGGACACCCCTCCCTGACCTCTACCTCAGGGCCTCTTTGAAATGTAGCCTTTTCCCAGGTTCATGGCTCTTGGGGAGCCATTTTAGCTTCAATGCTGTGACCCCCAAAGCCTTCCTGAGACAAACCTCCTCACATTACCCATTCGGATCTTCACCAAGTGCTGCTCACACTACTGTGTCCTTGGAGTTTAGTCCCTAAAGATACCAAGGTCAATATAAAGCAAATTTCTTGAAGGCCTGGGGCCCTGTCTGTACAGCTGAGCGTACTGGGGAGGCAGGCTTTTGTCTGGCTGTGCTGGCCAGCTTCTCTGGAATTGGGGAGGTGGTTAGGGTACAGAGAGTGCCCGGGCCATGGGAACCAGCACCTTTCAAACACTGGATCCTCAGAGCTCATTGAGACCAGGGAAGGCACATTTTGGCCTTAAATCACACTGCACAGAGTAGTAGACCCTGGGTACTAGACCACCAGGGGCATAGAAGGAACTTTTTTTTTTTAATCTTTCCTTAGGGCTGGCGGCAAAGTTCAGCAGTAGAACACTTGCCTAGCAAGCACAAGGCCCTGGGTTCAATCCCTGACTCTACATAAATAAGTTAAATTAAAACCTTTCTCTGGGTGGTGGTGGTGCAGGCCTTTAATCCCAGCACTTGGGAGACAGAGGCAGATGGATATCTGAGTTTGAGGCCAGCTTGGTCTACAAAGAGAATTCCGGGACAGTCTGAGATGCTACACAGAGTAGCCCTGTCTTAAAAAACAAAAAAGCCCTTTCATTTGCTTCTAGTGGAAACACTTTTCTGAGTCTGTTCTCATATAAAGGTAATCACACCCTTGACATTAAGAATGGTTTGGGGAAAATAAAAAAGGAAATAAAGACTACCCCATTCCTACTGTTGCCTTATTGATGGCTTTATTATTACTATTATTTGAGAATTTCATACTTGCATGGGCATGGCCTCTTCCTCCTCCATGCTGCAGGCATCAACTACTTATGCCCAACAATAAGCAATTTCTTCTCTCCAGGCTCATACCATCCGTGCCCTTCATCTGAATCATGGCTGCTCTTGGAGAGTCCACTTCCCATTGGGCCTTGATTTTCTCATCTGGGAGATGGGATTGTTTTAATTTCCTTTGTCAGTGTCAAAATGTCGGGCTTATCAAATTCAGAAGTCTAAAACTCTCTTCTCAGCTGGGCTACCCCTACCCTGTCAGCTGCTCATTTCTCTCAATGCCTCTAGAAGAAAGACAGGCGGGGCTCCAACGGGTGTTAGGGTAGGCCAACAGCGTCTGGTTTTTTGAGATACCAGACTTGCTATGTAGTCCAGGCTGGTTTTGAGCTTGCAGCAATCCTCCTGCCTCCTGAGTGCTGGAACTTCAGGCATGCAACCCTGCCTGGCTGGGCTAACATATTGCAGGGCCTCCCCACCACCACTCCAGCCTCTGCCTGGCCTGCTCTGTGATGACATGAACTGTAAAAGGCTGATGCAAGCTGGAAGAAGGGAATGAAACAGACTCCGTGGGGCAGATGGAGCTGTTGCCGGCCCCCATGGGACACAGGGCCCTGCTCCGCCTGCCTGTTTGCGCCTGCTGATGTAATCGCCAGGCCGCCTTGGCTCAGGGCTGGGCCTGCTCACCTGGTTTTCCTAGTGAGCTGCAGGCAAAGGGTGAGAGGGCAGGAGGGCAGGAGGATGACCGCAAGAGCCTGAGAAACTGCGTGAACATGCACTCCAGATCACAGGGCCCATTGTCACTTCAGGGGCACTTCAGCTGGCCCCAACTCTGATGCCCGCCCCGCCCCCAAATCTGGGACTTAAGGGGTTCTAGGTCAGTTCTCACCCATGGAGTTCTTGGGTGGAATAAGGAAGGAAGAAAAACACTTGAACAATTTCTGGTCAGCTGCTAGCCTGCTGGGTGACTCTGGGCCAGCTGCCTAATCTCCTGTGGCCTCAGTTTATTTATCTGTAGAATGGATGTGTTGGCCCTGTACCCACTTCTGAGGCAATTTGGGGCCAGAGAGTGAAAGCCCACTAAGACATATGGATGGCTAGGGCACTTGGGAAGAGCAGTTGTGGGTGGAGGAGTACTTGGGTCCCAGGGAGCCAGAGCTACAGGCTGGGCAGAAAGGAAGCCCAGGAGCTCCCCCATGGGGAGGAAGCTTGAAAGAGCTGTACCAACTCCCTGGGGTCTTAGAGGAGCTACATGCTGAGGCAGAGACCCGCTAGGAACCCCACAGGTACCAAGAACAGGAAGGTTGATGGCTGCATGGTGAGAGCCGGACCCTCAGGGAGACTATGCTTCTGATTACCATCTGGATACTGGCCTTCTAGAACTTTCTCTGCCCCTTCCCTAAAAAAGGGGAAAGGAGCCTCAGATCATTGTCTCCCTGATTAGTCCCTAAAAGCCCCCAGGCCACTGGACAGTACCAGCAAAGTTGGTACTTGGGGGTGGGGACTCCATTCCTCCTAATTAGGGGTGGCGGCAGGAAGGCTGCCGTGGCTAACAACACCACTGAAGCTGGGATTGATGGCTTACCAGGCCACAGAGTTTGAGAGGCAGAGGTGTTCCCAGGCTCCATACCCAACATTCACTGGTCAACAGAATCTTCCCACAAGCCCTTGCAGGCGGAAAATGGGCACAGGGGGGTTCACGTACTTGCCCACGTTCATAGAAGAGGAGAGTCAGCACCCAAGCCTGAGTCCTTCCACCTCATGCTTTTTAAGCCCTTTGGTGTTGCATCAGATCAACCCAGATGAGTCATGGTCAGCTCCTGGGAGGGTCGGCAGGAGACTTGTCACACAGAACCAAAAGGAATGGCATGGTCATACAGTGCCAGCTCTGTTCCCTGTTTCCTTGCACAAATGCCCTGTCCTTCCTGGGAAAACGAATTCTCACTTGTTAAACAGATGTAGGCTATCCAGTGAGGAGGCACGTAGAGCGGCCCCGGGCAACATCAGAAGGCACAAGACTAGAAGCCCCACATCTCCATTACCGTCCAAGTCGTTCATAGCACCTCAATCGCTTCCGTGACTTTGCAATGTGAGCCATCACTGCTGTTTACCTAAAGTCACTGATAGTGACTAAATGGCAGAGCTAAGAGTCAAAGTCAGGTGTCCAACCCAGGCAGCGGATGGGCCACCAGCAAAGAGCAGTGCCCCCTTAGCCTGCTTCCCCTGAAAGGAACAGGGAACTATATTTTCAAATGTCCTGAACTTCCTCCCACTTCAAACACCTGTCCCTCATTAGCCCAGGGCACAGGAAGCGTTGCTGGAGGAAGGGAGACTGTCTCAACTAGGGGAACATGAAGCTGTCTACGGCCTTGAGTAGCCCAGGGTACTCCCTCTTTGACTATCCATCCTTTGGTTCTTTTACTGGGCGTTTGTGAGGCTCAAGAGTGGTTCCGTTTCATATGGGAGAGGGGAGAGGGGACAGCCATCAGCTTCCCCAAATCCCCTGGAATTCAAAGTTCAAAACAATAGAAGCATTGGGTTGCCCTTGATGCAGAGGTTTTGGTTTTGTAGGTGGCTAATTTTAGCTGAGAACTCCAGCGTTTTCCCAGCCACGTCACTGGTCACTGTCTCGTCCCTGGCCCTGGACAAAAAGGCCTTGCTTTTCCTCCCCAATTGTTCTTGGCTGGGAGCAGAGGACTGCCTGGAGCTCCAGACAATTCCCTTTGTGCCTGTTTCCGGGTGGCTCCTATAACTCACGGACTGGTCAGCCTTGGGCTCCCAGCCCCAGCTCTCAGCCTTTACTCCTGAAGCATCCACTCCCTGTTCCCAAGAGGTGGCCTTCGAAAGGCACAAAACCTGCAACTTCCTTTCAGGCTTCAGGGTCAGGGCAGAGCAAGGTACCGATGGGACTGCCATAGGTCAGAGGATGTGGGTAGCCTGAGGTCACACAGCACCGGGGCAGAGCTAGCCTTGGAGTACATCTGTCTGTGTCTATTCCTAGGCCAATGCTGTATGAACAACACGCAGAAATTCTATCGCTTCCACCAGGGGTGCCTGAGTCTGACCTTGACAGCATCTGGGGGTGAAAAGTCACCTCCTGCTTTGCTGTCCATTGCCTGGCTACTCCTGGATCCTTCCTCAGGCCTCACCTGAAAAGTCTCCTCCGTAGAGTCCCGCTCTGACTGAAATACCCCTCACCCCAGACAGCCGGGGTCCTGCCCTTCCTCTGGCTTATCTTTCTTCACTGCCCGCATGGCCTCCTTAAGTTCGGGTGCATGGGCATTGGCATGCTTCCTTGTTAGTATCCAGACCCCAGGGTCCCAGAGGACAATTCAACGTATACCATGTATGTGGTTTGCTGAGCAGAGTCTAAAGATCCTGGGACGGGGCCTGGAGATCAATGTACCAACTGAAGCTACCAAGTCCCAGGAGACTGACTGGGACAACTGAGAGGCTCTGAGGCTTGGGACAGGGACATCTTCAGATGGCCACATAATGCTTTCATTTTGAAAAGCCCGATAGCATGAAGGCATTTCTTTGTCTACTGTAGTGCCTCTGGGTTATCCTGGCACACGGCAGACATTTTTCATTGTTTGAGGCCTGGTCTCAAGTAGCCCAGGCTGGCCTTGAATTCACTATGTAGCCAAGAATGACCGGGAATTTCTCAACATTGTCTTTTCCTCATGAATGCTAGGATTACCAGCCTGTACCATCCCACCTGTTTGTGTTGTGCTAGGGATCGAACCCAGGCCTTTCTGCATGCCAAGGTCAAACACTCTATCAACTGAGCCACATCTCCAGACATTTCTATATACTGTAGATGCTTATGAGACTCTTGTAAGAAGTACTGAAGATTCTGGACTCTCTGGAGGCCACACTTTCCCACATAGACAAGAGGAATAAGGAGCCTTTGGGAGGGTGCCCATAGACCAAGGACAGCCCCCACTCCCGAGTCAGCTCAGGGTGCCTCCCTGTAGAGGCAGGCTGCTTCTGTGGCCTGCCCCTGCAGCCACTCCGGCCGGGCCTGCATGCTGTAATTAGAATGCTCCTTGCAGGCCCTGGTAATGAGGGGGTGTCTGGTGCCAGCCGTAATTACAGCCTGGTTGGAAGGCGCAGGGGCCGCCTCCAAGCCACATTACAAAGTCTGCAGCGGGACTCCGGCCCGCCTGCTACCTTTTTATGGGGCTGGTTAAAGGGAGGGCCAAGGAGCTGACGGAGAAGCCAGCTCAGGCTGGGGGCTGCGGTCTTGGGAGAGTTGAGAGCTGAGAGTCCAGGCCTGTACTGCTTTGAAATTAGGTTCCTGCCTCACCCCTATCCCACCCACGCCAACATTCCCATCCAAGGGAGAGGTCAGACTTGCAAGGACACCAACGGAGACAGAGATGTTCACAAGGCTCTCAGCTAGGCCCAGGGTCATAGGCCTTAGGCAACAACCAAGATGGCACAGCACACCTATTTACTTAGCTGATGGTCAGGGCTTTAAACAACTTGGTGCCATCCACGTAGCCAGCAAGGGCAGATCCTCAGCTCAGGCCTACAGCCTGTGTCCCTGACGGTAATGATACAGGGCAAAGAGCAGGTAGGGCTTGGCCAAGCTAAAGAGCCCTACAGCTTGCAAGCTGCTACCTGGGAGGCCCATTGGAATCATCCTCTTTCTTTAAGTAGGACCTGAGCCAGGGTGTTGCTAGATGGCAGCACACCTTGTTTAGCATATTCAAGACCAGAAGCAGGGTTTGAGCACCAGGATGGGGTCCAGGATTCAGGATTCAGAATCCCAGACTCGGGTTTCCGCAGGGATCCTAGGGTCTAGAAAAGTACAAAGCCAGGACCACAAGGTACAAAGCCTTGTTGGCTTCAGAATATCAGGGTATTAGTGCAGATGGGAGAAAGTCATTCGAGGGGCAAATTTATGGCTGTTGACACAACCCCAGGCAAGACAGACATCCCTAGTCAATAGTGGCACACTAAATACAGAGTGCAGCTGATGATTCCACCATCCCTGATTGACTAAGTCCCCATCCATCCTCCCTCAACCCAGGGAGGGCCAACTGGAGGTGGGCAACTTGACTTCCTTAGTGAGCCGTTTCCATGCTCGGTCAGCCTGCCGCCCCAACCCTGTGAATATAGGGTGCCCTTAGTAGGCTCCTGTTAAACCCCAGTGCAGACCAGGGGCTGTACAGACCTAAAGGCAGCTTTTACAGGGACGCAAGCGAGTTGCCTGGAGAGTCGTCCAACACAGCCGTGGGCATCTCTGTGCTCAGCTCCTATCCCCACTCCCTTCCATAGTCTCATCCTGGGCTTCTCTCCCAGCCCAAATACCTGATCCCAAAAACCACTGCCCACTGGCCTCAGGTGACCTGCGGCGCTGTAGTCTCTAAGCTGCCTCCCCTCCCTCACTCTGCTTAGACCCCTCATAGCCTCTAATCCCAGGGAAAGGGTGGCTGCTGCAGGCTTCAAGGCTATGTAAGAGCTGTCCTAGAGGATAGTGTGGGATGGGACTGGACAGGGTGGACACAACCCTGCCAGCCCCGGCCTCACTTTCATGGCTTAGGTCCTGTGCCCACAGGCGCTACATGGAGGACAAGGAGTCCCTGAGACTAGAGGAGGTACTGTCTCACCTTGCCTGCTCTGCTGAGCCAGAAGCAGGAGGCATTTCAGAAGGACACTCTAATTAGGAAACAGGGCAGCCAGCCACACCCTGTGCAATCAAAGGCCTATAGAGTCTAGGCCCAGGCTGCTCTCTGATCCGAGGCAGCTTCCACCTCCTCTTTGGGACTTGGGCAGGAGCCCAAGTACTCCCCTGCCTCCTCAGACAGCGGCTCCTGGCATAAAGCACTGGATTCTAAGATACGTTTCCTATACAGAGCTTTGGACTTGGAGGCGGGAATGGTGCCCATGAGGCTAGTAGAGCCAAGAGCCCTCCCGACAGAGGCAAGGGCAGTGAAACCCCTGTGGGGGCCACTGAGTCCTGATTTCAAATGTCCCCACCAATGACAAAAGTTCCCTTTGGCCACTGGTTTGTTTCTGCTCAAACCCAAACTGTGCTGTCCAGACAGACAGTGGCTTCCACCTGAAAAACTGCCTGCCCTGCTGTCTGTCCCAAATGAGTGGATGGGACCTGTGCTCCACCCTCCACTCTGCCCCAACTATCTGGGCCATTAATCTCGGGTCTCCGTGTCCTTATTTCCTCCTCTATAAGAGGAGTCTCACACTGAGACTCCCAGGCCACTGCTAAGGTAAACAGAGTCACAGTATGACAGTAACCAGTAGGGGGCTGAACAGGACACTGGAGTTCCAGGGTCCAAGTCTTCTCTACAGACTCCACAGACCATCTGGCTGTGTGGGGCTGAGCCTTTCAGCTCCTCAGCCTCGTCCATAGTCTTGGATAGGTAAACACTATATTCGGATGAATGCAAAAATACTTTATAAACTGCAAAGTGCTGTCCAAGCCTAAGATCAGTCATGATCATTTTTCTAATTATCTATTTTACTTCATTCACTGACCTCCATCCTGCCCATGATGGCCACTTCTATCCCAGCTCACCTCATGGGACTGTAGTGGCATCTGGTTTACAGGACCCCCCACCTCAAGCCTGTACCTCGAGGCCCAAGGTCCTCCTTAGATAGGTGACAGTCATACTTGGGCAGCATGGAGGAAGAGGGAATTTGGATGCTCGGGTTTCTGGTAGGAGGATCTTTACCCATCACGTGGATGCTCTGCAGGGCTGAGAACCAAGCCTGAGAGAGAGAGCCACATAGGTGTAAGGAGGCAGGAGGGAACATGGTAAAGAACTTGCCACACAATTCCACCCTTGGCTTTTCCTTGTAGGAATCTGAGAAGCATAACCTGGAGACCTCATGCTACATGTCATCTGACAAGGCCCATCTTCTCTGCGGACCGTCTTCCTCAAAAAAGGAAGTGCTAAGTTCATGGCTTGTCTTGAGGGCTTCGGTGCTGGGAGTAGGAGCTCTAGGAAAAGGATATCAACTGCTGTGGAAAATGCCAGACTGCCTAGTTGTGCGTGGGGGTGGGGCTACATCTGGAGGGGCAACTGTAGCCTCGACCCCTTAAGAATGGGAGAGACGGCCAGTCTTTGACTGATCAGCAAGCTCCCCTCTCATCTGGGTGTGATAGCAGCAGGCAGAGACAGGCACAAAGCAGTTAATGTGGAAGCCACCAGCCTCACCAAGAGATGGGACCTGGCTCTGCTCCGCCAATAGCTAAGGACACCTCTATCACCCAGACACTGAAGGGGCCTTGCCTTAGTAAAAAGGGATCAACACACAGGATGGGAAATAGCCTTGGATAGCTGTGGGATTTCAGGTGGGTGACTTTTCATCTCTGGGGGCCTTACACTTCACCTGAAATATAGAGTCCCTGGATACCAAATAGAATAAGCCCAATCACACGTGGTATCACTTGCTAGATGACTGGCATAAAGAGGAGGCAAAAAAAATATTCCCAAGTTAGGTATCACTTTTCTTGGACATACTGTCTAAGTCTCTGGCCTTTGTTTTCCTGCCTGTGGAGTGGGTGTACATCTGCAAGACCATCGGCAAGGCACTTACGTAGAGAAGGCACGTTACATGTTTATGGGAGCTACTGAAACCAGGTGACCTGGCAGAGTTCCCCGCACACCTGGCCATAGTCACCTCTCGGCCTTGCAACAGACACCAAGTTGTTGTCAGGTCCCAGGTGGCTGTTGGGCCCCCAGCCAGAAGCAACACCACCTTCCCAACCCACGCACACCTCTGAGGAGCACCTGGCAGGAGGAGGAGGGAGCTGGCTGCCCAGCAGTGGGATGCCAAGGAAGAGAGAAGCCAGAGCCTAGGCAGGTGGCCCTAGTGGAGCCCAGCAGAGGGACACAGGCCACCTAGGTGACTGACTGGTTTGGAGGCCTTCAGGAGAAGGAAGACGGAGACGGCCTTAGACTCTGAACCACAGTCAGCATTTATTCTCTTTGGTTTAGAAACCTCAGCCCCGGCCTCCTACCTTTTCCATGAAGTGACAGAAATCATTCCATTTAGCAGGTAGGGGGTGCGGTGGGCAGAGTCTCCGCAGAGATAAGTGGCAGGCACTCACACACCGAGCTAAGGATAGCTGGGTGGGACTCAGGCTTCACTTTCCCATCACAGAGGAAAGACACGTGGTAACATCTGGGGTACAGTTCTTAGTGCCTGACAGAGAAGCCACAGGGTGCTCCAGCTCATGAGGGACCCACTCGGTTGTGGGATTCTAGTGTCATCCTCAACTGGTCTCTGCAGGAGGTGCCAGCCCTTCCCAAACCCCCTCAGCCCCTGCTACCCTTGATCCGCCCTGACATCCCCTGCACGGCCACCCAATGTCATCTTGGCTTCTCCGAGCTTGTCTTCCCTGCTCTCTTGCCTCATGCTGGCTGGAGTGTTCCTGTGAGGGGACAGAGAGGCAGGAGTGCCTGGGCTCTGCACTCAGCTCACCTGACCCTCTTTCAGCCTTGCTTTTCCACCTGTCAATGAAGGGTCAGATGAGATGCTTGGCTAGTCTATCGCCACCAAAGCTCGCTTTCCAGGCATGAGGTGGGGTGCCGCCCAGCATCTGGGACCTCAAGTCTGAGTTCACCTCTTGGCTCTCCACTGGGTGCCCGAGGAAGACGGTCTGAGGAATGCCAGGCAAGGCTACCCTCCACACAGGCATCCCCCGCTGGTCTCCATCTGCTCTCTCTCTCAGAGCTTTCCAGACTCTGGCCTCTGTCTGAGGCCCGTGTCCCCCATCCTACTCTTCACCCGTGGTGGCTGCCCCTGTCACTAGATCCATTCCTGGCAGAGTTATTTCCCTCTGTGTGAGCTTCCATTAGGCAGGAAGTGCACCAGTTGCAGGCAGGGCACAGGGGAATAAGGTGGCCATAAATCACTGGGCTCTCCCCGCACCACCTATGCTGCTGGCTCGGCAGCACCTCCCTCCCTGGTGGAGATGCGGCTAAGTTGCATGTGGCTCTATGAGGGACCAGTTGAATGGGTGTGGCAGCCATACACAACTCACCTAATCACTTCTGAGTAGGCCCTTATGACCACAAGTTCACCTCTCCTCATAGTGGCACCTGGCTATCCAGAGGGAAGGGCCAAGGATGGGAACAGATCAAGTCATTGAGACTTGAAGACAGGGTGATGACAACAGCAAGCTCACAGGACAAAAATCTAACTCTTGCCTCCTAGGGGCATGGAAAGAATGTGACCCGGGAACGTGGGCGCTCACGTCAAAGCGTGCAGCCTTGCCCCTATTACAGCTACCGCTTCCATCCTACACTTCCCCTCTTGCAGCTGGTGAGAAATAGTGCTTTTGTTTTGGGGTATAAGCTGCCTTTGGGGTGAAGGAAGCCTCGGCAGATCTTCTGGAAGTCAACCCCGCCATCGGGAAGGTTGAGAACCAGCCTGCTAGCTGGGCGCAGAGCCTCTGGCTTTCTCTATGAACAAAGTTGGGTTGAGAAAATTAAATGAGATCACAGGGGTGATATTAAAAGAGCAAATTACCTTGAAGGGCTTCCGCTTGGTCCAGATCTGACTGCAGATGGATGGGGCTAATTAGCAATGAGGAGTGGCCTGCTCAGTAGAGCCCATCCTCACACACTGGGGCTTCTAGGGGCTCTGGAAGTGAGAGCCCCCAAGTTCCTCCTTTACCCTCCTCCCCCAATTGGTGAGGCATAGTGAGGTACCGAATTGGGCCATCTGTCTGTGCCCATCTGCTGGGACTTCTGACAGTGAACTTGGGAGGTGACTCTTATCCGAGATCCACAAAGCTATCCGACAGGGCGCCTAAAAGTAGGGCATGACTTTTCACCTACGATTCCCACTTCTGGGAAACTGTCCCAAGGGACTAGCTGTGGGCACGGGGAGATGTTCACTGTAGCCTTATTTAGCAGAGTGAGGTGCCCCTCTGGCGGGGGAGGGGACCCCTATGAGGTGAACTGCATGTGTTCAGGTATGACAGACAGTGTAAGCTGAAATCTATGTAATTATGGAGGACAGTCGGGTGGGGGTGTTGCATGAGGAGATCAGAGCGACATTAAGTTCACGAGCAAAACCATAAAACAAACCTGGGCATGTGCCTCCTCCGCGGAAATGTACCAACAGGCAAGGAGGAGGTGGAGCCGGGTCCGAGTGAGTGATTGTTTCCCAGAACTTTTCCCACCATTTGGGGGAAATGGGACTGCAGTTATCTGGATGATGTCAACAAACAAGCAAATAAACCTCTTCCTGGACCCAGATACTAGGAGGACATCAGAGACTGGTGTTTTTCAAAGGGCCTGGGGATTCTGGGAAGTGACCCCTAGGCAATAATCTAAGTGTAGCTTACCCAGTGAGAGGCAGCCTGGGGGCAGGAGCCTGGGGCTGCAGCTAGCCACCTGTACACCTGTTCCCACAGGAAAGCACCTCTGGGCCCTCATTGTTCCCTGGCTGGGAGGAAAGTGAGGGCAAGGGGCACAGCTCATGCCAAAGCCAGGAAATAAATCTTCATTCAGGTCACCCTATTTGATGGGGACCCAGGGGGTCTGGTGAGAAAAATCTCCTCAGGCCAGGCCCACGCCATTGAGTAGACTCCAGGGGCCCATCCCAGAGGCTTCCTCTGGCTATTTCCTGGCATTGTTGACCCCATTAATCCCAGCAGCAGCAGGACATGCTACCTAGCAGTCAGTCCCCCTTGTCAGCTGTGGGGACCCAGGTCTTCACAGACTTTGTGAGAGCTGATAATCTGTGAAAGAGGAACCCTCCTCCACCCCATCACTAGGACACCCCACGCCCCTGGTGGAAGAAGCCATTCAAATTTGCATAAAATTTACATCAATTTGCATAGCCACCTGCTATAGGGGAGAGAGAGCACTGAACCAAGACTCACACTTTGGAGTCCAGTCCCAAAGATATGATTAACTGATGTATGACCTTGAGCAAATCACTGTCCACTCCGTTTCCCTACCTACTAGGATACTAGTACTGCCAAGAAGTGTGGACATGGCTGGAGGATGGATGCAGCAGCCATGAAGTGACAGCAGGAAGACAGACATACAGACAGCTGGGAGTGGGTCTCCTACCATAATCCCTACTGTGGGCAGGTATTTCCCCTGCACACTCCCTGGGAGGCACCTATGAGGCGTCTAGGAGCATTTCTAACTTCCTGGTACCTGTGCTCCTGCCCACTGGATCCCCACCCAGACTGCAGGGATACCTAGGGACTCAGGCTCTACCCAGCTGTTCCATCTCTCCTCCCTTAGGAGCCCCCAGGGGGGAAACAGGAACTCTGGCACCTTGGAAATGCTTTCAGCCAGGTGCTTTCAGCCAGGTGCGAGGGAGCTTGGTCGGGCCCCAGGGAGTAGGAGGTGAGGCCCCACGTTGTCGTGGAACCAACTGGACACAGCACATGCACGCACGGACACACATTCACACTTACCCACTGTCACCTTAGCTTGGACCAAAACAATAGTGGAGAAATGGTAACACCAATCTAAACCAGCAGAGTCCCTAGGCCCGCTGCAAATATTTCCCAGGAAATGGAAGGGGAGGAAGTGGAAAGAAAGCCTCATTCCTGGGGAGCTGCTCTTGCAGCTGGTTGCGTCAAGATCTCCTGGGCATGGTGTGGGGGGAAGGGCAGGACACTAAACTCTGGAGGTGGACACTGGCACCAGCTTCCCCGTGGGGTCATCAGCATGGGACAGCCAGTGCGGCTGCAACCAGGTTTTGGTGAAAGAGGCAGGAGAACATTTGGCAGCAGGGGCATGGAGCTTCTCATTCTCCAGCCAAGGTGAGCCAGGTTTTGGACTGTCCCAAGGAATCTGAGTGAGCTGAGTGGGCACAAGACACAGGGAGCACAAGCTGAGCTGCAAAGGGACATGGGGCTGTAGCTTAGTTGATAGAGTACTTGCCTCACATATACTGAGCCCTGGATTCGATTCCTAGCATCCCATAACCTAGGCATGGTGGTACAGGCCTGTCATCCCAGCACTAGGGAAGGAATAGAGGCAGGAAGAGAAGTTTCAGATCAGCTTGGGATATAGGAGACCTTGACTCAAAAACAAAGACAAAGAGCTGAGCAGGGTAGTGAGTGAAGCTGCTTTATACTCTGAGGCTCTTGGAACCCAAGGGCTACCTTCTCTCCTGCTCTCTAGCAACCTTCCTCCCCTTCCCACTCCATCCTGCTACTCCTCATGTCACATCCATGGCCGGAAAAAAGTGATGGATAAATGCATGCCAGCGCACAGCTGACCCTCTCCATTTTATACAACCTGAGGTCCTCCCAGCCAGGGAAGGGTCCACCCACAATTAACATGGGTCTCCCTACATCAATTCTTTTAATCCAGGTGATCCCTCACAGACAATGCTCAGAGTCTAAGCTCACTCTAAACAATCCCTAACTGATGTGTCTGAAGCCCTGCCTCCTGGTGTGGTGTTGACAGTTATGGCCACCCATTGTAAGTAGTGTCACCGCAGAAGATGCTTGAGGATTTTCTTTAAGGCGAAAAGTGGAGGTTCTCCTCTTTATAAGAAGCCAAGGGATGACCCCATGAGGACCACCAGGAAACAGTAACAAGACTTTGTAATTGGGACCTGGATCTATGACAGTCAGTACCCAGCATGAGTGTTACTGTGTTCCCACCTCCAAGGAGACATCACTAGGTGATGCTGACCTTTGCAAACAGGTCCAGATGTGGCCCTAGAATTCTCAGCTCAACAAACCAGGAGACATTTTCAGGCTTTCTGACATTTAGGTCACCCTTGGGAGTCCAGGGAGGTTGCAGTCAGAGACAGGAGCTCGGCTGGGACTCCAGGAAACACCCCAATGCTCCACTCAGGGATGAGGGAGAGGGCATGGAAGTTTTGAGGGGGCAATGGTTTGGGCCTCACAGGAGGGCTAGAGCATATACCCAAGGAAGAGGATACTGTTTGTGGCCAGTTGAGCAGCTGAAAGCTTAGGGTCATGCCTGAGGGTCGGTGGGGAAGGGGAGGGCTCTGGTGTTTGCCTGCTAGCATTGCCCCCCCCCAAGGCATCCTGAGGAGCTCCTGTATGGTAAGAGGTCTTCAGCAAGTTGCTGGCTCAGACTCAGCCGAGTCAGCTCTGGGCTTCCACACCATGCTTTAGAGTTGGAGGCTGCCTGGCACCTCAGCAGATTCCCCAGGGGATAGGGAAATGGGCACCCTATTCTTTATACCAGGTTATGCAGGAGCTTGGACTGCTTCTGCACTCCACCCAGGCACCAGGACCAAAACCCAAGCCCCGTGTGTGCTGGGATCGATGGCTGGATTCCCAAATCCTGCAGCCCGAATTTTCCATCTCTATGATGAGGCCTGCCCACTCAGCAGAAGACTGCTCTGCCCACTAGCTACCTGCTGTGGGCTGCGATGAAGGCAGGAGACTCCACAGATCCTACCAGATGCTTTCCTGAGTACAGACTGACAGCTGGGAAGCCAGGGGAGCTCCAGATCCGAGGGCCTTGCTCAGAGATTAGGGAATCAGTGTGACTACCTTCAAGGCCAGGGAAGCATCCCAACCAAACAGGCTGGTGTGAGATCATCACCCTCTGTCGCTATTGTCCTCATGCCTGGAAAGTCCTGGGCCTTTGCAAGCTGGCACAGGGGAAGCTGGGCCAGGATTCAGGACCCAACAATCCCAAATGTGGTCCCTTTGACAGCACTGTTATGTCAGGGTAAGAGCTCAGGCTGTGCCAGTCTCCAGTGCCAAGGCCCAAGTTGGCAGCAAGCCTGAGAAGCCTAGGTGGAGTTCACATGTGGTGACAGCGCATGCCAAATGAGCAAGCTGGACATGTGGCCACCGTCCTATATTCATTGTATATTCAGTCGTAGAGTCAGGTGCCTACATAGAGCCGTGCAAGGAGGGACTGAATGCCTGGCCGTAGAATAGCTTCAGAGGCCCAGTGGGGGCACCCATCAGAAGTGGTAGCATTGGGGGAACAACAGGTGCCAGGGACAAATGTGCATGCTCATCGCCCGAGGGAACGCAGAGGGGTGGCGCACAGGTGCATGTGTGCAGACACAGGTGCATGTGTGCAGATGGCATATCTGACAGGGTAAGCATTTATGTCTGATGGTGTCTATGCCAAGGAGGACCCTGGAATGCCTGTCGCAATGTGTGAGCCTGCGAAGAGTGGGAGCCAACATCCACCTTGAGTCCAGACAGCCCTCCCCTCCCCGTGCACCTGTGAGAGTGCCCACTGGCTCCCGCTCATGCAAGGAAGTCACTTTTAAAACAAAGACCTTGGGCAGCAGAGAAAAAGCGCTGAGATTCGTGGGACCGTGGAGCTCAGCGGATCTCCACAGGTCTACTGGGGGCTGTTAGATGAACCGTGTCCATTCTGCCTAATGTATAAATTACTAATGTAAATTAAAGGATAATTGAAGCCCTTCAGGCCCCAAATTTAAATTATTTAGCAGGTAGTCAGGAATAGGAGAAAAGGGGAGGAAGAGCTGAGTTTAACACCCAGAGAAAAAAAGTGCCAGCTCAGGGGGAACAGGAAAGGCACCCCTCCCCCACTCCTCTCACCAGCTTCCAGCCTTCTGCTCTGGGACTTCTCCCTGCTCTGTCTACAACAGCCATGTAGCCTCCCAGGAGAACATTCCTGCTTGGGTAAGCACTGCTGGGCCAGAGGCAAGGCTGCCTTCCCTAGGGTGCAACGGGTGGGGGTACACACCAACTTCAGCTGTTGGGATGCAGGATCTGGGGAGGCCTCAGGATGACCCCTCTCCAGGAACTGAGAGCTAGAACCTGGGGCTGGAGCCTTGGATCACTCCAGGACAGCCTGAGTGGTTGACCATATACTGAAAGGAGTTCCTCATCCTTTTCCTGGAAGCTTGAGATGGGTCTCCCAGGGGTTGGTCAGCAGGACACAATAAGCCCTCCAAGTCACTGGGGAGTCTTTCTTCACCGGAGCCTAGGTACACATAGGTAGGAGGCACAGCTTCCCCTGGACCTGCTGTGTAGGAAGTATGCGGTCTGCACAGCTCACAACTACAGGAAGGTTCCAGTTGGGGAATACAGCCATTGCTTCATGCCCTGACCAGGACTCAGCAGATTAAAGATAGGAACAACCTATACTCAGATTCGTGAGTCAGCCTGGGCTTGGCTAGGGAGTAAATGCCAGGTAGAGTTTAGAGTTCAGGGGAGAGCACTGGGCGAGGCCACCGGGCAGCGTTTGCAATAGCCACAGCTTGGCCACCAGTGGAGTCCTCAGTGAGTAAGAAGGCCACAAGTCAGGACTGTTGACACCTTTTTCTCTCCAGCTCACCCAATGGCTGAGAACTCCCTTTGCTCACTCAGCTCCCATGGCAAGGCGCCACTCCACATGGCTGTCCCTGATGCACTCCTGCCATTTCTGTGACTTCACTTTAGGACAAGGATATCCCTTAACTACCCTGGATTGTCTCTGGAAACTTCTGCCAAAAGGCTAGGGCTCAATTACTTTGCAGTGGCCGGCTTTCTGGACAACCTGCTGAGCCTGAACACGCCACTGGTGAACGGTCAAGGCCATTGGTGCTCACATTAGGTCTATGCTGGAATCTGAGCAAAGGCTCAGCCCAGATGCGGCTGGCGCCACTGCTCTTGGAGTAGCAGAGGCAGGACCAGACAGGTCCCTGGTCAGATGGGGGATGGGCAAGGGAATTGGGATGACTTGGGCTGGAGGGAAGTGGCTGAAAGCTAACCGCTCCATGATCCAGAGAGGAAGAAGGTGTGGTGGAAAGGGTGCTGGCTCTTACAGGATGGCCATCATCCACGTATCCATCTACATAGCTTTTCTCCCTCGTCAGTTGATCACCCATCATTCACCCAGGGATGCCTGAAAGATGTGTGTGTTCATGTCACTTGGCTGCTCTTCAGTGCAGAGTGGTACCCAGCTCTCAAGGAGCAGTCTTTCTCTCTTAGGAAGGCTCTCTTGCCAACGCAGCCAGGGAGATTCCAGCATAGTCCCTCATCCTACTATGGACTCACCTGCTCCTGGATTAGACAGTCACCCTGCTCCTTGGAGAAACCTCACCAATATTCTTCCCTGGTGCCCTCCAGCTTGTGGGACCTCTCCATTCCCCTCATTCTCCTATGGAGGGCATAGAGCACCCTTCTATATCTGAGCCCCTAGTAGGAATATCCTATGTTCTCTTTCTGTCTTTCTTACTCTGTTTTTGTAGCCCAGTCTTGTCTCCAACTCCTGATCCTCCTGCCTCAGTCTCCCAAGTATTAGGCTTAGAGGTGCACATAACCATGACAGGCTTAGAGTCTAGTTTTTGTCTAACTTTTCAAAGATGAGAGCCTGGTTTCCCTCAGCTGAGCTATCAGCTCACAAGGTCAAGCTTGGGTCTGTCTTCTTGAGACACTTGCTATTCCCACCTAAACCCGTTGCGCAAATCACTGAGAGCCAAGGGACAAGCCCCAAGCATGCATGGGTCATCACATCACTTACAGGACAGCAGCTACACTGTTTGTTCTACTTAAAAGGGGACAGGGCCACCATCCAGGCCACATAGGGACAGAATATAACTCCAATGCATCCCTGAAGAGCCAAGGACATCTCAACTGGGAAAGAGGTAAGACCTATGTCAGAGAGGTCAGTTGGGGATGGGCAGACAACTAGAAGAGCCCAGGTCCTCTTTACCAGGCTATGTGGTATATAGCCCGGCGTCTTGATCAGAGCTAGGAAAGAATCAACTCTAGATACATATACCCAATAGACCCTCCTTGTCTCCCATCATCAGAGGCAGCCAGGCTGCCTCTTCCTCCAGACCACACAGAAGGGCAACTCAAGCCCCCAAGCCTCTGAGTTCTCAGGACCTGCCTATACACCCCTAGGCTGGTGATGCAGGGCTCTGCCCCACTGGACTCCAGCTCCATCCACAAAGCAGAGCTGAGCTCTAAACTTGAAGGGAGGTAGGAACTCCTGGGAGCTTCTTGCTCTGCATAGCGCTGGGACTTCACACTGTGAACAAGCTTCCAGGTGACAATGACAGAGATGCTCTAAAGAGGTCCCAGCTGAACCCCAGCTTCCCTCTACTTTTCCAAGCACCAGCTCCAGCTTCCCAGAGAGCTGGAGTCACGGACAGCACATACCCTGTGTAGTACAAGAAAGAATTCTTTTCAAAAGTGGTCCCCAAGGGTAGGGGAAGGGAGGGTGATGAGAAAGGAGCCGGAGGACAATAGTGAATAGAGTTAGGATTATTTCCTGAACTCTGACTCCTCGTGGGAACAAGGTTATGAAAAGCTTTTCTTAAAATGGTTATTATTTAGTGGGCTGCCCAAAATAAACACGAACATCCATTGCACGGAGCCAAGCAGGAAGCGAGAAACATCTGGGAGACATCTGGCTGCTGGAGCACAGGGAAGTGGTGGGAAGTCGTTTGGGGAGGGGCTAGTAGGAGTCGGACGTCTGCGTGCAGTGGTCACCCATAGTTATACCCTGACACGCCAGCACTCTCGGTTTGTAACACAAACACATGCACAGAAGCAAGCATACAAGCACACGGTGGGGGAGGGGGCACTCCCAGGGACCCAGTAGCACCTCAACTCATGGCAGGCTGGAGAAGTACATTCGGAAGCAGCCGCCCTTGCCAGCAGGCACCCTTGTGCTCTGCATCCTCCCTCTTCCTCCTTCTCTGGGAGGCTGCTGTATTTATGACTGTTTGCCTTTTACCTGATCCCCTCTGTTGTTCTAAGAAAGCAGAAGGGGAAAGTGCAGAGTCTGGAGGTGACAGGAAAGCTGGGATTACCCTGTTCCATTCTAAGCAGGGAGAGACCTAGGACAATTCTTCAGGCTTCCCTGGATCTGTCTCCTCCTTCTGGAATATCAGTTATGAGTGATGCTCCTGCCTGGCTCCCCCAGAGAAAGAACACCTGAAAACAACCTGGGGAGATTAAGCCCACACCCCAGCATCCAGGCTTAGGTTGTTGCCATTATACTTGGGAGGTCCTGGAGTGGCACAGGCCTAGGCTGCAGACAGGAACCTCCTGCTGGCCTATGGAGACCAGAGATGGCCTAGATTTTACACTTGGTACCCTGCACCAATACTCTGTGGGGAATTATCATGTGGATGGGTATAGTGAGACACCTCTCATACCTGGGAGATTCTGGATGCCACTCACCCCACAAAAGACCCAGGGGTCCAGAGAACAAGTGTAGCACTTGTTCTGGTCTGCCAGGATACCACCCCAACGCTCTGAGGAGACATGACAGTCGAGCAGGGGACAGCACTATACAAGAGCCTGAACCCAGCCAGGGCCACCATCTTCCAGCTGCAAAGAGCTTCTGCCATGAGCTATGTCCACACACTGTCCTGTCTCGGGGGCAAATGATACCGCCTGGAACACTTCTGTCCTCCCAAAGAGGACAGTCCTGCTGGGTAGTTGTGACCCCCCACCCCCCAAGCAAGTGCTGTCCACCTACTGTTTAACACAACCTCTGTTCTCCCGGTGTAGACTTCCTTTTGTGCAGAACCAGCTTGGAGAACTCCAAAGTGCCTCAGTTTCCTCACCTGCACAGGTGAGACTGTCACACCCTGGTGGCATGGAGTGTGCAGCAAGTGGAAGCTATTATTACCTGTCCTGGAAGGCAAAGCCCCTCCCTACTCTACTGGGAGACACTAGGGTAGCTAACTAAGAAAGGCCATGAGCCTCAGCCAAGCAGGATGACAGGTGGGGCCGCTGCAACCTGAGTGCCAGAGTGCCAGGCTGCATACAAGTCCATCACCACAATTTGGGTGATCTCTTCAAGTGGGATCACATCCATTTTGCTGCCCAGGATAAAGGGCAGCACAGTGGCCTATCTTAGGAGTTTGAAATCACTACAAACCTGGCCTTGCCCCACCTAGTAGCCTGGAGGCATCACTATGTTCCTGTGCCCCTGGGTGGCACTGAACTCAGGGTGGCTCTGGGTGTCCCCCCCGGGCAGCTCACAGGAGGTTCCCCGCAGCTCTACCAGCCTGTGATTCAGAGATCTCCTACAGGTGGGTCAGGCTAAGAAGACCTGCTGATTCCCTGCCAGGGATCACTGCTGGTTCAAGTCCAGAGCATCCCTGTACAGTACCAAAAAAAAAAAAGATAAGCCTAACTGGTACATTTCCGCCCCTGTGCCCTCTCCCTACCTGATATGGTACCAGGTTCCATGATGCCAAAGCTGGCAGCTCTCAGACCCCCAAAGTTGAGCTACAAGTGAGAGCACCCAGTATCTGAGGCCTTCAGAGCCTCTGAGACAGGTGGGGCCTTAGTAGGACACCTGCAGAGAGGACTCACAGTCCCTCCCAGGACCGCCTTGGCCTAGGTGACCCACTAGGCTTCTTGGACCTGGAGGCAGGATGCAAGCAAAACCCTACCTAGCTGACTGCTTGACTCTTTTCTCCTTCCATACAGGCCGAGTGCTCAAAACAGGCCCTGGCACACTGGCCTTTTGATGAAGAACCGAGTCTAAAATTAAACAAAACCACGGAACTTACAGCCTCAGGCTGCCCGGTTCAGAAAGGGTCATCCAAATGTGCCCTCTAGGCAGGGATCCACTTTCTTGGTCCCCTGGGCCTGAGTACTAGGAAAGAGAGAGTCTGCCTAGGCCAAAGGCATGCTCAGGACAGAAAGAGAGAGAAGGCTGGGAACAGCAAGCCCACACAGCCCTGCTCTTCCCCAGCCCCCACCCCCCACCCTGTCTCTAAGACATTCAGCTGAGAAGTGAGGTCCTGGTGGGCACAAGAGGGCTCATAGGAGTCCGTCATGCTCCTGCCTCTGCACAGGTACAACCATTAAAACATTGTTGCATAAGCCCAGGGGACCCCAAAGTCTGAGTAATGGGTGCAGAAGGGATGAGAGGAGATAGACCTAACAGGTCCTACCACTTGTACCTTCCTTCCCTCTTGTCTCCATCCACAGTGTGGGCCTCCCCCAGGCAGGCCATGGTGCCACCCTCCCTCTGAGAACTGCCTTCCTTGGTGGAGTCTTAAGGACCCTTCACTAGAGAAAGGGGAGACTGCATTGGGGAGGAATCCACATGTCCTTGCTACCAAGTGGCTGGCCCGGAGGTGGGAAGGGACAGCAGTCAGAGAATGGCAATGCAAGCATGACACCAACAGTAGTCTCAAGTGTCCCAAAGCTGTCCTGGGCCTCCAGGCAGGAGAGCAAATACCTTGTGTGGGCAGGCCACAACCGGATGCCTGTGAGTACGGCTCAGGCTCACAATCTCGAGGGCTACTACTAAGGGAAACACAGAGGTACAAGGGCGGGGGGAAGGAAGGTTCAACAGGGACTGCACCTACCATCCCCCCCCACTTGCCTAAAGCTCCTTTCCTGCCTCTGTTTTTACCAAAACTCAAGAACAACTCTCCCATGGCCAGTAGTTCCCAGTGGACAGGTCCAGTGGCTTACACCCATAAGGCTCACAATGAGCATCCAGCCTAGCTCATAAACTTATCAATTATTGTTATTATTAATTTTATGTGTAGGTGTGTTTTGCCTGCATGTGCATCTGTGCACCACATGCATGCTTGGTGCCGGTGTAAGTGCTGAGCCTCCATGTGGGTGCTGGGAATCGAACTCAGGTCTTTCAACAACTACAAATGCCCTTAACCAATGAGCCAACTCTTCAGCTCCCAGACCTACCCTCATTTGATCACGCAAAGACCATAGGACAGAAATTGGAAGCTGATCTGGGGAACCTGGGCTTCAAGTCACCTAAAAGCCATCCAGCAACGACTACCACACACACCCACAAGGGAATCCTGCTCTCGCACTGGCAGAATGAGTGCAGGGGCCTTCTCACTGACATCCCAGCCGCTCCTGAGGGAGCAGCAAGACGGGATGGAGAAATATGCCTATGATGTTAAGGTACCTGCATGAGGAGTCCCTAACTGCTCAGACCTGAGGCACCACACCTACCTTTTCCCCCTCATTTATTTCCCTGCTGGTTACTAGGTCGAGAGAAACCTCTTCTGGGGGTAACTAGGCTCTCCTAAGGATAGAGCCATTGTCTCATGAAGAATTATATGGGAAATGTTTTCCCCTGAAACCCAGCCACAATTCCTAGAGCTACCTGCTACCCACCAGCCGGGGGCGGAAAAAACTTTGGCCACTGTTCCAAGGAAGAGAGTAGGCAGCCTTCCTAGGTTACAGGTAGCTCGGAAGGAGAGGAAGTGCCTAGGGTGAGTGACTTGCAGAGGTCCTTCTCAAACCTGACCCTGCTCTTCCTCTACCTGGGACAGCTCATAGAGGAGAGGAGCAAGGAGGTCCCTAGCCACCACAGTAACTCCTTCCGGGGAGGTCCTAACACTCCCTTCCGAAGCCTGGGAAGAGGTGTGGAAGGGACTGAACATCCAGAAAGAGAGGACAAAGAGCCTGCCACGAGGCCTGTGGGAAATGACAAGCTGAACCGGCTAATCTGTGTGGAGGTGAGGCAGGGAGACAGAGGTCAGCAATGGCAGGTCTAGCCATGGATCCACACAGACCAGCTCTGGCCCTGCTCTTAGGAGATCCCTGGCAAGTCCTGGTGGATTCTGCCTGGCTCTCCAGATCCCTTCTCAGAAGCAATCTGTACATGAGTTTTACAAAGGACCAGTGCCTGGCATGCCACCTCATGGAAAGGCCGGGGGTCCCTAACAGGAAGCTAGCAAGTTCTTCATCGGGACTGGGGGCCATGGGCTTTCCTGTTTCCATGCTCCTATTTATACAGATGCCCCAGATTCCTATCAGGGACGGGAAGGGGTGGGGGTGGGGTGGGAATCAATGGCAGCAGCTGTTTATGGGGAAGTTAATGAAGCACTGCCTCCCCTCCCCTGCACCTGGGAGGAGATAGGAGAGGGAGGACCAGGTCCCCAGTTACCTGCACAGGGACCTCTCCCCCACCTCCTCGCTTCTCCCAGCTCAGGTTACAGCTTGCTACCACTGCCCCACCCCCACTCCAGACCCTCTGGCCGACCACAGATAAAAAGCAGACTCAAGATAAGTACTGGCATACCAAAACACGCCGCTCCTCCCCAGTAAAAACACTCCCAGCTTCCAGACAAGGGTCGTTATGCTAAGGATGGAGTCAGGAGGCTTCCAGCCCAACCTCACTGCACACCTGAGCACAGGGTGTATGAACATTCCATTTATAAACACTTGGTGAAGGCAGTGACTGTCCCTCTAACTGGTGCTCAGAAGGCACCAGGCTCTGTGCTAAAGACCTTCGACCTCACTGCCATCTACCCATTTTACAGACTAGAGAACTGTGGCTGCCCGAGAGCAGGACCAGTTAGAGGGAAGGACGAGTTTCAGATCTAGGTTCCAGTAGGAGCACCAGGCTAGAGGGTTCTCTGAATAAAGGACTGAACTTCGTGGCATTGCCATCAGGCAGAATGCTCTGGATTCCATTGTGTGGACGCTCAGGGGGACTCAGTAACTTGTCCTAAGGACCAAGAGATGGGAGGGGCAACTTAAAACCAGTCAGTTGTCAGCACCTGTTCCTAGAAGCACACATCTTAGTAGCAATAAAAAGAGGGACCCCTGGCGGAACAAGCATTTGGTCCCAAGATGGCCTCTGCTCCCACCTAAAGAGACCAATTCCTGGCTCTTCGGTCTCTACTGTTCATCCCACACTAGGCTCCTGGCCTTTCTTCACTCTGGGCAGGTCCTTCTATCAACTTCCCACTTTCACCTTCCCCTAACTCTGACAGTCCTGGAGCCCCACCCACACCCACAAGGCTTCACATCTGGGTCATAAAGAACCCAATTCCTGAGCGGTCCTGAAAAGATGTGAACTCCACCTGGATATTCTCTCTCTCTCTCTCTCTCTCTCTCTCTCTCTCTCTCTCTCTCTCTCTCTCTCTCTCTCCATATCTCTGAGACAGGGTTTCTCTGTGTAGTCCTGGCTGTCCTGGAACCCAAAGCACACAAGCAAAGAGGCCATGATGGGGCTAGTCAAGGTCGGGTGGGAGACCCGGCTCCCAGAAGCTCCACGAGGTACTTTACTATGTGGGTGCTCTGCTGAGGGCTTAAGGAGAACTCCTCCTAGCCCTTGATTGTGTATTTATGAGCTGAAAGGCTGGAGGGGGGATGGGGTGATGCTCAGGAGGAACCCAGCCCATACTGCTAGATTCTCAGCCTTCTGATTCTTAGTCCAGGAAGCCATAAAAGATGATCTGGCTAAGCTTCTCCTCCCTCAGAGGGTGTTTTAGGGGCTGGGAGGGGCTGGCAGGGAGACTGGGGGCAGGGCAGGTGGGGAGTCTTTAGCAAAGCCTGCACAAGCAGAGTGCTAGGTGGAATGGCCTTTGCCTCCTCATAGGCTTTCTATCTGGTACTGGGGCTCCTGCCAGTGCTGTATCATGGGCTGGATTCATAGGCCTAGGTGAAGTTGGAAGGTCCAGAAAGCGGTATCTCTTCCCTCCTGCCTGGACCACAAGACATCCACAGTTTATAGCAGAAACATGAGAAATCCTGAGACCTAAAGGAACTTGTCCCCCAAAATTACAAAGTGCATAAGTGACAAGACATGAGCCAGAGCAAAGGGCTCACTCCCAGTGGGGCAGGGCTGTGATGCTGGTACCAGGAGAGAGAGGACCAGACTGCTGGCTTGCCAATGGGCTTGGTGCTCCCTTCTGGCCTTGAATGGGCCATCCTCAAGTGGACTGCCTGTGAAGCCAGAAGCTCCGAGGGTAGAAGAGGGACTCTAAGGCTGAGATTCTAGCTGAAGCAAGTCCATCTTGGAAGACCACTCCCCAGTCTCTGGCTGGGCTCCGGGAGCCCTTTGGCACTCCCTTTTCATGTTCCCAAGTGTCCTGAGCCCTTTCCAGGCCAGCTGCTCCCACAGGATGTGGGTGTCTGGCTGGCTACAATCTCTACCACATCCCCTCTGGGCACTATCCAGGCCCGATGCTGATGAGTGCTTGCCCACAGAAGTGACCCCACCCTCAGTCTCCATCTTGGCCGGTCCTGGTCCAGTCTCCAGTCTGCAAGCCCACTTCTCTCCCATGAAAGCTGGTCAGTCCTACCCTTAGGAATCCAGTCCTAGGCTTGAGGCTAAACCTCCTATGGAGCTTAGCAAAAAAAAAAAAAAAAAAAAAACCTCCTATGGAGCTTAGCAAAAAAAACCACAGATGGGTGAAGGCCTGAAGGTGGGGGGTGGGGCAGGAGGGGTTGTCAACTTGTCCCACCTCGGACTTGCTCTGAGCTCTCGGCACAGTCCCCAGTGGCCCCCTGGAGAGGGGCTGTCTGCAGATAATCAGGGGACAGATTTGGAAAGAAGGAGGAAAAAAAAGCACCCAGGCGCCAGACAGGATCCTTATCTGCTGGGGCGGAATGTCAGAGGCAGCACAGTGGTGCAGGAGGCCTGCAGGAGGCCGCAGCATCGGCAGCCTAGGAGGGTAGAGGGGACCTGCCTGGGTCCTAGGGGACAGGCGTGGGGGTTGGGCTTGCCGGCCCAGACAGGCAGGAATGTGGCCTACCCGGAAAGGGCTAGATGCCACATCCTGCAACCTCCCCTTAGCGCTCTCTAAACTCTCACCTCCCCCAACAGAGATGGGAGAGAGACCAAGGCTCCCAACAAGAACACCCAGACCCATCAGTCCCTATCTGGCAGGGCTGTCTGCGTCACAAGGCTAGCTGGATCCTCCGGCTAGCTGTACTCCTGTACCCCAGAAACCCCATGCAGGTCCTGCTCCGCATTCTAGGATACTTGCCCCCTCCCCCAAGACAGACAGAGAGACAGAAACAGACAGACACACACATACAAACAGAGCATGAGGAAAACACCACACAAAGGCAGGACCAACAGTCCTAAGAAGGCCACAGAGGTGCACTATGGTCCCTGGAACATGGTCGGTGAAACCCCAGCTGCATCTGGTTCCAGAGTGGAAGGCAGGTTTCCGGTGGGTGATGGATTCCCTGACCAGGAGGGTCCTGTGCCTTTCCTCTGTGTCAGGGTCAAAGGCACAGTCCCCAGGTACCCATTCAAAACCAGGATCTGCCACTGTGAACCTGAAGCACCTACTGCTGGAAGCGTCAGCATCCTTAGCTATAAAATGCGCTTTCCATTGTTAACATTCCATGGCTATAGAGCCTCAGGACCTCACAGCCCTGAGAACCGAAACTCACTGTAACAAGAATACCTGTGGACAGGACAACTCGCACACATTGTTCACAGAACATCAGACTGTGCCCATGTGTTCTGGGGCATCCTGGGGCCACCTGGGGCTCTGGTCCTAACTTCCTGGTGACCTCAGCCAGGCGCAGTAGCTGGGGACTATGGGTGGCTGAGCTAGAAAGGGCATCTCTTCTGTGCCCCAGCCCCAGGAGGGTCTGGCCGGTCTGTTGCAGAGCAGGTCCCCATTAGCAGCTCTGGCTGCTAAATGGAGCAAGGAGCCCAGAACCAGGACAGGGCAGTGGCTGCCCTTGGGGTTGAAGTGATGGACAGAGGCCTGGGGAGTCATGGGGGAGGTAAGACAACGGGAGTGGGTGGGAGTCCAGGCAAACAGGTTTAGCCAGTGGAAGGGGCATTGAGAGAGCTAGAAGGAACCTCCAGCATTTTCCGGGCTGTTATTCTAGGCAACCTTTTATTTATTCAGAGGCTGGGGATGCGGCTTAACAGCTGTCAGCTCAACATTTATTACAGGTGCATCAGCCTGTACCACGGACCCTGCGATGGGGTGACCACAGGACCCTCTACCCCCATCTCCTCAGTGTGGAGCATGCTTGAAAACCTGCAAGGAAAGGCTGCAGGTCTGACTTTCTTGGTTTACTTTGGGGGAAACTGAGGCATCACCCTAGCCCAAGGTCATAGTAATGGCCATTATAAGAAACTAATGCTTTGGGAGATGAAAGATTCCAGACCACATTCAGAGACGTAGTAGGAAGCTGCCTGTCAGCTCAGGCTAGGTGTGGGCAGAGCTAGCCCAAATCCTGAGGTAAGATTGCAGCCAAGCCTCCAAGATGCTCAAGCTCCCAGTGCCTCAGTTTCCTCCTCTGCATAAATCGCCCACCTCATACCCTGGCTGGAAGACTACAGGAACCCGGAAGGCACTCTGCAGCTAGAATTTGCTTACTCATTTTTGTATGGCCTGGGAAGTGCTAAGAGGCTCAGGATAGGGGCTTATATCTGTTCATGGTCACCAAGTGCCTTCCTTATTAGGTTTCTAACAAAGGCTTCTAAAGAAGGCAGAGGCAACCAATAAATCTTCACCAAGAATTCCTTCCTAACTGACTGAAGACATGTAAATGACCCAGTGCATGACTGGGAGTGCCAACTGGCGGAAGTGGTGGTGACATCATGCGCCCATCCGGCTCCAAGCCTTCCAGCATCCTGAGGTCAGCTCACAGAGCCATGGCACCTCCCCCAGCAGCCCCACACTGAGCCAAGTGGAGCCTGGCACTGCCAGCTCGGATTCCGTGAGTCCTTCCTTCCTCACATACCCTCTGGGTGATGGCTTCTCCTCCCGCCCCCTCCTCCATCGCATCGCTGAACAGCATTCCCGGGCAAACGTGAGATTGCTGCTTCTCATATAACACATGAGCTGTGGTGTGAACTTCTGGTAAATGAAGATCTTATTTAAACTGCATGCTATCAGGGGAGAAGAAACAGGTTCCAACATAGCTCAGCCGCCTTGCCAGAAAATGGAGGTGCTGGGGGTACTGGGGCCCAGAGCCATCAGTGTTTCTGAGAGGAGCTGGAAGAGGGGCAACAGGGCCCTGGACAGCAGTTTGCATTTATTTGGGAGGGACGAACAGGGTACCAGTTTCCAAGGAGGGTTTGGCAAGGAGGTTACCCCTCCAGGGAACTGTTAGCTATGTGGAATAAAAAAATAGCCTAAGGTCATAAGACATCCCCAGAAAGGTGAAACTTGGATGGGATATGAGAGCCAGAGCATACGTGATCCCAGCCCTCTGCCTTCTTAGCACAACAGAACCACGGAGGAGCTCTGACAGATCCTAGCTCCTAGGTCCAAGCCAGAACCTCTGAGTGGATCTGGGTGCCCCAGGATCCCACTGTTCAGCCAAGGTTGGAGAATCACAGAACTAGGATCACCTGGAGCCTTGCAAAGTCCCGTTGTTTATGCCAGACCTAGATCTGCAAAGCATGGTGGAGAAAGCCAGGTGTGTGAACTTGGGGCAAACTCGGGCTGAGGCTCCCATATGATACAGTACTCATTTTGCAAGCAACTGCTCACCGAGGCCCGCTCTGGGATGGACACAGCCCTGCCCTTGCGGAGTGAGAAGCCAGGTAGGTGCCTGATGAATCAGAGGAACTTCTGTGTACACATCCATGATAACTCCAGGGGGTAGCAAGTCCTGATGGGTGGTTAAGAAGGAGCTTTCTAGGAGGGGACATCGGAGCTGACACAGGGCAAAAAAGGAGTCAGGTCAAGCTTGGGTTCCCCACACTTCACAGTGAGGCAGGTTTCCTTATGTGGAAACAGAGAAATGAGCTATGGAACCCACATTTCTGTCAACACCGCCCACATTCACAGGGCACCCATGGTGGTGCCCTGCCATGTTTATATGGCACCATGTCTAAATGGCAGGAAATACTCGAGGCCAGTGGACATAACAGCTGTCCTCTCTACCCAGGAAATCCTACAGGCTACTGGGCTATGGGGACACTAGAAAGTGTCCAACTGCAAGACGAAAGGGGCTTGAGTCTACTAAGCAAGCCCTCCATCTAACAGATAGGAAAACTGAGGTTCAAAGAGAAGTACAGCTTGGATGTGGCATCTCTGCTTTGAAAGGGTTAAGGGGACAATGGCCCCGCTGTGCCCTAGCTTGCCTCTTCTTCTTCTTCACCAACAATGACCCCTTGCATCAAGCCTCCGTCACTGTCACTCAGTTGCTCTCTATGTAAATAACCTGTTCTGGCCACGCTGCAAGCCTGGGACACATGCAGGGCACCTCATGGCTCCCTGAGTTTGGGAGGGAAGGGTGGGGTGGCCTTTCCTCTCACACTATCAAAACCACCAAAGCCCAGACAGAATGGTGCTAGATAAGGAAGGCTATGGAGCCTGGAGTTTGGTGGGATCTGAAGTCTCCTATGTTGGAAACATAGTCCCAGCTGTCCACACCTCAGTCACATGAACAAAGAGAGTGGAATATAATTGGGTTAGAAAGGGTGTCCCATGTACCCAGGAAGAATCTAGATGGGCATCTTCAGGAGGTTCCGGCTCAGGAAAAGCAGCCTGAGTCACTGGTCACTCAGTGGACAGACAAGTGAAATCGATTTCTAGTTTGGCCACTGGCTTGCTTAAGTCATCCCTGATTCTACCTTTGGGGTAAGGCCTGGAAGCCAGTCTCAATGGCCTTGGCCCTGCTGGACGCTTCCCTCTCTGAGCCTAGAGTTGGAGGGTGGGGGTCCTGCTCAATCAGAAAAAGGCTTGCCTTGAGTTTTATCTCCAAAATTTAAAAAAAAAAAAGGCTAGACGTGGTAGCATACCCTTGTAATCTCAACACTGGGGAGGCAGAGCCCGGCAGATTCCTAGAGCCAATTGACTTGATCTGCTAGGCAAGTTCCAGCCCAATGAGAGACCTGCCTCAAAAAGAGATGGAGGTCCCTGGAGAACGACACCCCAGGCTGTACTCTGACCACCCCACACGTGTGCAGCTTCACACACGGGAATACATACCTACACCAAACATGGAGAAACACTGGAGGGCAAAAATACAAGCCTTGGGAGGTGAGCAGTGATCATGTCGCTACACCTCTGCATCAAGACATACTTGGACAGCATGATTCTCACACTGTTTCTTGCTCAAATCCAGGGGACACTCTCATGTGCTCTATTAGGACTGTCTCTCCCGTACCCTAAACATGAGAATTCCCTAGAAGAAGCCTTGGAAAGGAAGTCAGGGAAGTGACCGTGAGAGAGCTCCAAGCACACAGGGATTTATTTGGTTTGGTTTCTTTCTGCAGCAGACACCAGGGCGTCCTGGCAGTGGGCAAAAACTCTGGTACAGCAGCCAAGGTGGGAAGCGAGTAGGGAGGCTACCAATGGCAGACTCTCAGCCACGTCCCTTCCATGGTAAGGTCACAGGATCCTGGGCAGAATGGACAGCACCATTAAGTTGTTACAAGCGCTCACTGACTGCCAAGCAGGATTCTCAGGTGGAGCATGTTCTTTCAATCACTGGCTCTAGTGCCTCTGCCTTGCGCACTCCACGGGCACGCTGAGGGTATTCAGCTCCGTATCTCCTGGATGCCACTGGCGAACTCCTGACATGGCACCCCTACCTACACCCCAGTAAACATGCTTTCCCTGGCCGTACTTAAATGGCCAAGGGCTGCCTGGGGCTGGGGCTGGCTTTGGAAAAGCCCCATCATTCCACCTGTCTGAAGCACTTTACCCCAGACCCCACTACATGGTGACTGCAGACTGGAAAGTCTGCACCTCAGGACAGCTCCAGTTCCTTCCGTTCATCCATGACTCTACCAGTAAAAGCATCCGACATCTTCCTCCGGCCTCCACCTGCACATGCACGTGGATGTTTGCAACAACTGCAATCGTACACACGTGCATATATCACACACACATACACCATACACACAGAAAAATAAAAGAGAGTGGAACTAGATCATAATCATACGCACAACTATGGGATGGGTTCTCCGACCTCCACATGCCTGATCGAATTCAGCCCTTAGTGGTCAGTCTGAAAGCAGGCTATGTTAGTCCCACATCTCGATGAGGAAACTGGGCAAACAGTAAATCCACTAGGCCAATGGCAGACCACTGGCAACTGAAGGATCCTGGGGATTCCAGAATCTCCTCCCAAAAAATGCATTCTTTGTCTGAGAGTTAGAGTAATTTTCAAATGCTTTGCATCTGACCCAAGGTAGGAAGCAGGATGACCCCAGGAACTACTGTGTCATCCCCTACAGACTTTAGCACTGGGATGGTAAGGTGGTGCCCAGTGGCCAAGTGTGCAGTAGGCACTCTGTGCATCTCCTGGAGTCCACGTGGCAGGACCCTCACCGTGCACCCTTCCAATCTCAGCGTCCTCTATCTTGATCTCTCTGTCTTAGGCTCTAGACAGCCTGGCCTGTCCATGGCAGAGCAGAAGGGAACAAAACGCACAGGCCTGCCTGACCATTTTCTAAGAACGAGTGGCCAAGAGATGCTTATGTAACTTCTACCGGGCATGGCAGATGGTGCCCTAGCTCATGTGCCATCCAAGCTGGAGCTGACACTAACCTGTCCTGACATGGCACCCGGTTTCCTCTGCTCATGAGCACAGGGCACATGCCAGGGCATAGGGGCATGGAGAGGTGTGGAAAGTGGCCCAAACGTTCGTCATTCAGATCAGTAGTCATGGCCCAGTCAGGCCCAGCAAGAAGCCAAGACCCACTCGCTAGCAGGCAGGTTCCAGCCATGTAGGAAGGGAACATGGTGCCCTCCTTGCTGTCCCAGTTCTGGGAAAATACCTTCCCTAATTTAAGGCCTCTAGGGTTCCGACAACAGTTTCTGCCTCTGGGAGATGCAGAGCTGGTTGCTTGCTTGGCTTTGGCCAACTCAGTTTCCTTGTTTCTCTTCCTGGATTTGTGAACTGAGGCGGCTGGAGGGTCTGTGTTATCTGTGAGTCACACTGAGACTCGGCCTTTGGGTCAAAGCTTCCAAGCTCCTGGAAATTCTTCAAATAATGCAGGCTCTATCACAGATAACCCCTGGGATCTACAAGTCACTTCATGGACCAATTTGAGTCTTATCCAAGAAGGCTGCAAAGAATCTCAGAACTCCCTAGGCTGATCCCTTCCATCTTCGGTCCAATACAGCCAGTCAAGCCATACTTTCTAGGAAGAAGAAAGGTGAACAGGGAGTTATGGGTAGGCTCCCGACTTTCAATGGTTCTGTCTATCCTACGCAATCTTCCCAATAACCACCAGGTCCGCCACTTTCAGACAGGAGAGCCCCAGGCTCAGGGAACTATACTTAGAGATGCAGCCAGGACTTGAACCTGTGTTCTGATTCCAGGATGAACTCTGCTTATTTGACTAGAGGACGCACAGAGAGGCCAAGAAACTGTTTAATGCTACCCAGCAGATCGGCTTTGGGACTGAGACTAGAATTAGGCTTCCAATTTCTCCCAAGGTTTTCCCAGCTATTTGTGTGTGTGTGTGTGTGTGTGTGTGAGAGAGAGAGAGAGAGAGAGAGAGAGAGAGAGAGAGAGAGAGAGAGAGAGAAGAGGGGTGAGGAAGAGGAGGAGGGGTGAGAGGAGACCAAACCAAGTACAGCTGGCAAGCAAGGAAATGTGAGGCCAGATGAAATTTGCAGCAGGGGTCACTGTGCTCAGCAGCCCTGGCTGCTCTAAGCTGCCAGACAGGAGTTCAGACCAGCCTGTGACTCCTGGCAAGGGCGGTGGGTACCAGCTGTGAGGGTGGTAGCTGAGCCAGGCATCTTGCTGGCCTCAGCCAAGGGCCTGGGGATATTTATCTCCTAGGAATGCTCTTGAATTTTACTGCTGGGATATGCCACAGACAGCCTTGGGCTGCGTGACCCTGCAGCCAAATCTGCTATCCTCACTAGGTCTCACTTGTGCCAAGAAGCTAGGGGCAGTTGCTGTGGAGGGCTGGGCCTGGACTCAGCCTCTGGCCCTGGGCCTCCCCACATGCTGCTTAGTCTGCACCTGCTGCAAGCAGCAGAACCAATGTCCATGCAAGGGGCACTCTGCACAGTTACAAGCAGTGATCAATGGGCTTGGGCATGCAAACAGGTTACACGTTTGTTTTATTTAGAGGTAGAGTCTCACTATGCAGCCCTCGGTGGTCTGGAACTGACTATGTAGACCAAATTGGTCTTGAACTTATGATACGCCAGCCTCTGCCTACTGAGCACTGGGGTTACAGGTATGTGTCACCATGCCTGATCAAATGCAAACATTTTACAGCCCAGCATGTATCTGCTCTGCTCTCTCCCCACACAGCAGGGACCAGGACACCAAGCTGCAAAACTTGGTTAATTCCTTGTTGGCTTCATTAGATTTATTGAACAAATTCTTTCTTACCCAAGGGTCCTGGCCTCTGAGTACAAGTACTTAGTAAAAGACAGAAAGCGTAGAGGAAGGACTTGGGCAAGGCAGAAGGGAGGCAGTGAGCAGAGGACCAGGAATCTCCCAATCTCCAGTTACTCATCCAGGCAGATGGGCAGCTGTCAGAGCTCCCTCCTGGCCAGTGGCATCTGTTCATAGCTTCCTCCCTGTCTCACTGTGCAGCCACTGAGCACCTGACATTGTGCTGGTCCTAAGACATATCATGAAGTAAAACCAGATCCAGTCCCTCCCCACCGCTTCCCCCAGCCACTTAGTAATCACCGCTGACAGCCCCGTCACAACTCCTGGTCATTTCAACCCATCGCCCTCCCAGTCTCTGCAACAAGGAAAGGGAAGGCACATGGGTGTGAGGCTGCTATTCCCCAGGACAGACCCCACTCCAGATCACTGCTGGCTCTGCCCCTGCCCATCTCCATCACAAAATGACTTGAGCAACTTTCCTGGCACTTCTGACTCAACTTCTGCATCTCTGGCTAGGTGCTGGAGGCCTCTGCATCTCCCGCTAGGTGCTGGAGCCCCAGGCTGGGCAGCCAGGCGCCTCTGATAGCATTACCAGCCACTTTGCTTCAGTTCCATCTCTTGACGCCAGTAATGCCTCCGGGCGCCACCCGGGGCCTCTGGGGATCGCTGACTAGTGGGTGAGCAGAACTGAAGAAGCCTCTGAGCTACCAGGCGGCAGGGTGGCCACCAAAAGCAGAAAAGACATCCTTTTCCCTACCACCCCACCCCCAGCTCTCCCACCAAGGGGGAATTGGTCGCCAGGGGCTCAGTCCCCTGTTCTCCCACAGAGTCACACAGGAGAGCAAGGCCCATCCCCCACATCGGATGTCCCAAGGAGTAGGCCAAGGAGAGAAGAGGACCCCAGATGGTATCGGATTATGTCACTTGGCTCACCAGGGAAGGTCATACTGTCAGTTTGGTGTCACGGAACCCAGAGCACCAAGAGGCTGAGCTATACCTGGCCCACCATCACATCCTTTTAGCTCGGCCGCCCTAGGCACTTTTCTCAGTGCTGAGCAGAGACCCCAGGCCCCAGAAGTCTTCTGGAACAGATCTGGATCTAGGTAAAACCAGAGTCTTTCTTGTGGGACTGTAGAGGTATTCTTCCCTCCACCCTCATACACAAACAGTTCCTTCAGGCCTCCCCTCCTCTCCATAGCCCCACCAAGAGCCACCCTTCCCTTATTCAGGAAGTCTTTCCTGACATCAGGCCCAACATGCATTTCCTGTTGTTTCTAATTCCGATGGTAAGGATGACAGTGGTGACGAAGGAATAGGTATGTGTATCAAGTGTAGGGCTGGGCTGGAGTTCCTATGTCTAGCATGTGCCCGGAATCCTCACTTCTACCCCCACCAATCAGCTTCCCTTACTCCTGAAAGTGAATGGAGGGGGGGGGGAGCAGAGTCAGGCTGCTGGCTGTCCCATTAGAACCACTGTAGACTCCCCCTCCCCCCAGCCCTGTTAAGCTTGGTAGGGTCCCGTTCCTCCTTCAGTCTCCTGAGCCCCTAATACCGGGGGCTTTCTGTATTGGCGGCAAGAAGAGATGCCTACAGAGCAGGGAGAGTGAACTTAAGTCCTAGAAGGTAATTTATAGGCAGGCAGACAGAGAGAGAAAAAGAAACAGAGACAGATCAACCGAGACTCAGGGCTGCATAATGTACACATGGGCTTTCCAGTCAATAAATTGACTTTCCGGATGGGCCTCTATAAACACAAATGAAGTGGAGTGGCTCTGCCTCTTGGCTACCTCTGTCTGCTGCTAACTGCTCACTAGAAAACCCCATAGCCCTTAAAGATCTACCATCTACCTCTTCCAAACTCCACACACAGGTAGGAAGGGAGATCAACCAATCCTGACCCAGAGAGGGAAAGAGATGATCCAGGATAATAGAACAGAGGAAAAATAAGGCCCAGTCTTCATAAGTTCAAGGCCAGAAGGTACTGGGACACCAAGTCCGGAGGCTCCCTGCCTTCTCCAGGCCTCCCTTCTCTTTCTGAGCATGATGACAGTATGAATAGTCACTATATGCTAGGCACCTCACAAGTCTTTCTTTGGGGTACATCAGCTCACACAATCTGCAAAACAACCCTATGATTACCACCCCCGTCTCACAGATGAGGGAACTGAGGCATGGCACAGTTCAGTCAGCCAGTAGATGACAGCCTGGGGTGGGGTGGGCGCTATGTTAGCCTCCTCAGAATCCTAATTGCCCTACCTGGCAGCTAAGTCCCTAGGGACTAGCCTCTGTGGAGGAGGTATGTGAAGACTGGGACTTGGGGGTGAGGGCAGCAAGCAGGGAATTCTCCCCTAATGCCCCAACAGGATCCCATCCCTACTTGCTAGGCTCTATCCGATTCCAAGAGTCTCAGAGAGCAGCGATGTAAGAATTCTTTCCATCTCAATCCCCTGCACCAGGTTCTACCATAAGTCAGAGGCACCAGGGGCATCCTCAAGGGTCCCAGGGAAACCCGGGTGATGTTGGCTGGGACCGGCTCATCACCACCTCTAGAAAGTCCACAGGCTTTGAGAAGCTTTCTGCTGTGCCCTCCTCTGTTGTCTTTCGGCAGCATCCAAGATTCTTAAGCGCCATTTAGGATTTCTGGAATGGACATCAGTGTCCCCCTATAGACAGTGACCTCTTTGGGAGCCAGGGTTTCAGGCCTCTGTGAGTGAGTGATCTGGACCCAGTCCTGCCTCTTCAGCTTCTCAAGAGAGCATCCACCTCCCAAATGGGGTTCTCGCAGGCATACCCAGAAAAGGGTTTTGTAAATTATAAAGTGCCAGGCACACAGCGTTGGGGTGTGAGGCTCCTGTCACCAAGTATCACATCTCATCCGAGAGTTAGTTCTCAGCACGGACACAAACAGAAAGGACAGGGAGCCATTCCCAACCCTGCCACAAGCGAGGGGAAGAGCACCTGGGTTTGTGACTACACCCAAGCCCAGTCAGCAGCACCTGGGCAAGATACAGAGTCCCTCAAGGAAGCTCTGAAAGCTCCTTCCGCGGGAACACTTCAGAGACCCTCCTGAGAGAAACGGGCTTGCAGGAGCCACAGCCAGGTGGGAGGGCAGATGGCATCATAGGGCCATCCCACTCCCACAAAAAATGCTCTGTGTGAAATAGGGCTGGAGGAGGAGGTGTGTGGGACTCTGCCACCTGGATCAGGAGTCCTGCCTCTAGGCTACTACAGCACAGGACTTCATCCTGGCTTCTTCGGGGAGGAGGGGTCCCAACAGCAGATTCTAGCACCGAGGCCTGACCCTTCACACAGCAGGGTGCAAGATGGCACCAGGTCTTCTAGCATTACAGGGCAAAAGGCAGTCCTGAAGAGGAATCCCCGGCGAGACATAATGGATGGAGCTTCCCAGAGCGTTCATGACTCATGGTCCCTACATCACACACACCTGTTTATACCCAAACAAAACGAAACCATGCCCGATGACATTGCACCGCCCTCCCCCCATGCTCAAACATCCACACACTGATGCACACACGCCACCCCCTCCTATACAAAAGGTGGAAACCATAGCACACTCTGGGCCTCCTCCTCCTCCTCCTACACACACACACACACACACACACACACACACACGCACACTCACACACACCACACCTAAGACCGACATAACACTCACTTTCCCCTCCCCCTCCCCCAAACACGGTTCCACCTGCCACCTTCCCACTGCACTTTCTCACAAACACTCCTCAGCGCAGCACAATCTCACACCCACAGGCCCGCCTTGCTGGAGCCGGGGAAGTTGCGATGCGCTAGGGGCAGCTTGGAGGAGCTGAGAAAGAGGGGCGTCGGGAAGGAGGGGGACACAGTGCTCAATGGTTAAGTGGCACTTTGAGCTCCCAGGACTGGGCAGACTCAGACCAATTATATTGACGGGTGCGAGGTGGACACGGAACTGGAGGGTTTCCGTGCACTGTGGTTGGTACTTAGCAACACCAGGTGACTGTACAGAATCCAACCCCCCCCCCCAAGCTTCGGAGACGCTAATCAGACGGCTTTGTAGAAAAGGGGACAAATAGGAGCTCTCCCAGCAGCCCAGAGCTTTGGGAGGGAAAAGGAAACCAAAGGAGGGAGGGGGTAGGCAGCTGATTTATGCCTGCACTTCAGCAAATGTTTTCCCTGCCATTAGCCTCGGGAAGAACAGGAGCCAGAGGAAGGGCGCGCGTGGGGGGTGGGGACCTGTGGCTTAAGGAGCTCAGCCTGGGCTTGTTTGCCCGCCGGGCTGCAGCGGAGTTCCGATCCTCAGCCTCCAGATCCTAGGATCCAGATTTGGCCTGTCAACTCTCTGAGAACAGCCGGCTTCAGAGTGCCAGTCTTCTCTCAAAAGGCCTTGGCGGGGGTGTGGGGGACGGCTCACTTGTTGCCCTAGCTCACCAAAATCGCCCAGGTCGAGGGGGAACATCCCCCAGGCGCCGTGCCATTACAGGCTCCAAAAGGGCAGGAGGTGGCGCTCCAGCCCAGACTTCAGGACCCAGCCAATCGGGAGCGGAGCAGGGTTCCCCGTGCCTTCGGACACATGCTTCTCCCTGAATGGTTCTCATTATGGCATTTTTAAATTCCCTTTAGAAGAGAGGGGAAAAGCACAGCCTGCACTTGTTTGGGTTCATTCTGCCTTCACAGCTTTAATGACTCCATTTGTGGAAGCTGTTTAGGAAGCTGGTGGAGAGGCGTTGGAGAAGGATGCCAGTAGAAGTGCCAGCTCAGGCCTGGCAGCAGCCTTTCCCCTCCCTTCCCCCGGGGGCCATCTGCCTAGGCAGCAGTTTCTCTGGTAGGCTCATGACCACCCAACCTCAAGTCACAGCCGGGTACCCAGCCCCTTGCCTTTCCTGCAGATTTCAGACTCCAGTTTGTCTCCTTTCTATCCCAAACCCTGCTGGTTTCCCCAGGATACTACTGGGGCCGGCCAGTCCCTGGGGAAGGGTTGAGTATTGTTCAACTCAGTCATCAACCTTGCTGTCCAAGCACCTGGGAAGGAAGAGCTACAGCTCACCCTGCTTGGACCCCAAGGTCCAGGACATCCCATAGACATCAGGATGACTCAGGGAGGGGTTTGGGGACCCAAACCTCATCCTAGCTCCGACAGACAGGAATGGCGTCATACCTTTCACATAAGGATTCCATAACCAAACCATGGCAGAAACACAGGTTCCCAGTGTCCCCAACTCTGTAAATGAATGTGGCCATCTACAAGGCTGCCATTTGACTACGTAGGCCAGGAAGCTTAGCCGATGACCTACGTTTTGCTAAGACTAGTACCTGTGGTTGGTGTCATTTGTGAGCATCTACCTGGTCTTGCAGCCTTATTCCTGACCCTTGTCAGGCTGTGTTCTGCTGAGCAGGATGCAAGCTCCCCAGTCAACTCTCTTTCCCCATTCCTGCTACAAATCTAGTCTAAACCAACTGTCAAAGTGATACAACTTAGGTGAGGCCTCAGCCTCATCCAGCATCCTGATCCCCTGCAGGGAGGCTGCCCAGCCTGCTTGTGAGGGTGGAGGGATCAAGGAGCCTGAAGCACTAGCTGAGGCAGGCCCTTGAGCTCCGGGTTCAAACTTCAATTCTACTGAGCTCCAGTGTGACCGTGGGCAACTCCAAACAGCTTTCTCGAAGCCCCAGCAGTTAGACGTGGAGAACTGTTAGGCCCTATGGAATTCCCCACTGTGTAGGGGAAGGGGTGGGCCAGAGCAGAGGGATTACAGGAGATATTCCTCCTCTGCAGTGGTACCTCCACATTAATGAGAAAGCCCATTAAGACACATGAGTTTTTCCATTTGTTTAAGCAAGATGGGTGCTTGCTGTGGTGCGGAGAGAGCTTAGGGTAAGGCACCAAGCCATGCAAGCAACAGCAGCTCAGACACTAGGAAAACTCCCATTTTAATTGCTCCTTTAAAGACGATCAAGAGGCTCCTTCTCAACTAACCCAGCCAGAGGCCTGGGAAGGGCTGGGTGGGGTGGGGTGGGGTGGAGTGGAAGGAGACTCCCAGGACCAGCCAGGGCTTTTGAAGTGGCCTCTCTCAGCCAGTCACTTGCTGGCTGGCCTGTTCCCAAGGGTCTGAGGCTCTAGAGGTCTGGTTTTGATTCTTCTATCGTCGAACTTAATGCTTAAAAATGAAAATTCTCTGCACTCCCAAGGAGTTGACTGTCACAGTCTCAGGAGGCAAGTGGAGCAGAGGGAAGTGTCCGCTACTTTGGAGTCATCCCTATAATCATTCCTGCCTCATCAACAGACATCTCACTGCAGCCAGAAGGAAGTGTGGAAGTCCGCTGGAGCCGAAGTTGGCCTAGCTAACATAAAGCAGCCCAGCATACTAGTCCAAAATGAGTGTGAAGTGCAGACAAGATGTGGAGAGAGAAAGCCTACACTCTGGCCTTGCTTTTCCTCATCAGTGAAATGGGATCAGGAGAGAGACACTGGAAAAACCTAAAGAGCATTCTGGTAGAAAAACGCCTCATGCCTGTGGCACTGGGGAAACCAGGCTGTGTGAGAAGAGGCGTGTTCCACAAGGTACGTTCCTAAGGGCAGCATATTCTGGGCAAAGGAAGGCTGCAGGCGGACCCCAGCAGCTGGCCCTGCTCCAGGCTGGTGGGCAGGAGGCACCCGCCGTGCTATGTAATGAGCCCAATTTCAACACCGTTTCTGCTCGCTCCTGAGAAATCAAAGCTGGGTATTAGAGGCCATTTCTGACTGGGCACTGTTCATGCCCAAATCCATCAAAGCCCTGGGCCTGGGGTTTCTTCCGGGGAAGATGGGGGCTGAATGCTTTGTTCGGCAGAAAAAGCAGGCCATCTCCAGCATTCCTGGCCCAGCCCACCCACCCAGAGAACTCCAGGTTCACCGTCCTATTTTCCTCCAGATGGAGTCCCAAACCCAGTAACTTTGGTATCTATTCCCGAACCCACTACCCTGCTGATATATACATATATGTTTCCCAAGATGCAGCCTGACCCATGTGCCATTTCCAAAACGACTTCACTCCACCCTTCAATCACCCCACACAGCCTTAGACAGAAACTAACACCCAATCCAGCACCTCCCACATCTAACTGCACCCTTTAAAACAAGGCTGGTCATTTAGCTTGCCTCCCCCTTCCCCATCATTACCTTCCAACTTCAAAACACTGCTTTAAATACCCGAGTCTGCCCAAATCATAATTAACTCGGATCAAATGATTGAGTGTTGTAACTTTACAGCACAAGGCTTGGGGAAAAATAAAAAGTGGGGGGGGTGCTAAAAGCAAGCTCTAGCCATGGGAATCATTAATTCCAGAGGAGGGGCCTTTAGTGCTTTAAGAGAGGTGGGGAGGAGGGGAGGGCAGAAGTCAGCATCATTGAGGAAGGTGGGATGGGAAGAGCCGAAAGTGCTAGTTTTCTTGGCCCATTCTAAGCCTTTGCTTAGGGGAGGCCTTTGTACAGGATGCCCCCCATCACCTCCCCCCAACTTTGGAAGTCAAGGCACCTGCTGGCAGTTCACTTGCTTGGGTACCGGAGAAGCTAGCATGAGCCTGTACTTTTCCTTCCAAGGAAGACGCAGCCCACTTTGCAACGCCCAGCAGAGGCAGCAAGACACTTCCACGTTCGCGGCGGGAGAGGAGGATTAGGGGACTTTATAAATTTAGGAATCCACCAAACCCTATTTAGGGCATCTTGCTGCGTCCAGGTGCGGTTTAGAGGCGAGCTCACCTGAGAATGCCAATAACCCACTTAAAATTGGGGGAAAGTCGGCAGGGGATATTATGTCCCTTCACTCTCTGCCAACACTCACTCAGAAACAATCCACCAACCACGAAACCCTTCCAAACCCTACGCGCCGCACCTCCGGAGACCAGGGTGTGCAGGACTCGGCCCCTCCCCCTTCAAAGGCTAAAGCCTTCGGGCCTCGTCTCCCCAAAGGCGGAGGGGAACAAGTGCTTCCAGGGCTCCGCAGTCTCCTGCTCTCTCCCTCTGACCCGCAGAATGCTGCGCGTGCTACCCGTGGAAGCCCGCGGGAGCCGGGACTCAGACTTAAGTTGCAGGCGAACGGCACGGAACAAACATTCGGCCCAGGTAGCGACAGTTATCGGTGGCAATCGAGGGTCACCTGGAAGCGAATCAGACCCCATTCTATGGGCAAGCAACTAGCCCTTGGAGGCAAGAGCAGGGAGTTTCGGGCATACGTGGCACCCCGAGTGGCAACACGTCGCCCCCTCTCCCGGGCGCCGAAGCTGTTTTTTTTAACTTGGGTACGTCCACCGCGTCCCCGGAGCGCAGTGACTCCCCAAGAATCACCCAAACTTGCGGTTAGACGCTGGGACTCGCCAGATCCGCATCCCCGCGTCCCACTCCCTCTTGATCCTACCTGCTAGGCTCAGTGTCGGGTCCCAGCAGAACAGCAGCGCCAGCAGCAGCGCGCCCCGCGTCCCGCTCCGGGCCCTCATGCTCCTGTCGCCCGGCCCGGGCGCCTCTCCCTCGGGGCTCTTTCCCGGGCCCCAGCCTCGCCGCCTTCGCCTTCGCCGCCGCCTCGCCGTCCTCGCAGGCTCCCGGCAGCGCCAGCCCGTGCCCGTGGGCGCAGCGACAGCCACGCTGCGCCGGGAAACCGCCCGGCTGAACGGAGCGCTCCGGGAGTCGGACGCCGCTAGGGATCCGGACGCTTGTGCGCTCTTTCCGCGATCTCCTGCGGCGAGCGCGCTCCGCGCCCTACTCCGAAGTTGCGCGATCCCAGCAGTGTGCGCTCAGCGGCGCTCGCAGCGGCCGCGCCGCGAAGTCTGTCCGAGTGGGGTGTGCGCTCCTCTCCGCGCCCCGCCGCTCCCAGCGGCTCCTAGCCCAGCCTGCCGCCGGCCACAACGCCCAGCGCCGCGGCGCGCTCGCCCTAGAGCCAGCGGGCCGGGGCGGGGCCTCACGCGCTATGGGGCGGGGCGTGTAGGACGGGGGCGAGGCCACGGGGCCCTGCAAGGGGGTACCCCACCGCTGTGCAGGCGCGGCCGAGTTGGGGCCTATCAGAGGGGACCCTCGAAGAACGTAGTCTCCAGAGCACCGAAAAATCAGTCCGCTGAGAAGCGGAGTTCACCAAATCTTCATCCCCAAAATAAAGAAAATAAACTTTCGTGCCTTTCTTAGCTCGGGTATAAGTCAGCTTTCGCTTTTGATTCCATCTCAAAGGAGGTACGGGAGTTGTAAGAAAAATCTCAAAACACCCAAATCCTGGTGGAGCTGGGGATGTAGGTGAGGAGTTACAGTTGGGAGTATTTGGGCCTGAGTTAGGATCATGATTGCTACTCCTCTGCATGATCTAGGATAGAACTCTTTACATGGGATCCGGAAGGATGGCTCTTCTGAGGATGTGGTGAACCAGCCAAGTGTGTCGGGAGGGGCCTGCTGGGGCCTTTCGCTCAGTGTAAACTTGGTTCTGCTCCTTCTGCGTGTGACCTTGAAGGAGCTGCTTAGCTGTTTCCATCACTGTCGTCTGTGAAGTGGGGAATAGTGATATTAACGGTCTCATAAAGGAACAAGGAGCAGAACGTAGGAAATGGAAGGAAAGTGGGGGTATAAATGGTGGCCCTGTTCCCAAGATTCTTGTGGGAAGTCCTGATCACCCAAAGGGGGGCTCACAAGCCTATATGGCCAGATGAGGCTTGGAGGATGTCTGTGCATCAGCTGACATGAACAGCCCTTCAGCGTAGTCCTCCATGAATGGGCATCATTTCAGCTAATTCCTCAACTCTCTGGAGTAAGTACCATAGAGTAGAGACTGAGACACAGAGAGGCAGAGCCATTTGTCCAAGATGACACAGCTAGCTCTGAGTGAGGGAATGAAGGGGATAAGGGAGATATCCCTTGAAAAAGCCCCATAGCTGAGCATGATGGTGCATACCTTTAATCCCAGCATTCAGGAGGCAGAAGCAGGAGGATGTCTGTGAGTTTCTAGGCCAGATACCAAGGGTCTCCCTGCTACCCCTTAACCCAGATCAGCTGGCCACACTTGAGCTTTTCCTCTTTGCAGGTCTGGAACAGTCCTCAGATATGGAGGCAGCGCGCTTCTTCATGAAGAGGGCAGCCTAGTCAGGCTCTGAAGTTGGTGGGAGGGAGAGAGGTGTGGGGGGTGGTAGTGGTAAGGACATCAAAAGGGCCAAGTATTCCCCAAGTTGTCCCTAGATTGGAGAAGAAGGGGTTTGGGAGGCAGAGTTGCTGGCTAGGAGGTTGGTAGTGTGAGGTGAGGGCAGAGAAGCAAGAAGACCCATCCTAGCCATGTCATCGTTCCCTGAGGGAGGGGCGGGCAATGAAAGCAGGACTTCCGGACACCCCCTCTCTACCAGCTACACATGCTGAAGACTGGAGATCTACGGAGGCCGTGGATGGAAGCAACACCCTGCATCATGACTGGCCAGGAGGGTGGATACGGGTGGAGTGAACTCCCGAGGCAGGACTTTGGTTTCTGCGGGCAAAGGTAAATGGGTTATTTTTAGCCTGGCCTGGAACATCATGAGCAAGGGTAGTGGCTGATCACACCCAGCCATCTCCACCCATTCCAGACCGCAAACACATAGCCCTACACACCCCTGGACAGTTACACATATCTGCAGAGAAATATACAAGTAAATATACAACAGGGACGCACAGGTGCAAGAGGCTCTTTCCGGAAACACCCTGTGTGCAAACAAACATCCACCTAGAAAAACACCCACGAACCAAAACCCACGGGGCTAAACACCCCAAACACAGCTCCAAGCACACACACAGACATCTGACTGGAAAGACAAACAAGTTATTTGGATATTTAAAGACCGCCAGGAAACACCGTGGGTGCATGGGTACCAAGACTCACATCTCATGCTCAGACACAGGCACAAGGCCCTAGGCCTGAGAACTCAATAGAAGCTGCAGGTCATTCTCCCTCTGTGGGGTATGAGAGACTTTGTGCTGGGCAGAGAGGGGATGAGGGGATAAGAAGCATTTTCCTCCCTTCTACCCAGGCCCTGTTCCACCCTTCAGTCCAGAATCTCTCTCTGCTTTAAAAAAGCAGAATCAGTTTATTCTAATTAACTCACAAATGAAAGCATCACACAGCGTGTGTCAGGCAGCCACGCTAACCCTTGCTGGGTCGGTTCCATGCTCTTCCATCTCAGCGAACATCTCTGTACCTAGAAAGACCATTCTGAGGCCAAGGAGTTTCTTTAGGGTTAGGCACGTGCACTGTCAATCACAGCTTTTATTCACTTGTCCACCAGAGAGAGAGAGAGAGAGAGAGAGAGAGAGGAACTATAACAGAGTTGAAACTAGATAAAAATTAGATTTATATTCTCGTTTATGACTCGTGTGCTTTCGGCTGCCATCCGTCTTTCCTCATCATCCAGTTTCTCCAATCTTAACTTCTGCTCACAGAGGCCTGTCTCTCTGGATTTAGGATCAGCCCTTTCAGGGAATCTCCCATAACTCCCCTGGGCCCCTTCCTGCAACCTCATCTTTGGCCCTCAACAAGGATTGGCCACTTCCCTCCCATGTGCAAGGTAACACAGTGGAGTAGTTGTACAAACCTTTCCAGATATGTCCCCAAACCCTGTGCCATGACACTCAGTCAGGGGTGGCTGCTTCTAGTTGAGCAAAAATGAGGGCACTGAATTGTCAAAATTGGCCTCTTGGCGGGGGAGGGGTTCTAGACAGGGTTTCTCTGTGTAGCTTTAGAGCTCCTCCTGGAACTTGCCCTGTAGACCAGGCTGGCCTTGAATTCACAGAGATCCACCTCTGCTGGGATTAAAGACTGCACCACCACCGCCTAGCAGCCTCTGTTTTTATTTCATCACATCATCAACGATGCTTCCTGCACACAGTAGGATGCATTATGAGGCGGCAAGACCGGAGAGAGGTATTGATCCAAGGCCTACAATAGCTATGAGAAGGAACCCCAAGGCTCCACCTCCATGTCTGGGAGGTAAGGGGCCCAGGGTCTGAGGCTGGAGGCAGGGCATCCTTTATAGGGGTGCAACTGCTTTAAAAGCCTGGGCCAGTGTTGACCCTTAATGGAGGCTGCAGATGCTTCCGGGACCACTCTCAAACAGGATAGCATGCAGGACTGGAAGGTGGAGTCAAGCTGATGGATGTAGCCCCAGACCCCCGCTGTTCTTCTTACCTGCTGGGAGATCTCTCGGGCCACTTATTTGCCCTTTCTGGGCATCAGTGCCTTCCGTTGTAAAAGGGAAATAATCACCACTTCTCAGGACTAAAAGGAATATGCATACATCCTCTAATCTAGTTGAATAACAGCTACCTATTTCATAACAATTATGATTTGAAAGCAGCCTTTGGGGCTCTCTGCAAGAGTGGCTGGCAGCTTGTGCGTGGCGTCTCTAGCCCTGGCTATGCTCGCAGGTGCCACCAGGCGGCGCACTGCAGCCTCATCCTCCTCAGCGCCGCTGCAGGCTCAGGAAGCAAGGCAGAGAGAACTGTGGAACTGTCTGTCCCCCAGTTCATCCTTCTGGGACCCTCCAGGAGAGATTTCTGTTCACTGAGGGAGTCAGAGGTATGCGGGTTCTCGATTGGGAAGATTTGAGAGTTAAGTTCACACAGCCTCTCCTGATTAGTCCAGGGCAGAAGGATCTCTAGACATTTGTCAGCTGCGGAAGGGAGGCTTCTGTGATAGAAGTCCCTCAGTGTGTAATGATATTAACATAGCCAATGCTGAGACTGGCCTAAGTCCTTCACATGCTAACCACACATATGATAGGTGCTGTTGGGGCCCTATTCACAGGTGAAGGCAATGAGACCCAGGTAGCAGGACAATGGAGAGTTCCGCCCCAAACACAGTGGATCTCCAGCCCCATCTCCCTTTTCAAAAAGCTGAAATGTGGCCCGGTGGTGGCAGCATACCATTTTAGTCCCAGCACTCAGGGAGGTAAAGGCCTCTATTTCAAGGGCAGATCTCTAATTTTAAGGGCAGCCTGGTTTGCAGAGCAAGTTCCAGGACAGCCAAGGCTACACAGAGAAACCCTGTCTTTAAGAAAAAAAGAAAAAAAAGAAAACAAGAGGAGAGGGCCAGAGAGATGACTAAGCCAGTAAAGGGCTTGATGCAAAACCAGGAAGGCCCGAGTTCAGATCCAGAACACCCAGGAAAAAGCAGGGCTCAGTGCCGTATTCCCTGTGCCGAGAAGGAGGGCACTGGGGGGTAAGGGGGTCCCTGGAACTCACTGTCCAGACAGTGTGCATAACAGGTGATCTCCAGGTTTAGGGGAAGTCCCTCTCTCAAAATGTAAGGTGGGGGGTGATTAAGGACGACAATGTTGAACTCTGGCTTTCACACGCATGCACACACAGAAACAAATCTACCGCGCGCGCACACACACACACACACACACACACACACACACGGCTGGGGAAATGGCTCTTTGGGTAGTCACTTGCAGCCATACCTGATAACCTGAGTTCACTCCCAGGATCCCACAGGGTGGGAAGAGAAAATTGACTCCCAAAAGTTGTCCTTAGCCACCGAGCTGTCTCTAATTTTCTTTTATTTTGATACTGGGCCTCTGGTAGCCCAAGCTGGCTGTGAACTCCTGATCTTCCTGCTATTACGGGCTAATTGCTGGGGTTACAGGCAAGTGCCACCACGCTGGGCCTCACGATTCTTTTCCTGCCAACTTACAAAAGTAAATTATATTTTAGTGAAGGTTTGATTTGCAGAAAATGTTAAAGTACAATGCAGAATGTTTCCCCACATCCCTTAGGCAGTTCCCTTTGTCATGTCTGATATCATTAGTTTCAAGTCATTAGGATGAACTAGAGTTAATGCAAGTTACCTTGACTTGGGCCTTATATCCCTCATTCTGTGTTGGGGTCCCATTCGGGGACCCATTCCATTGTGACACCTTAGGGCTCTTTTGGCTGTGGTAGTTTCTAAGCACATCACCCTCATTTCCGATGATTCTGATAGCTGAGAATGATTGAGTATTTTGGAAGATGTCTCCCACATGGGATTTGCCCATCTTGGCCTTCACAATCATCTCCAACAGGGAGTTCTGATTTTTCCGATCCACAACACATCAGCTTGTATAGTGGCCACTGGTTATGGACAAGCATGTCTTGACATGACCTGGGCAGGTTCATTGTCCTAAAGCTGGGGTGCTGGCAGGTCCCCCAAGGGGTAAAAATGAAGCCATAAGCATGGAAAAGGGATAAGGAGGGATTGCAGGTGTTAAGTCACAGGGACAAAGGCCTTGAGGCAGGGAAGTGAGAGGTGAGACAGGTCAGGAAGCTGAATGACCAGACACCGGAAGGGGCAGTCCCAGCTAGGGTTAGCCCCGTGAGCTGAGATCTGACTACGGAGATAGCAGGAGTCACAGTTGCTGACTGACGCAGAAGGCCTCATGGGTGTTGTGCCAGCGAGCATCTTGGGATTGTATGTCACAGTAGTCTGAGGAGGGGTGGATGGTGAGGAAGTGTCCACTGAGGGCTGCTAGAACAAGAGGATCTGTCCCAAGGCTACAGGGAGTGTACCTGGGGGATACGTAATGGGAAGAAGTCTCTGGACTTTGTGCCACAGCTCTAGGGACCTGGAGTCAGGAAGATAAATGGCGAGAGGATGAGGGGGTGTGGGCTGGGGAGAAGCGGTGAACTGGAGTTCGAACACTGTGAGTTCAAAGTCTCTGTGGACTCCCCAGCACACGACTGTGGGCATAGCACCGACTGCTGTGCTCAGAAGTGGTCATTATTTTAAAAATAAGGACATTGGCTGACGCACGCATTGATAGTTTCAGCCCTTACAGCCAGGAACACCACATGACTTAGCTGTCAATAGCTGTGATAACCTAGAGGAGGGAGAATGGTCATTCTCACTTTGAAAACATAAGAGCTGAGACTTGAATGACCCCACTTAGCTGGGGTGACCCCACTTAGCTAGGGACAGAGGCAGGCTCAAAGCCAAGCAGCTGGTTCCAGAGCCCATGAAGCCAACAAACAAGGCACACAGGACCCCTTGATCCTTGACACAATCTGATGCATTGCGGAAAAGCCCAAGTTCTTTTGTTTTAGGCCAAGCTTTCCTACTGGCCGTTTAGGTTGATCTCGGAGGGAGATGTTAGCTGTGAGCATATTAAAACGGAAACAGAAGAGCTGGAAGATGGCCCAATGGGTAAAGTGTTTGAGACAAGAGCATGAGGACCTGAATTTGTATCCCCAGAACACAGGTGTAGCCAGATGTGGTAGTCTACATCTGTAATCTCTGCACTCCTGTGGCAAGATGGAGGCAGAAACAAGAGGATTCATGGAAGATCAAGGGCCAGCTAGCTCGCTCTGTGTGTGTGTGTGTGTGTGTGTGTGTGTGTGTGTGTGTGTGTGTGTGTAATAGTAGGCAGCTTGAGACCCTGCCTCAAACAAACTGGGGAGTGAGGTTTTCCTCCACACCTACACACACACACACACACACACACACACACACACACGAGAGAGAGAGAGAGAGAGAGAGAGAGAGAGAGAGAGAAAATTTTTGAGACAGGGTTTCTCTATGTAGCTCTCTAGTTCCTAGAACTCACTATATAGACCAGCCTGGTCTTGAACTCAGAGACATGCACCACTATATCTGGCAAAAGAGAAAATTTCTTATGCTCATGGTTAAGAGCACTTACTGTAAGGCCCCACTTTCAGTTCCCCAAAGCCATATTAGGCAGCTCAGTACCACTTGTATTCCAGTTTCAGGTGACCAGACACCCTCTTCTGGCCACTATGGACATTGCATCCACATGGAGCACATACAAATAAGCAGGCACATACACACATTAATAAAAATAATTTTTTTAAAAAGGAAAGTAAAATTCCTAAAGGAAAAGGACTTATCTGAGGTCTCCTCTAGGGACAGACTGTGTTCTCATGATCAGTCCATTCCACCAGCTTCTCCTAAGTCATGAATGGGAGTTCTGTATGTAGAGGTCAGACAAAAGGAGAGAACACGTATTACCTGGGAAAAAAAATGACAACAGTCTTTTTTTCTGCTTCCTCATAGCTGACTGTTGAGACATTCCAATTTCAATGCATTCAGGTGAACACTGAGATACCTTATTTAATAAATACATTTAGAGTCATAGTCTATATTTATCTTAAAACATAATATACTCTTGGCATGTATGTTGCTGTGCCAAATATGTCAATTTCAGTATTGCTTGTATGACGCCTCCAATATTGTTCATGCAATGATAGACAGTTTATCAAATTAAATACAGTAACTCTCCTTCTCAGAGAGGACGAGACAACATAAATAACCCACTCCATGAGGTTCATATTTAAATCAGCTTCTTTATAAAGCATAGCTTTCTTGGAGAACTGTGATTCTGTATGGCTTGCATTGAGGCAGAAGGAGTCACTGAAGTTATAGCTGTCACTTCAACTAAAAGCAAGAGACAATTCAGAAGGAATTTGGAAGACAGACAACCTTCTCTGTCATGTTTCTTGTGGTCCTGCGTTTTTAGTACTGCTGTCGGGCTCTCTTGAAGACTGAGCCAGCGCTGAAGATAACGGACTGTCATTTTCAGGACAGACGCCAGACATGTCCTCCAGCGGGAACCTATCCAAGCTGATTCACACGTGCTTTCTGGAAGGGCAGGAGGAAGAAGGTCCTCCTGCAGGAACGGTCCCTTGGGATGTGCTGCTGGCAACTGAGACCATTTGCCTTCTCACTTTGCTAAAGCACACATTGAAAAGCCTCACTATGATAAGTAAACAGTTTAGTGACTTTAAGTACATTTTAGAGGAGATAAATTATGCCACAGAGAGAGAGGAAGGGGAGACACAGTGAAACCCCTCCTTTTTGAATTCCAACCCTAATGAAGTTCTCTCCTCTATTGTCAGGGATCTGTTCTCACTGCAAGTGACGTACATGACGCATCTGCTTCTGAATATTTAGATTCCCCTTGGTTTTTCTCATTTGCTACAGAATCTCTTCCACCCTGGACTGTGAACTTGGCCTTGTCTGGCTTTCATCGGCCGTGGCTGCGGATGGGCTGTTCCGACCGCTCTGTTGGTTGGCAGGTTTAAGCAGGATCGCACTGTCGTTCTCTGTGTCTGTTCAGAGATGTGTGCTCTCTCTGAGCATGGCTAAGATTTCCAGATTTTACTCATTTCTTCACATTGACAAGTTGTGTGATATGATATTTTCAACAAGGAAAAACTTGAGCTGCAAACAAAGGGAGCTATAAAAAAATTTCCAGGGGCTGCTGCCCAGAGACAGTCCCATCACTCAAGGACATGTGTGGAAATTAAGACCTGGAAAGGCAGGGCTGGAGAGGAGGCTCAGTGGTTAGGAGCACTGGCAGCTCTTTCTAAGGATCCAGGTTCAATTCCCAGCACCTAAAAGGCAGCTCACAACATCCTGTAACTCCAGTTCCTGGGAATCTGGCGCTCTCTTCTGGCCTCCACAGGCACCAGTTATGCACACGGTGTATATGGGGACAAAACACCTGTACACATAAAACAAAATAATCGAAAACAAACAAAAGACCCAGAGAGATACTGCTGGGTATGGATGCTCCCTGAACCAGGGAATGCTGAGGACAGAGAAGGCCAAGGTCAAAGAGGGGTCAAAGAACCATTCCAACCAGGTTCTGCTCTCTCTTGTCAGGGTTGCCTCTTTTTTTTTTCCTCTTAAAAAAGCGGCTGAGGTGTAACTTACACATGGGGATATGCAGATCTTAAATGTAAAACCTGTGGAATCTGGACAAACGCCTAGGTCTAGAAACCCATTTAGGACACTCCATCCTCTCAGAGAACCCCAGATCCTCCTGGAAACACTCAAGAGCCCTGGAAGACTGCAGGTGAACCTGGCCTGTCCCCCGACGTCACTTAAACAGAATCAGTGTGTCCTCTGTGTGCAGTCTCCTTCCCAAACCCTTGTGACACTGGAATTTCGTGTTCTGTTATTTCCCCATCATATTAATTACTTGAGTGCGCCACATTTTTGTTTTCCTGTTCTTTTAGCTGTGGATGTTTGGCTGTCTCCCATTTTAGTGTATTGAGAGTATTCTCTAGCAAATATGACTCTTTCTAGCTATATGTTCTCATTTCTCTGCCGTGAATACCTATGGGAAGAACTGCTGGGTCATCTGGTGAGGATATATTTAGCTTTCTAGAAAACCACCCAGGGGCTGGAGGGGTGGCTCAGCAGGGAAGAGCATTTGCTGACATTACAGAGGACCTGGGTCTGGTTCCCAGCATTCACAGTGAGCAGTTGTAACCACTCTAGATCTAGGGGATCCAGCACCCTCTCCTGACCTCCAAGGGCATCTGCACACACGTGGCTTACATTCGCATAACCTAATTTATTTTTTTAAATTTATTTTTATATATAAGAGTGTTTTGTCTGCATCTGTATCTGTGTAGCGAGTGTTTGCCTTTGGAGTCGTAAGAGGGAGTCAGATCCCCTAGAACTGCAGTTACAGATGGTTATGAGCTACCATGTGGGTGTTGGGAATTAATCCTAGCTCTAATTCCAGGTCCTCTAGAAGAACAATCAGTGTTCGTAACCACTGAACCATCCTTCCAGACCCCACATAAATTTTAAAAAATAAAATAAAGTTGGCAAAACTTTTTATGTCATTGCCACTTTATAGCCCTATCATCAGTGTGTGAGCGCCCAGTTGCTTTACACCCTTGCCAACGTTTGATATGCTCAGCCATCCTTCCATGTTAGCCGGGAGAGGGAAGCGATGTCAGTTTTAGTTGCTACTTCCCCAGCGGTGGCTGAGTTGATACCAGGTACTGGGCACACGTCTGCGTTCTTCTCAGTCGTTTGGCAATACTGTTCTAATGAAAAGGGTCTGTTGGAATGCTTGCCTCGTTTTTATTGGGTTTTATCTTACTGATTTGCAATTCCAAAAACATCCTGTGTACGCACACAACCTGTGTCAGCTAGAGGTGAAGGAGCCTTCTCTCAAGTCTGCGCTCTATCTTCCCCTTTCTTTCTTTCCTTAATTTTATTTATTTGGTGTTGTTTTCAAGACAGGATTTCTCTGTGTAGCCCTGGATGTCCTGGAACTCCCATGATAGACTCAGGGATCCCCCTGCCTCTGCCTCCTGAGTGCTGGGATTAAAGGAGTGTGCCACCACCACTGGGGCTGTCTTCCCGTTTCTAAACAGTGTCTTTCAAAGAGCCAATGCTTTTTCTTTTCTTTTAAAGAGGGTATCGTAGAACCCAGGCTAGCCTTGAACTCCTCCATCCTCCTGACTCCGCCCACCCTTCCCTACTTCTAATTTTTAAAGTTTGGTAGAGATCAATTCTTCATGCTTCTTTTGTGATCATGGTTGTATGTGTCTCCTGTGTTCTCTTCCTGAAGCTTTCAGATAATTAGCCTTCCATTTAAGCATGTGATGTCCTAATTTTCCTTCATGGACAGGGAAAGGTGGGACTGGTTAGGATTTCTATTGCTGCAACAAAACTCTATGACCAAAAAGCAAGTTGGAGAGAACAGGGTTTACTTCACTTACACTTCCAGATCATAGTCTTTCATTGGAGGAAGTCAGGATAGGAACTCAAACAGGGCAGGAACCTGGAGGTAGGAGCTGATGCAGAGGCCGAGAAGGGGAGCTGCTTACTGGTGTGTTCCTCAAGACATGCTCAACATGCTTTCTCATAGAACCCAGGACCAACAGCTCAGAATGACACCACCCACATTAGAGTTGATCTCTAATCGAGAAAATGCCTTACAGCTGGATCTCATGGAGGCATTTCCTCAACTGAGGCTCCTTCCTCTCTGATGACTCTAGCTCCTGTCACGACACAAAACCAGTCGGTACAGTGGCCTTTTCTCCACATGATTAGCCAGGGGCTCCAGCACCGTCTTTTGGAAAGGTTTTCCTTCTCCAGTGAGTTTCTGTGGATGCTTTGGTCAGAACCAGTGGGCTGTGCTCTATTCTGGACTCCCAAGGGTGGTACCTAACCCCACCCTAATACCACACTTAATGTGCTATGGTAGACTATAATTTTTAATTAGATTTATTTCTTTGTTTAGTGCGGAGGTACATGTGCTATGGTGTATGTGTGGAAGGCAGAGGACAGCTTGTGGGAGTTGGTTCTCTTCTTCTACCTTGTAGGCCCCGGGAATCAAACTCAGGCCTTCAGGTTTGGTGACAAGTGCTATCTTGTTGGTTGGACAGAGGTTTAGAATCCATCTTCAGGTCTCTTGCCCTGTTTGCAGCTCTCAGTATTATTTCAACATTCTGAATTTCTATCTGTCTTGGAGTGAGCTTGCTAAGTGAAAATAAATCTTAATACAAACGGAATGTGCATTTGTCTATAAAACGTCAAAATCATTGCCAAGTATATAAATCACATGGCCAATGATAAGATGATAATCCCCCAACTTAATTATTTTTTTCTGATGCTAAAAAGGTAAGGCAATTGCTCTGATATTTGTATACAAGGCAAAATATATAAGGAATTTCCACAATGTGTCAAAGAAGCGACAGTGTCCGAAGCTTTGATATCACAAATGGGAATGACTCATGACCACGAAACACTAATTTGTCTATTTGCTGTGTGTATCCCCACTCAGGCCCCTGCGTTAGTCTATGTCTCTAGGTCAGAGGGCAGTTGTCAGGAGCTAGGGGTTCCTCCATCCACCATGTGAGTCCCAGGGATGGACACAAGGCTTCAAGCTTGGCAGCAAGTGCCTCTAACTGCCAAGCCATCTTTCCAGTCCTCAAACATGTAGCTCTTATGTCCTAATATGTCTCTAGTCATGAAGAAAAATGTGACTTCCCTAAGACATTCAATCACAATACATATGCATTTTACATGCCATGATTTTACTTATTATTGCCATTGTGGCAGGGGTCGCAGGTGGAGGTCAGAGGGCAACTTTGAGAGTGGGTTCTCTCTGTCCACACTTTATGTGGATTCTGGATAGAAGATTCAGGTACCTGGCTTGCACAGCAACCATTTTTACTGGCCATCTTACCAGCTCACATGTGCTATTTTAATCCACATCTCAGTGAAACAGAATTCATTATGCAGTTTGTGTACCTCAAGGTCCTTTCCCGTGACGGTCAGGCTTTGTCATTTATTAACACAGAACATCTAAAATCACATGTGGACGCCCTCGGAAGACTTGGAGATGTCATCTGCCTTTCTGCCCTGTAGGGTCATGGAGCTGGTCTCAAGACTCTCATTCACAGTCAAGTCAGTGATCCCATGACCAGAGGAAGGGTGGGTCTGTCTCTCAGTGAGGAGCTCTGAGATTTGGCTTCATTCCAGGTTGGGTCCAGCGAGGCAGACAGAGGGACTGGGACAAGCCAAGGAGGGAAGACAGCAAAGCTGTGTGTGACATAGAAGGTCTGTTCTGGGATATGCATACACCCCCAGAGCCAGGTGAGCTCTGAGCTGCTGCAGGGCCTGTACCTGGGCTATGTCTTGATAAATCCTTAGACACAGTGCACTGAAAGGCACCAGGCTTTTACAAATGGGTTACGTCCTGAGGTACTGGGGTTCTGACTGCTTGCTACCCCCATAGCTAACCTCCAAGTCTCTGGCCAGCATCAGGTCTCTGCTTAATCCCCGGCCAACATCAGAGGACCTTTGTCTCTTTCCCAAATGGGAATTTTGTTCATTTCCTAGACTGGGCTCCTTGGACCTGTTTCTCTTCTTGGTTCACCTCTTGCATCTTTGGAATTTCAGTGAACAACTTCAACTGGCACCCCCAAATGCTATTCCATACAATCACACAGGGAGCTGAGGTTGCAGAAAAAAATGGGATGCCTGCTGTTCCTCGGAGCCCAGAAACATTAATATTGATATTATTATTAACAAAAGAACGTTGGGGGCTCCAACAGGATAGCATTGAATGTAGTCATCAATTTATTAACATTACATATTAACATCCAGTCTCCCAAACACAAACAGTATCTTTCTCCATTTCCTTAATATTTCTCAGGGTTGCTTTATCACTTGGGGCAGAGATTTTTTTTATTACACTTATTAATGTATTTTTAATGTTTATGCTAGTAAAGTGTTTTAAATCTCATGTCCTAATTGCATGTGGAATACAATTAATTTTACCTATTAATCTTGTATACCCTTCAGCTGACAGCGGCAGCTAACTAGCGCTGGTCACTTTGTTCTCAAGAGCTTTGAGTTTCAGACAACCGCCACCACATCCAGCTCGGCTCCAAGGACTGACCTGAGCGAGGCACCAAGGGACCGAAGAAAAGACAAACACAGAGAGGCATGGAAAAGCTGGGGTATGGCGGACTGCACTCTCTGATGGAGGAGCCTTCGCACCTCAGAAGCTCTGAGTATATTATATACAGGTGGATGGGGAGGGGGCGTTACTACATACAACTGAAGGAGGAGGTGGGATTATTGCAGATAAACAAGGAGGTAGGTTTGGCCAGTCTCGGTATGAGCCATCCTGGCGCAGTTAACGTCTGGGGGTAGAAAGCTATGGTGGATATTTTCTGCACACACTGTTACTGTTTGCACTTGGACCAGAAGGCTTTGCTGTCCCACCAGACCTCAACTGGGAAAGGCTTTGGCATTCCTATGGGGTTGAGGCTCTGGGGTCTACGTTAACAACACACATTCACTCAGGACTTCACTGCTTTCTACGCCAGACACACACCGTTGATTGCCTTTGGATTAAATAAAGCACCTTTCCATTTCTCTCCGATAGTCTGGCAGGGCATTTATTTTTCTTGCCTTATTGCACTGTCTAAAACCACTAGTACAATACTGGACAGAAGTGCCAAGAATGGACATCTTCCGCATGCTCTAGATCCAAGGTGGGAGGTGTTCATTATGTTTGCACGCCTCTGATGTTTATATACGGAAGTCTTGTCTCCAAGGTGATGGCATTAGAAGGCTCTACAGGTGATTAGAAGGTAACAGACCTTATGACAGGGTCACCAGGGCTCTGCCCTCCTGAGAATAACCCTGGCTTTCTTGGCCCTGTCATCTCTCCTACCAAGTAAGGGCAATGCTATCATTTCCACCAGGTGAGGTTGGTACAAAAATGCCAGCTGTGAAGCAGGCCCCGCCCAGACACTGCATATGACCTTGAAATCCCCAGCCTCCAGAATGGTAAGACCTGTACTTCTATTATTTATAATCTAGCCAGACCTCAGTACTTTGTGATACAACAGCTTAATACTAGCCAAAAAAAATCCACAAAGATGTGTTTTCTTCTAGAAAACGTACAGTTATGGGTTTAACAATTTGGTTAGTGATTCATTCTTAGTTACTGTTTTAATTTTTTTTTGGCTATACAATATAATTTTTATTATTGTTCAAAAGAATCATGGTATGATTTGCATTTATTAGACATCAATTCTACTTTTATACAGTAGTTATAGATGGGTTGCAAATTCATTATAGATGAAAAATTAAACAGAATGCAAGAAGTATATTACTAGTTTAATATGTAAAATTTTATTGTACATTTATATTATATGTATATTTAAAATGTCATTATTAATGGAAAGAACACTTTCCAATTTCTTCCTCCTCACTCTCTTCCTTTAGGAGACCAGGCATTTGGACAGCAGTAACATTGCTGCTGAGAGCTAATTCCGGTCTTTACTGCTAGACTGTTATCTTTCCACGTCTGTGATCGCTGAACAGCTTAGTGAAATCCCATTGTTGTAACACTCAAATAAGGGCAGTCTTATCTTAACATTGCCATAAGGATTCACTGAGAAAGTATAAAGCAGTACATACCCTTCCAGGCATATGGGAAGTGTCTCTTACCCAGGACAGCATAAGAGGTGGTAGATGCCAATTAGATGAAGATACTTTCATATCAGAAGTTTTTAGTCAAGAACACTTAGGTAAAGTGAGGCAGCTAAGCTGTATCTGGGGTAATTTTTTTTTTTTTGAGACAAAGTTTCTCTGTGTGACCCTGGTATAGACCAGGCTGGCCTTGAACTCTTGGACATCTGCCTGCCTCCCTCTACCTCCCAAGTGCTGGGATTAAAGGCGTGTTGTCACCACCACCTGGCTTGTTTTAAGTTTTATGTGTATTAGTGTTTTGCCTGCATGTATATATGTGCATCATGTATGTGCCTGGTGCCTGAGGAGACCAGAAGGGGATGTCAGGTTCCCCTAGAACTGGAGTTACAGACAATTGTGAGCCACCATGTGGGTGATGGGAATTGAATTCTGGTCTTCTGGAAGAGTGCTGGTGTTCTTAACCTCTGAGCCATCTCTCCAACTTCTGAGTTACTCTTTGAACATTACATAAAGTTCCAAGTTATAGGTCTCTTTGCCCCGCCTTCTTTTGTTTTGTTTTTCGAGACAAGGTTTCTCTGTGTAACAGCCCTGGCTGTCCTGGAACCTGCTCTGTGCTCTGTAAAGCCGACTGGCCTCAAACTCACAGAGCTTCTCCTACCTCTGCCTCCTAAGTGCTGGGATTGAAGGTGTGTGCCACCACCTCCTGGTGCCCTCCTTCTTCCTGGCATCTCTTTCCCCCTCTTCTTTCTCTCTCTCTTTCTCAGCATCTTCCTCTTTTTCCTTCTTTTCTTTTTTGTCTTGGAATATCCAACCATCCTGGCACAATTTGTAGAAAAGACCATTTTATACTCCTGGCTTGTCCTTTCGCCCAGGTTACAAGTTTGTTGTGCGCCCGTGTGTGGGCTGATCTCTGACCTCTTCACTGTCTGTCTTCACACCACTCTCCTCTATTTTGTTTGTGCTGTCTTCCTAACTCGTCTTGCAGTCGGGCGGCATTAGCCCTCTACCGCGGTTCCCTTGTGAAGGGGTTTTGACTACTCCATATCCTATGCTTATTTCCATGTAAATTTCAGGACAGCCTGTGGATGTCAGCTAAGAAGCCTGCTGGGATCATGATTGCCTTCAGTCTCCACACCAAGTTTGAGAGCCGATATCTTAACGATATTAGGTGTTTAATTTGTATCAGCAGTGGTATCTACAGTGTGTTCAGAAATGTCACCTCCTTTGCCAGATTTCTCTCTAAGGACCTCATATTTCAATGCTACTTAAGTAGCACCTGCTACTTAAATTTTTTAAATGTTCAATTGTTCATTGTCAGTGTATAGAAACACAATTGACTTTTTTTTTTAGCATTGATCTCTTCTGCTACACAGTGAAACATTAATTTCTCTAGCTTTTCTGTAGACTCATCAGATTTCTTTTTTATGTAGATCAGTGTGTCTTTTTTTTTTTTTTTTTAGTAGAGAGAGTTTTATTTACTTCTTGTCAGTTTTGTTGTCTTTCTGGTCTGTTACTTGTCTGAAAGGCCTGGATAGAACCTGAAAGATGCTGTGTTGAATCAGCTGAGCAGAGAAGATTGAGTGGGTAATGGTGTTCATTGCCGAGTCTGAGGTCCTGTGTTCAAGCCCTGGAACCCATATGGTGGAAGGAGAGAACTGACTCCCAAAGGTTGGTCTCAGACCTCTGGATGTGTACTGTGGCATGTGTGCACCCTTTCCCATACACACTAATCAATCAATCAATTGAACAATTAAATAATTAAAAATAAATAAGTGCCAAGAACAGACATCTTCAAGTGCTCCTGTCCTGTAGGTCAACCTTCCCCACTCAATCTGTTAAACACAGGTGTCTGAAGTGTCCTTTGTCTCATCCAGGGTCCCCGCATGCCCCGTCCTTGTTTGCTGAGGATTTCCCTTTTCTTTTTTTTTCCCTCCCCTTTTAAACCAGCAACGCATATCAGTGAGGTCACATTTGTTAATCCCGTTTTCTTTCTGGCAGGACCTTGAGCTCAGTGCTCAGGAGAGGCCCAGCATGCTGCACTGTCTTTCTCAAAAGCTGTGCAGCTTAGCAGTAGAGAGAGCCAGGCTTCTCGCTCTGACTTTTCTGCCTTCCTAATTTTAATTAAAAATTTTATTTTTAAGCACTGGGAACGGAACCCAAAGTTTCAAAATTGCTAGACAATCACTCTGCCACTGAGCCACATCTCCAGCCCCTCATTGGTGGATTCTAGACAGGGGCTCTACTACTGGGCTATCGTCTCCAGTCCTTTTTAAAAATATTTTATTTATTTATTTTTTGATTTCTCAAGACAGGGTTTCTCTGTATAACAGTTATGGCTGTCCTGGAACAGGCTCTTTAGGGCAGGCTGGCTTCAAACAAGATCTGCCTGCCCCTGCCTGTCAAGTGCTGGGATTAGAGTTTTGTGCCTCTACTGCAGACCTGGCTTATATTTCATTTTAAGACATGGTCCCACCAAATTTCCCAGACTAGCCTTTATCTCATTCTGTACCTCAGGTTGACCCTAAGTTTGGCATCCTCCTGCCTTAGCCTCCTGAGTTGCTGGGATGACATACCTCTGCAGGCACAGTCCTGGCTTCTCAACTTGACAGCTATGCTGTATGGGTTGAGACTTGACCATCTTAGGCTCAGTCTGCACACAGAGACCGGGGGTGCTGCCTCTCACGATTGTTGGAAAGGGAAGGGTGGGTGCGTACGTGCGTGCGTGCTTGTGTGTGTGTGTGCTTGTGTGTGTGTGTGTGTGTGTGTGTGCATGCATGCGTGCGTGTGTGTGTGCGCGTGTGTGTGTGCGCGTGTGTGTGTGAACATTGTGATCAGCAGAATGCCTTCTGGGAGAGGACCCTCCCCTAATGACATTCCTTGGAAACAGAACTCGCCCTTTTCTGGGAGGCCTCCTAGACTCCATCTCTTGGTATCACAAGGACCTGGAGGTTTTTCTCCCCCACCTGCATCAATGCCGTCATTCAAAGGCATATGTGACAATGTGGACAGCTGACATTTTTCTCAAGCCTGTTCTCCACTCCTCCTCCCTAAGAGGCACAATGAATGCCTCACCCCGCCCCCATTCCTTGGACTGTCACTTTATATGGAGACAGGTCTGTACAGATTCATTCGCATCTGGATGAAATCATAGAATGGCTCTGATCCTACGTGACTGTGTCCCTCCACACAGGGCAGACTTGGACACAGCTGCACACAGAAAAAGGCAGTGTGAAAGCACATGCGTGAAGATGGACGGTCAGGATACCCTCGCAAAGACCAAGAGACTGTCATCACCAATGACATTGGCTACTAGAAGAGGCTGGGAAAGAGGCCAGCATGGTTTGGGGACTTACAGGGAGCCTGGCCTGCCCTTAAACTTGGACTTCTAGCCTCCAAAACCGTGGCTGTTTAAGCTACTGAGTTTGGGTACCTTGTTAGGGCCAGCCTGGGACCTCATCAGCCACTGGTAGGCTTCTAAGTGTACAACTCAGCTTTGTTATGTGAATTCTGGGTGATTAAACTTAGGTCACCATGCTTGCATGGAAAGCTGCACTGTACTGACTGAATCATTTGTCCTGTGTTACTTCTTTCTTTATTAAATTTTATTTTATCGATGGATTTATTTTTATAGATATTACATTGATTGCGGGAATGCATGTGGTCACTTGTGCCACTGTGCATGTGTAGGGGCCAGAGGACAACTTCCAAGAGTCGGTTCTTTTATATCACGTATGTCCCGGGGATGGAACGCAGGTCATCAGACTTGGCAGCAAGTGTCTTTAGCTGCTGCGCCATGTCGCCAATTCTGGAAAAGTTACTCATATTGGCCCTGATATGCTGCCACATACAAGTGCCCTACTGCCTTCTCTGAGCCTCCTCATCTGAGTGCCCAGCCTCTTTCAAAGATCCCACTCTTCCCCTCTGGCCCTGTCTTCCAATCCTGCTGTATTCTCGCTCTCTGGGCCATCACTTGTGCTCTCCCACAGGGGCATCTGTACTCACAGGGACGCACTCATTGCTGTATCCTCCCTGGGAGCTGGCTGGTGGATCTGGCTCCATTTATCAGGAGGATGCTGCAAGTCCAAGGTCCAGTTAAACAGATACCGAGGCTCCTGAAGGTTGGATGACCTGCTACCAGCCAGAAGGCTCCCCTGGGTCGTGTGATATAACAGCTGTATCTGAAACTCAAAGCTTACTTGCATTGAGTCACACTGTCTACTGGCCACACCCTGGGCCTCTGTCCTCTGTCCTGCAGCCTCTTCTTGCCATCAGACACCATGTTCTGGCAGCACAAACAAGTCCTCTTCTTGGTGATGATGGAGTCCTGGGGCTGGTCTGGTCTTTTCCTGTAGAACAGTCACTGTGTCTCCTAGAGAGCCACTGCAGGGAAAGCATGCGGAACCAGTGGTTCAGCTGTGAAGACAGCACCTCCTCCCATGCCTGCCTGTGACTGTGTAACATCCCATTCATTTTTTTCTTCTTCCAGCCCTGTTTTGGAAACGGCTAATGCTTGACCACAGGAGACAGAATAGGGTCCAGGGAGGACTGGCTGCTAGTGTGACTCAGGCAGGTCAGCCCTGGTGTTCATGGTGGTATTGTCCACTGAGCTCCTGCTGTGTCTGGGCTCTGTGTCATCCCATCTTCTGCCAGGTCCTCCCAGATGCTGGTCCCTCCAGAGGAGGGAAGCTTGGCTATGCTTGTCCTGAACTCCATCAAGGCCAACATGAACAGCAACTAGAGTCTCAGTGGAGGTAGGCTGCCAGGTTGCTATCAAGATGCTGCGGTGGCTGCTTCCTTCTGTGTCTCAGTTTCCCCAACTGTAAAACAAAGGACAAGATGACTCTTGGGCTTTTTTCCTGTCCAGGACTTCATGATGAGCAGAACACATAATCAAAGACTCTTTTAATGTGTCACTTATAACAGGCCTGGTGGCTATTGTGTGACACTAATTTGAGGCGATATGAACAAATGGCTACTCTTCCCAGATAGAGAACTGACAACAGACCAAAGTAACACTACCACTGAATGTAGGATGGAGAAGGGCCGCTTGGTCATTCCCAGCTGCTCAGCCCCAAAACAATCACACAGAAACTGTATTAATTAAATCACTGCTTGGCCCATTAGCTCTAGCTTCTTATTGGCTAATCTCTTGCATCTTTATTTAACCCATCTCCATTAATCTGTGCATCACCATGAGGCAGTGGCCTACCAGCAAAGTTTCAGCACATCTATCTCCGGCAGCAGATCCATGGTGTCTCCTGGACTCCACCCTTCTTTCTCCCAGCATTCAGTCCAGTCCTCCCCGCCTACCTAAGTTCTGCCCTATCAACAGGCCAAGGCAGTTTCTTTATTCATTAATGGTAATCACAGCACACAGAGGGGACTCCCACATCACCTGAAGTCCAACTAGGTGAACCAATGAGTTTATTGGGGTTACTTACACTCCTAAAGAGTTACTGTCAGAAGCTTGGATGACTCAAAGGCAGCTACATCACCAAATGCCCACCCAAGTTTGTGTGACAATTCATGAAAGGTGGAACCCTGGAGTTCTGCAGGACTTGCTCCTCAAGTTGGAATGTTTCCTTTCCCCAACACTCCTTAGTGCTAAGTAACCCTGAGAAGGGAAGGGGGTTTTGTGAATCTGATACGTTTCAGGGATTTTCCTGAGACTTGTGAGTTGCCTACTTTTTGAGTCTTAATGAGCTTCCCTTTAGAATTTCCTGCATCTTAAGGAGCTTCCCTTCAGGGTGGAATATTTCAATCAGGAGAAGACTACTATACAACACCTAGTACACACACGGTAGAGGCAGGAGGATCAGGGCTTCCAGGTCACCTTCACCTACAAAATTTGAGTTTGAGGTCAGCTTGGACTACGTAAGATCCTGTATAAAAACCATGTGCTACCCATCTCCTACTATGTGACAGTCTACAAGGGCTTTGCTTGTTGGCTTATTCAACTGCAGAAAGAACAGAATTTGGCATGGTGGGAAGTGGCTAAGGAAGGGTTGCCTCTCCCAGCCTGGTGCAGTGACTGGTACATGTGTGGCAGGGCAGAGCACAGAAGTGGGCTTGCAGAGAAGCATTGTGGCCTTAGGCTGCTCCTGCTTGAGGATCAGCCTCTGCTTCTCATAGACCCACACCCTCAGCAGTCACTGGAGCTCGTGTGTGCAGACACTAGCTCCCTTTTTTTTATCAGCTCCTTGCTTGATCAGTCCTGACCTTGTAGAGACGCACACCTGCACCTAACAAGATCTGAGCAAACTAGAGATTCCAGAGGAACCGAAGGCACACAGAGCTATGGCACAACTGTGCACTTTGGGAAAAGCTGTTAGATGGAGATGTGGGGACAATTAATGTCTCAGTGGGACCTGAAGTCTTTCTGGTATGTAGTGACTCACTTCCTGGATGATAGTCACCAGAAGGGATGTGGAGACTCCTGAGCCACCTGTTGTGGTAATGGTGGAGCTGCTGTCTTGTTTCTGTGAATGGTAACTGTCCTATCAGTTAGGGTTGTGGTTGTCTCCAGATCCATCCATCCTAACCTCCTCATTTGATCAACAGGAACATGAAGCTCTTGTTACACAGCAAGATGATGGTCTTTCTGGCTCCTGGGTTTGTCTGCAACACGGTGCTTTACAAACTATTTTAGGGATTCCTCCAGCAGCCGCCCGGAAGTGCTTACAGAGGGAGAGGTAGGGAGGGAGCTCCCAGGCTCTTTCCCCATTCACCTCCTTCAGACAAGCTAGTTTATACACCACAGCCTCTTGAAAGTCTCACCACCAACAGGTAAAATGTTGGGAACCACAGTGAGCCTGGACCAAGAATGTGAGGAGCTGGAGTCTTTGCAAAAATGGAGGAGGCAGGGGTGCTCCTCTTTGAATATGTGCAGTGCCCCTGGGATAACTTAGGCAGGGAGGGGCAGGGTGGTCTGGGCTCTCTTCCAGGAAGAGCTTGGTTTATAGGGGCTGAGCATGCTTAGTACCCACTATAGAAGATAAAGGAGAAATGTTAGCACGCTTCATTGAATATGCTGATGAAATTGGGTCTATTCTGTTTTTTTGGCCATTGTCATTGTTGTCTTGCTTTTGTATTTTTAGTGCTAGAGACGGGACCTAGAACCTTCCCCAAGTGAGGCAAGCCTCTACTGCTGTTACTCCCAGCCCATTTGGGGCTGTTCCTGAAAAGGGAGGCTGTGTTCAGAGAGGAGTGTTTGAAGGGACACAGGAAGTAGGATGTTGGACTGTGCTGGCCTGTGACATCACCCTGTCTAGCTTTGCCTGTCTAGATAGGATGGCACCATAGAACTTATTTTCTATCTCTCCCACAAAGAGGTCTGATGGACGCTGGGTGTGGGATAAGGGGACCCATGTAGAACTTTGTCCCCAGGTTTTCTCTTTTGACAAGGACCAGCTCAAAGGTAACTTCAAGAGTTGTGGAAGAACCCACCCCATGAAAAGTACACAGAGAATCCAGGAAGAGAGAGGATGTAACAGGCCAGGCTAGCCAATCAGGTTCCTCCCTTGACCTGATAAAGACTCAACACAGCCACCTTTCACAGGGCAGTTATGGGCTATTTGGGGCAGAACCCACAGCTTTAGAACTGGTAACCCGTGTGCAGACATTTCTAGTTTGAACTGGGATTGCTTTTCACTGGGCTGCGCCTTCCTTCTGCAGCATCAGCTGAGGAACCATCCAGCTTCATGCTCTCCCGAGGGCCTCCTCCAGCATCCAGCAGCAGGAAGGCTACCATGGTGGCAGGGAGCGGGGAGGCATGCAGGCAGGGTGACCCCTGTCCTGGGCCTGTGCAGATCTAGGTGAAGCAGAAAAGGGAGTAAGGTTCGCTCTTCATGCCTGGTTACACTGAGAAATTCCCTGGTGTGAGGCCTGTTGACATCCAAGGGAACAGGGACAGCAGAACCTGAAAAACAGAGCTCCAGCCCTCACGCTGCAATCCTGGACTCTGGGCATCTTGAATAAATAATATATGTTTAATCTTAGAATTGTAGCATTCTTCCCCGTTCTGTTGGAGAACAGACAAACAGGATCCTTCATGCCCTCGGAATCTTGAAGACACCCTAGGGTCACATCCACCTGAACCACTTAGTGGCGAGTGCTTATTCTAAGGAGGCAATGAAGGTCAGCGTTGGAGAGTTTCAGCACTGTCAAGGGGTAAACACAGTGCTAGTCACATGCCCTCTTTCTTTCCAGTGGCCTTAGCAGATGCCTTAGGATGAAGAAATAGTTCCAGCAAGTGACAAACCCTCTAAAGAATGGGAAAAACAATCAGCTTGCTGTTTATTTTTATTTTATTAGAGGTGTAGACCTTTAGTCAGGTGAGCAGGAGATGGGTGATCGTGGACAATGTGAAGCAGCACATTCATGGTTCTGTCTCAAGTATGATCATATATGTGCATGGGATGAAAACACACGCAAGGCAAACCTGACATGAAGGGAAGTGAGAAAATAATCAAGGAAAGGTCAGAGCTCCGCAAAGCCAAGCCAGACTTGAAACAAGAACGCCCCCTTTATTGTGTTCAGGGGCAGCTTATGTAGGGCTCTGGCCATGTCCCAGCTCTCAGGATCTATCAGCTGCAGACCCATCAGAAACCACTCCCTGCCATGCAGGCTGCTCAGAGCAGAGGAAAACAAGTTGTTTACAAGAAATTCAGGGTTTGGAGATCTGCAGTCCCCAACAGAGGTTCACCTTGCTTTCTTGAGACAGGGTCTCTCACTGAACTCATGAAGTAGGTTGGCTAGCCACCAAGCCCCAGGGATCTGCCTGTCGCTGCCTTCCTGGTGCTGGGATTATAAGCACAGGTCACCAAGCCCAGGCTTTAAGTGGATTTTGGGAATCAGACTCAGGTCCTCAAGTGGCATCTCCTCAGCCCCAGTTTTACATTTTCTAGTGGTCATGTTAAAAAAAAAAAAAGCAAAAATAATTTTAAGGTGGTATTGATTTGGGTACATTTTCAACATGTCCCCAAATATAATTTTATTATAATATGCAATTTATAATAAATATTATTTCAACATGTGATCAACATAAAATGATTCCTAGCCGGGCGGTGGTGGTGCACGCCTTTAATCCCAGCACTTGGGAGGCAGAGGCAGGCGGATCTTTGTGAGTTTGAGACCAGCCTGGTCTACAAGAGCTAGTTCCAGGACAGGCTCCAAAGCCACAGAGAAACCCTATCTCGAAAAACCAAAAAAAAAAAAAAAAAAAAAGATTCCTAGTTATTATATTCCTTTTGTGCTGTCTTTGAAGCCCCATCTCAATTTGGACACTATCATTTCATTATTTGATCAATGTTTAGATTTCATAAAATTAACCTTACTAAAGTATTCACATTCCTTCAAACATATTAAAAAGTTTTTTAATAAGCATATCAAGTATTTGTTTTTTAAATGTAAGTGAATTAAATTAAACAGAGTGGGAGACCAGACTCCCTAATAACTCTAGCTCCATGTCAAGGGCTCAATGGTCACTGGCCATGGCCGCTGTGTTGGCAGCACACCGTCCTCCCACCAACTCTGCTAAGCTCCTTGGCCACCACCTTTAGTCCCACCTCACAGACTACTTCCCAAGAGTCCTTGGTCCTCAAGGCCATCTCCAGAACTTGTCATCTCTTTAGAGGTTCCTCAGTGAAGGGACTACCATTTCTATGAGAGTCTTAGCTTGTCATGACCTGTAGGAGGGTTTGGGTCAGATGTGTCTCCACCCAATAATCTGGTCTCACTATGACTGTGTTATTTCCTGTCTCTGAAGCTTCTGGAAACTTGTCCATCAGCAGGAGAGACAGGCCAAGACCCATTCCTATATTTGCCCAGCTCTATGCCTGTGTCCCCCATTTCCCCTTTCCTCCTTGGCTTACACACAGACAACCACAGACACGTGGATTGTTGTAGCTGGCTTGTATTTGAGATACCCTCAGCCTTGCTCCCCATATTCAAAGATCTGAACCCCTTAGGGCCTGAGAATGGAGTGGGCAGGGTGATTGATGGAAAATACCAGCTCAATGGCTGGCCCACCCAGGGCAGGACACTGCTCCAGTAGCTCCATGACTCCCACTCTAGTTCTGCGTCCCCTAAGCTCTCAGAGCTTCGGTTTCCCCACAAGCCAATAAAATTGCCTAGTTCTTTGACTATGGCAACCTCTGAAGGAGCAGTTGGAGTGAGTTGTCTTGTTGTATGAGAATGCTCTTGTATACTGTTAAGATTTGTCACTCATATTGATTTAATAAAATGCTGATTGGCCAGTACCCAGGAAGGAAGTATAGTTGGGACTTCCAGACTAGGAGAATTCTGGGAAGAGGAAAGGCAGAGATGCAGCCGCAAGTCAGACACAGAGGAAGCAAGATGAGAATGCCTCACTGAGAAAAGGTACCAAGCCATGTGGCTAAACATTGATAAGAATTATGTCTTAATTTAAGTTGTAAGAGCTAGTTACTAATAAACCTAAGCAATGGGCCAAACAGTTTATAATTAATATAAGCCTCTGTGTGTTTATTTGGGACCGAATGGCTGCAGGATCAGGTGGGACAGAAATTTCCATCTACATTGCTCAATCTAACACCTGGGTTGCCCCTAGCAGCTCAGGAGGAGACACTTAGTCACACTCTGGGCCTGTTGCTCATAGATGCCATCTTCAGTCCAGCAGGAACTGGGGGTCCCTTGACTCACGGGACCCTTCTTGTCCTCATGTCCTCTTCTGTTGATTGCCCATTCAAAGAAAGACTGGCTCACGGTCTCTCAGTCCTGTCTTTGGGAAGACTACCCTTATTCTGTCCTGTGAACTTAGAGCGTGTCCCATGAGCCTGGCTGTCAAGCAGATCAGTGTCCTCAACCTTTTCAAGAAAACGCTCACTCTCCCTGGGCCCCCTGTGGCTGCTACCAGCCAATGGTTCCTTGAACTCACCCAGGTACTGCAAAAGCAGTAAAGTTGCATGCGCATTTTCAAATGGGACAGGTCCACCTCTTCCCAGGTCTGTCCGTGTGTCCTCCCTCTCTCATACTCTCAGAAATACATATACAACCACGTTGAAATGGGGGAACAGGCACTTGTACCTGCCTGGCACATACTAAGGCTCAGAAGCTGAGCAAAGGCAGAGACAGTTCCACAGAGAGCATGCATGAGATACATCCTCCCAGGACAGTGCAGAAATATGGCTAGAGGATCTGGAGAGGGAGGCCACCCTAGAGATGCCCCTGCCCAGAGCTGAGACCAGGCTTGCCATCGGTTACAACATCACTGCTTAGAGCAGGATGCTGCTGGGCAGGACCACCTGCAAACTACCCCAGCCACAGCCTTGCTCCGCCTCTCATGGACAGAAGCTGCTAGATTCTCCAGTGACTCTCCATGTTCAGTCTGTTTTATGGTTTTGTTAATTATGGGCAGAAAAGCCCTCATACAAACCAACCAAGGTATGTTCATTTGTCACTGGTCTGCCCTTTCCTAGCTGTTGCTGCTAACTCACTTCCATGGCCATTTTGGGGGACATTTCTCAAAAGTCCCTAAGATCACACAGTCAGGTGGATTGATACCAACAAGACTAGCATGTCTATTTTAAAACAAAAATAACTGTGTGCATCATGATAGGTCCACCCAATACCATGACAACAGTGTCATTTCCAGTCACTGTGCAGCGTTCTCCAGCATTCTACTGTGTGGTTACACCTGTGTGAAATGCCATGGAAAGCTGGACCTGTCTGTCACCCTGGCCATTTGCGAGTCTGAAGTAAAAGGATCCCTTGAGCCAGCAGTTTGAGACCAGACTGGACAACATATCAAAACTCTTATCTCCTAAAGAGAAGGAAGAAGAGGAGGAGCGAGAGGAAGGATAAGAGGGGAGAAGGAGGAACACAGGAGGAGGGGAAGAAGGGAAAGAGGGAAGACATAGGTGAGGGGAGGGAGAGGGGTAGCAGTGGTATTCTATAGAAGGGATGTACTGTATGTAATTTAGTTAGCAGAGCCTCTGAATGTAGTGTGTGTGTGTGTGTGTGTGTGTTCACATACACACACACACACACATTTGTGGTGAATTTAGATGGTACTTGAAGGCTACCTAGGTAAGTGGCCTTTGTGAGACTGAAAATGCCATCTCTTGGAAACACCTGGTATCCTTGACATCAGCCTTATGACAGAGCCCGGGCACATGGACGTGAGTATGGAGGGCAGGGTGTCTTCTGCTCACTACTGAGAGCATGCAGCAGCACACAGCCTCACTCAGTGTGACTCCTACCATGGGTGCTGGCTCCCTCTTGCTCCACTATGTTCAGGAGAGCCAGGAATAGGGCAGCACTGGGCAGTTTCTCTCCTGAGCCTTATGGACGAGCTTAGAGCAGCCCTGTCAGGGAATGCTGCTGAGCCCTGGACAACCTGGCATCAGGAAACTGAGGTCCTGGGTGCTGGAAACAGTATACAAGAAAGAGTCCCTTCCAGAGAGCTTGTCTGACCCTGGCCCAGATGCCAGCCCAGCTGCTATGTGCAGATAGAGGTAAGGTAGGATGCCCAATCCCTGAGGAGACAAAGGAGAAACAGCCAGGCCTAGCAGAGATGGGAGGGAGCTGCCTTGGTCACAACTCTGGCTTGGACCAGGTGAAGGGAGAAGGTAGCACCAAGGCGACAGACATTCTCTACACTGCAGGGAGGACACACCCCTCCCCTTTCTTCTGGGGACAGAGCTGGGCTGCCAAAGGAGGGGGAGTGGCGGGAGAGGTTAGAGGCATCCAGGGACCCTGGAAGAGAAGAGATGCTATTAAAAATATAATTTGCTATGTGTGTTTTTTCTGATTACAAAAAGCAATGCATATTCATTGTAGAAAATTTGGAAAATAGAGATAAGCACAAAAAAAAAAAAGACGAAGAAAAAGCAAATAAAACCTGCTCCTAATCTCCCCACTGGGGGAAAACTACTCACACAGCCAGCGTGATGGTCAAGAGCACAGGCAGGGACTACAGACAGAGTGTGTGCAGTCTCTATAGTACAGAGTGCATCACTTCCTGGGTTCTACCACGGAGTAACAGCAGGCACTCAGGTGGCAGGAGGAGCAGACAGTCAAGGTCATCCTTGGCTACAAAGGGAGCCTGAGGCCAGCTGGGCTACATGAGACCCTGTCTGAACACACGTGTGTTAGCGTGCACATGCACACACACAGCTGGGGCCTAACACTCTGCCCCTTGCTCTGCTAATAACTGGATGCATGATCCTGAACAAGCCCCTGACCCATGGGTGCCTCCGAGAATAATGGCTCTCCTCTGGTCTTGCTGGAAGAACCGCGTGGAAACGCCTAAACTCTTCGCACATATTAAGTAACCAGTGAGGCTGGGTATGGCAGTGAACATTGTGATCCCAGCACCTGAGAAGTGGAGGAAGGAGTTCAAGGTATATTAGGAGTTTGGGCTAGCCTGTGCTACATGAGATCCTGTCTCAAAAAGATAAAACCCAAGTAACTACAACAACAGCAGCAACAACAAAAACCTAACCAGGAAATGAAAAGGAAAAGTGACTGGTGGGTATCAGCCATGTCTATGATAACAGGGATGCTGGTCACCTCCACTGACTGACAGACTCAACAACCTAGCTAAACTAGGCCTCTCTTCTAGCTTTCTCCTAGCCTAAGAAACAGGACCCCAGTCTCTGGGTATCTGGACACTTAAAATTGCCCCAAGCCTCAATTAGATCTCTATGGTGGTCCACAGAAGTAGTCCTCAGCGACCATCTTCTATGTCCATGAGTGAGAAGCAGGAGAAAGGAAGGACGCTGGGCCTGGAGATGAACTGGTAGGGAGAAAAGGAGAGAAGAGAAGACTGGGCAAAGAAAGATGGAGGAGGGGCAAGAGGCCAAGAGAAATACTCCTGTTTACCCTCCTCCAGCCCTTGAACCTCTTGGCTAAACCACACACCTTCCCACAAAGTTATGAGGCTCTGCTACCCCACCCCACCCCCAGTCCCCAGCTGCTCTGCAGCCCCTCACCAGCCATGGTCTGGCCTGTCAATAATTCATTGCTGGCAAGATACGATCTCTATCAATAATGCACACACAATAATGTTCTACAGTTCTGAGCACATTGTGTTACTCCTAATGTACGAGGAGCTGGGTCCAGCTCTCCAGTAGCTCCCTTAACAGGACCCCCAGGGCTCAGGAGAAGAGTAGAACAGGGCCAAACCAGAGCAGCAAGGTCATCTTCTGGGGGACCAGGCAGGACCCTAACCAGCTCCTGTCTTCCTGCCCACAGGCATGGAGCATCCCCAAACCCAATCCTATCACCACACCTGTGAGCCGGTGACCTGGCCTTGTTCTACTCCGTGGAGGTCAGAGGAACAAAATTCTATACTGTGGAGGAAGCTGGGAGAGCATTTTGCATGCTGACTGAGGTCTGGGATCTATTTAGCCAGTACAAGGGTGTCATGCAGGGTTGCTCAGAAAGTAGCTGGCTGTCGAGGATAGGCAGGTAGGGATTGTGCTATGTGTGGGTTTGGCTGTATGAGGCTGTAGGAGAGAAGGGTCTCACACCCTCTCAAACTAAAGATAGCATGACATGGGTACTTGCTTTTTCAATGCAAAATCTTTATTTTATTTTTGCTTCGCCCCCCCCCCCCAAGACAGGGTTTCTCTGTAGCTTTGGAGCCTATCCTGGAAACTCATTTTGTAGACCAGGTTGGCCTTGAACTCACAGAAATCCTCTTGTCTCTGCCTCCCAAGTGCTGGGATTAAGGACATGAGCCACCACCACCTTGCATAAAAGCTTTATTTTAAAATTAGAGTTAAATCCTTAAGGGCAGGCTCCATGCCCAACAATAGATGATCAACACAGACGAACTCAAAATGGTATTATTTTATATTTTTGTCTTATATTGCTTTGCTTGTGCATTTTTATCTTAGTGGTCCTTCGTTTTTTTATTATTTTATGCATATTATTGTTTTGCCTGCATATATATGTCTGTGCATCATTGTGCATGCTTGGTGCCCACTGAAGTCAGAAGAGGGCATTGGATACCTGGGAACTGGAGTTATGGATGGTTGTGAGCCACTATGTGGGTGCTGGGAATTGAACCCAGGTCCTCTGCAAGAACAACGCATACTCTTAAGCACTGAGCCATCTCTACAGCCCCTCTGATTTTGTGTTTTTATGGGTTTTGTTGTGTGTATCTCTCTCTGTGTGTATGTATCTGTTTCTTGTTTTGTGTTTTCTCTTTCTTTTTTAAAAATAATTCTGATTTGCTTGCTTTATTTGCTTGGGTGCTTTGTTAAAGAGAAAGAAAGTGGAGGTGTGGAGTTAGATGCCAGGGAGGAGGCAAGAGGGGAAACTATGATGAGAATATCTTGTATGAAAAACTGATTTTCAATATAAACAAGAAAATGAAATCAGGGTTGAAGATATAGCTGCGACCGTGTCTCTGAAGGGTGCCCCCAAACACACCTACCCGTGGGCTACCTGCCCCAGTTGTCACAGGTTGTTGTCAGTGTTTCCCCAAGAAAAGATATCTCTCAGTGAGTACAGAGAGGCCTGAAGTTTGGCCTGGATTCAGGGAGCCTGGTATTGAGTCTCTGACCTCTGAAGCCAAAGAGACTACTGCCCAAGGGGGTCACATTGGTAATGCTTCCCAAGAGTCTAGAAACCCTGGTGAGGCCCCAGCTTTCAGCTCTGCGGTACCCCTAACCCTGTTCCTTCCCATCTGAGCAACCTAGCCTGGGATACCCACTGAAAGCTGAAAGCCTCGCCTTTGGACCTAAGAACTGCGAAGTGCTAGCATGGGGTGGTCAGCGCTTCTGCTTCCCAGGAGAGAATGGGGTTCCCAGGATGAAGCTGTGGCCCAGCAGGCCCTGGGGGAGATTCCTACGACTGAGGGTGGAGAAGGCCAGCTTTACCAACTAAGCTGAACACCATGAAAATCCCTGGACTCTCACCATGTGCTGGTCTTGTAGCATCCCCCTGATCAGAGTCATGTGTGAATGACTGAAGTCAGGATCTAGTTGTAGCCTAACATCAGGGAGCAGGTGAATTAATGATGGGGCCTAGTCACACAGCACACGGGCCACATGGACCTCTTAGTTGTCTGGCAGCTTCCCTTTAAAACACACATGCAGTAGCTTCTTTCCAGAGTCACCATATCCGGGAGGAGCGCGTCTCTCTGCACACCTGTAGCCCAGCCCCTCCTGAAATATTAACCTGGCTCTTTATCAATGTTTCATCCGTTCTGTGCTCTGCATCACCCCTGTGACCCGTTTCTCACGTTCCAGCCCGGAGCATGAAAAATGGATGCTCTCACTCCACCTGCCCTGGCTCTTTGGCCCAGGTTTGGGACTTAATAGGAAGTGATCTTGTTCACACATTCTTCCAATCATCCAATTCCCCAGGTCCTCAGCATCGCCTACCCCGTTGGGCTTATTATAACCTTGCTTCTGCTTTTTCCGTGGGACTCTGTGCGGTCTGCATTCCTGGCGGGCAGAAGGAGCTGTGTTTGGCCACAGCGGCTCAGAGATTCTAACCTACGTGTCCAAGGTCACACAGTGAATGTCTATTGTCTCCAAGGGGCAAGAGTCAGCTCTGAGGGCTGTTGTTCTAAGCACAGGGCACCCCTCCTCCCTCCCCCTCCCTGAATTCTCTAAAGAAGGGGATTGATGGCCCCTGCCCTGGTCTTTTTGTCAGATGGTAGAAATAAGAGAAGAGGCAGGAGGAAGTAGAGGCTGTTGTAGTTATTCCTTGGCTTAAGACCTTGAACCTATTGACCGTGAACCCTCTTCCACCCCCACCCACCTCAGTTGTAAGAAAGTTCCTTCAAAACGCAGCTCACCTTACCTTACTTTATCTCCCTTGTCTCTCCTTACTTCCTCTCCAGTGGGTGGTCCACCTTCCTAGGTCCCTGCTGAGGTGCTCTTTAGAGATATTTCCTCTTGAGCCAGGCAACTGTTTCTTCAGTCATTAAGGATTTCTGATGCCTGGGGCCAGCAGGCCCAGGATGGAGCCTGGGCTTTGGCATCTTATCCCTTAAGACCCTTGTCAACTGCCATCTGTAGGAACAGCAAAACCAGAGTGGGCTCTCAGAGGCCCACAGCTAGCTTTGGGATGAGCCTCTCGGACCCCAGGCATAGAAGTTTCAAAGCCTCATTTTGCATCCTCTCTGACCATTGCTCCTGTGTCTGAGAGCAGGGCTGTTAGTTTCCCAGTACAAGGGGACCTTTTCACAAAGGTGGAAGCAACCTTCCCGCTGGTCATTTATTTTCTCATTAGTCTGGGCTAGGAGGAACCACAGAAAGTCACCACCCTTGAATATTGGTGGTCATCTGTCCCTTTGTGGACCTCCCAAGTGGCCACCCTGCCACCCCCACCAGGTTGCATACCCTCATAGAGCAGGCGATCCCGGCTTTGACCTCAACCTCTCAGCACAGAGCTTGGCAGGTAATGAGCGCTGGCTGATCTCAAGACGGTGGCCCCTCCACAGCACTGAGGCAAGATAGATTCCAGGAAGACGCTGACTACCTTAGGGAGTGGAGGGTGGGCCTGGACCTAGAAGCCAGTTCCTTGAGCTTGCAGTGAGGATGGCTGCCATGTTCGCAGGGACTGTGATCCAAGAAGCACCTAGCATCGTCTTCCCATCCCCAAGGAACAGCAGTACCGCTGTGTTAGGGGCCAACCACAGCACTCGCTCTCATTCATTTGTGCAATGGAACAAAGCTGTAAACACATTGAAGCGAAGGGCAAAGGGTGGTGCCAAAGGCTGGGCACAAGGCACACAGGTGTCCTGTTGTGTGGCAGGTGGCTATGGCTAACAGTACTGTTTAAAAAAATAAACCTGCAAGAGGGCATTTAAAATGTTATCAACACAAAGACTTGGTAGGCGCTTGAGCAGCGGATATGCTAACTATCCTGATTTGATCACTGCAATGTGTATATTCATGTCTCTAACATCATGTATACCCTGAGGATATGTACAGTTATGTGCCAATTAAAAACAAAATCATGGGCTGGGAATACTGTTTAGCCGGTAGAACGCTTGTTTAGCATGCACAAGGCCCTAGGCTTTATCTCCAGTCCTGCATAAGCCCTGTGTAGTAGTTCATGTATATGGGATGTGGAGGCCTGAGAGTCAGAAGTTCAAGGTCATCCTCCACTACATAGTAATTTGAAGTCAGCCTGGGACACTTGAGACCCTGTCTCAGAAAAAAAAAAATAGGGCTATCAAGATGGCTGTGAAGCTAAAGGTGTCTGCAGTCAAGGCTGACCACCTGCCTTTGGTCTCCAGAACCGCAAGAGACAAGATGGAGAGAGAGAACTGACTCCAATAAGTTGTTCTCTGGCCTCCAAAAGTACCATGGCACAAACATGTACACACACACACACACACAATGTAAAAATGAAATAAAATATTAACAAACCTGGAAGACAACCACCCATCCCCCCAAAGCTAAAGTCATTCTTGCCAGGCAGCTCTGGAGACTAAAGAACAGCAGTTCTCAACATGCTAGTCACGGACTAGCACGCCGGATGCCACCTGGGAACACACTTGGGAGAACATTTTCCAGGTCCAGTACCGACCGAACAAATCAGGGTCTCTGGGGCCGGGGACCAGCAATCGTGTGTTAAGCCTCCAGGTGGTCCCAATGTCAACACAGGGTCCAGAACGACCGATCTAGAAGGAGGCAGGACGGTCGTCTATAAACACCTTCCTGCAGAGTTCTGCCTGCCTGCTTACCTCCTGCCAGCTCTCCTGCCCACTGACCCTTGGAGAACTTGTCTCTCCATGCAAACCTCAAACTGAAGCCAGTCTCCAGTGAGAGGCTGGAGTGATCTACATCAGTGTGAGCCAGTGGGCTTCCTGGGCTTCTTGTCCATGGGCAAATAGAACCGATTAGGTCAGGGAAATGGCCCTGCCCACTGTGACACACGAGTGATGAAGACTGACGAGGGTGAGAGTCTGAGAGAAGCTGTGATTACCAGGCTTGGTGTCACCTCAACAGAGGTTGGTCAGGAGGAGTAATAATTGGCTTATTGACTAGCTGTGGCATTGGGGTGAGGGAAAAGGACCACTTAAAGCCCTTATCATGAGGTTTTCGTGTGGCCAGGCATGGGATAGAAGCTAGAGGGGTGCAGACAGCATCAGGATCAGGCTGGGGAGGAAAAGGATGCTGGCATTCTGGTAGCCTCTGGTATGGCCTGGGAAGGAGGCTGAGTGTCACTGAAACAAAAGCTGGCAGGCAGGGTGAGGCTGTGAGACTGGACCCCGAGTGCCTGGGGGCAGGTTCCTTTGGTACCTGTCCTGCTGTATCTTGGTCTGGGTGGTTAGAAGAGTGTTGGCTAGAGGCAGTGTCGGCTTTGGGCCCTGAAGTGAGGCACCTGAGACCTGTCCTCCAGCTTCCAGAAGGGCTGACAGCTACAGCAAGCATCAGAGCAAGGATTCTGGGAAAGGATCCAGACCAAGTTCATAAACTTAGGCTCTAACATTGGAACCAAAGGCTGCCTTGGAGGAGAATTTTCAGGGCTTTTCAGCCATGTTTTGGCTCGATAGGGAGTCGTAGGCACTGGTAACCTTTTTGTCCCTGAGGCTACCTAGTTCTGGTGTGTGGGCCCTATTCCAAAATGCCTTGGGGAGGTCCAGAACCTGATCCTTGAAGAGTTCCCTGAGAGCTGGTAATGGGGAGGATGTTGGGTAGGTGCTGGGAAGCAGGCGAACCATTATAGTCCTCTAACTCCTGAGACAATGATGGAGAGGATCCCCCTTGGTATCAAAGTCTCTAGCAAGGCTCCTTTGGTGAGACCGACACCAACTAGATGCTGGAGGCTACAGATGCCTGTGGTCTTGGGTCACAGAGCAGGGAAGAGGCAGGACTGGGTGTGACAGAGATGAGTCTGTTGCTGGGATTCATCCTGCCTCTGCTACGCTCTTAGGCTACATCACTGGTTGGGGCGACTGTTTGTGAGAACCCTGAAGGCAGCCCATCCTGGCTCTGTTCTCTGGAAATGGTGCTGATGTGAATAGCCAGGCTTCTCCTCTTTCTTTCTTCCATCACATCCCCACTTCTAACCACTCCTCACAGAGAGGTATAGACTCTCCAAGCTAGCTTTGTAGGGCCTGGGGTTTTCCTATCTCTGGCCTTTTGTTGACCTGGCTTCTATTTTTAGACACAACTGACCTCTGGATGGTACTGGTCAGACAAGATCATGGAAGAGACAAGCCCTTGGGCATGTTGAGTAGGGGTTAAATTGATTGAGATGGGAAGACTCACTGGGGGTCATGGTCCTGGACTGTGAAAAGGCAAGCAAGTGTTCATCCCTGCTTCCTGGCTGTAGATAAGGTCCCCTGTAGTTTCATGCTTCTGCTGCTGTCTGTGCCTCCCCCAACATGGTGGACTGCACCCTCAAATTGTAAGCCAACGTAAACTCTCCCTTAAGTTACTTTGGTCATGCATCTCGTCTTGGCAATATGGAAAGTATATGTACTTACTCTCTCCATCTTAGCAACCCCCTTATCACCTGCTTTGTCTGTCCCAGCTTCTAGGAAGCCACTGTGTTTAGTCTCTCTTGTCCATCTGTTGTATCCATTGCTCGGCCATCTTCCTATCTCACTGGGTTCCACTGCTACCCTTACCTCTTGGCCAGCCTGTTGTCTGCTTCCACCTCAGTAACCAGGTCTAGTGAGCCTATGTGACCTAGCTGTGCTCCTCCTCATTCACTTTCCATGGATGCTGACTATTGTCCAGCAAAGTCTGACCACCCATCTCCAGGTCCAGATGGACCACCCAGGAAGTGGGTAGGTGGAAATAGCTTCCTGGGACAGTTTTTCCCCTGGCTGCCAGGAAGAGGGGTAGAAAAGGCCAGCATTGGGTTTTAAGTGGCCAGCCCTGGAGAGTACAGTTGTTAAAATGATGGTGTCCTTGTCAGGGAAGGGAGGCCTTGATTACGGCAGGTTGGATGGCAGGCCCCTCAAGGTGCATTTAGAGAGAAGTCAAAACCTTGCGTCTTTTCATGTTGTGCCAAGCTGTTGCCACCCTGGAATGGAGCCAACCTCTCTATTGGTCCAGCCAGCTCCAAGCAATAGGTTTCCTATTCTCTCCCCTCCAGTTTACCATCTATCTATAGGTGCTGACCTGGTATGGGCGGCTAGCAACTGTATATAGCATCTTTAGTGTGGGGACCAGGTCTAACCTTGCCCCTCTGGTACTTACTAGAGAAAAAAAGCTGCATTTGCACAATGTGGCTCTGTGCTGGCGTGGGTCGAGAGGGAATAGATGCATGTCACACAACAGCAAGGAGGCCATTGAAGGTGGATGGAGCTCACATGACTCTGATTTATCGACTCTTTCACCGTCTTCCTGGGAGCTCCTTGTGCCTCCTGTCTTGTGGGCAAGGCTGTCTGACCAGTTTGGAAGGCTCTTGACCATCCTGTAGCCAAATATGGGCCCCATTCTCTTCCTTTTAAGTTTCTGACTTGGCCAAGGTGTCCAGGACTCCAGAAGCCTGTGCTCTGTTAGGAGGTTTATCTGAGTCTGGAAAGAACAGCTGCTGTCTGAGTCCAGCAGACCCTGTCACCCAGAGGGTGAAGAGAAGATGGGCAGCATGGTCCTGAGCTCAGTGCAGTGGAGGCTGACACTAGGGACTTCCCAGAAGGCAGGGCTCAGCCTCCAACTTGGGAGTAGCAGCCAGCAGCCTGTCTGGGAGAGGCAGCCAGCAGCTGTCGCCCACTTGGGGGCTATGGGGAAAAAGACACAGGGCCTGAGCATATGCACACACAAAGGGAAATGGAAGGCTGAGGAGAGGATGGAAAATCAGAGGATCTCTGAGGTGACGTGTGGTTAGCTGAGGTCTTTGGGATTCACCATCTGGAAGCTTTCTTGGTGGCTTTAGCTTGTCCTGTACCTTGGGCTTCAGTGACAGGGCTCTGTGGCTGTAGCCAGCCAGTGATGAGATGGGATTGGAGTGAGGGGTTAGGTGTGATGGGAATGTCTTCACTTGCCATCCTCATTATGGAGACTGTCTAGAGTTACAGGCCTCTCTACCCTGGCGCTAACAGCCTGGGAATCTGACTGCGGCGCTGTCACCACCAGCTTGTCTAACCTGGAGAGGTCCCATTAGGCGATGCAGACTAAAATTCCACAGGTGTCTAAGGTGCCAGGCAAAAACGTTCTGAGGCAGAGATCCTCAACCTTGTCTGAGAACAGGGCCCCTCTTTTGGCAGAGTGGGTGCTGTGACTCCACCCCCCTCAGCTGGGCGGGACTGGTTTTGAAGGCTCTCTTCTTTAGTCTTCTGCCTGTTACTCAACAACACAGGTTTGGAATAAGACATGCTGTGAAGTACAAATGGCTTCCTCTGATGCCAGCTACTCCCAAGTGAGATAACCTGGAAAGGAAATCAAACAAAACGGGCTTCAAGATCTGCTTTCTGACGGCCATGCTAAGACAGAGTTCTGGCTTTTCATTTCTTACGGTTTAGACTTCCCCTGGGATGATTTCCTCCCAGGCTGAGATGGCTGCCAAGCGAGGGTCTCCGCACTGCAGAGGCTGCACTTCACTATCAGTTTTGAAGAATGCCTTGGGTAAATATATAGAATTATTTTCACTTTATAGACCATTGAAAATATTTTAATAAGATGGAGGAATTGGTTCCTGTATTTCTAAGCAAAAACATAATTGAGTTTATAATATATATAATAAACTCAGGACACTTGATGTTGTCACAGACTGGCAGCCCAGGATGAGACCGTGCCTGCGGGGGCATTCTAGGGTCTGGGGCTAGTTAGTTTGTATGAAGGAAACTGTGGTCATGGTTTCCTGGCTCCCAAGGTCTGACAAAGGTGTCAGCTTCCTTGGATGGCTAGAAGAGGGCCCGAAGTCTGTTCTTTAGGCTGTTGTAAGCTTCTAGTATGGCATCTTGACTCTTGTTTGATGCCTATACTGGTTTTTCTTATGCATTAACTCCAGAGAGCTAAAGGTCATGCTGGGCGTACGCAGTCACTGAAGCAAGCAGGTGTATCAAGCTTTAACGATCTTTCTGGCAAAATGGATGAGGCCCTGGGGATTGAGTTTGGGCTAAGTATAAGTGAGGAAGCCAGTTAGTGTAAGAGTGACAGTCATTGGAGACAGGGAGAGCCGACAGAATGTCAGAAGTCACAGGACTGGTAAATGGGTCACAGGAAGAAGCACAAGTATTCAACCTCACAACCAAGGGGAGTGCAGTCATGTGGGTTAGCAGGTTCAAAGTCATGGGAAATAGCGCCGTTTCAGTCCTGGGCAAGCGTGGCCCATAATGCCCCTGGGTCACTGGGATATGGACAGCAGCAGGGCCTGGATAAGCGAAGTCATTCTTAAGCCTGTGTCAGGAAGGGAAGCGTTGGCTCGGAAGAATGGTTACAATCAACTACAAAAGTGGCAAAGGTACCTGGATATGGTGAGAAAGAGCCCAAATTTGGTGACTAGGAAGAGCACAGGGAATGGTGCAGAGAGGCAGGGGGTAGGTGGCCAGGTGGTCAAGGGGGTGGGGTTTCAAGATAGGACTCATGAGGAAGGGAGGGGAGTCTAGACTGGGGGCACCCATGTGGCTTACTGAAGCGTGTGATTTGGCACCCTTTAGATGCTGTTAAATCAGTGTAACAGAGGCTGGGTTAAAGACATTGGGATGGAGGGTGGATGACTAACAAAACCGGTATTCAGATGACTTGCTCACAGTAGAACACGCCTCTTGACAGGAAGTGGGGAGATGGGCTGTCAGAATCAACCTTCAGGCCCAGATGGCTTTCCATCTCTGTAGTCTCCCTCCTGCCCTCTCCATATGCCCAACCCTCCACTTTTGGTCTAACTCACTGTATCTTCTTTGTGTCCCTCCCCAGTGTCTGTCTCACACGGTATCTTCTTTGTGTCCCTGCCCAGTGTCCCCCTCACACTATATCTTCTTTGTGTCCACTCCTCAGTGTCCCTCTCACATTTCTCATGAGCCGCACCTGGTTCAAGACCAGCTCCAAGCTCAACTCTTGATGAGAGCCCTTGATGAGACAGCAGGCCTTTCAGGAGTGTGTACCATCCAACTGTGACTCATAAACACAGTTACCCGGCTCTACTGTGTCACAAGGATTCCAACATGGCAGCGTTCTACAACTGTCTAAAAGTTCATCCCATTTGTCTATCTTTTTTTTTTAAATTTTTTATGGTTTATTTAACTTTTATTTTATGTGCATTGGTATGAAGTGTCAGATCCCCTGGATCTTCAGACAGTTGTGAGCTGCCATGTGGGTGCTGGGAATTGAACCCGGATCCTCTGGAAGAGCAGTCAGTGCTCTTAACCACCGAGTCATCTCTCCAGCCCTTGTCTATCTTTTTATTAATTAAAAAGTTCTAAATTAAAAAAAAGAGTTTCATTATTTTCCTCTTCTCTCCTCTTTCTTTCCCCAAGTCTTTTCATGTATCCCCTTTATAGCTCTCAAATTCATGGTCTCTTTTTATTTGTTACACAGACACACACATACACCTAAATATATAACTATAACCTGCTCAGTCTGTGTAACATTACTTGCAAGCATGTGATCTCAGGGCTAACCACTTGCAGGAATATGATCTCAGGGCTGACCATTGGATAACCATCTGTGAGGCTCATCTCTGGGAAACACTACTCACCCCCAAACTCTCCTTAGTTGTCTATAGTTCTTTGTCTAGGGTTGGGACCCCATGAGATTTCCTACCTTCATGTCTATTGGTGTTGATCTTATTCAGCCCTTGTTCAGGCAGCCATGTTGGTAAGATTACAGGGGTGTAGTTTCTCTAACTTTTCTAGGAATGTCCCATTCTTCTGGCTTTTACAATCTTTCTGCCTTTTCCTCCACAATGTTCCCTGAGCCTTAGGTATAGGATCATATATCTTTTTAAGCCAGAAAGAACTCAACATTATCCTCACATCTTGGTCAAACACATTTGGTGTTAGTTACTAGAGTTTCAGTGAAGAGATGCCACGATCTTGGTAATTCTTATAAAGGAAAACATTCAGTTGGGGGCTGACTTACAGTTCATAGGTTTAGTCCATCATCATTACAGCAGGATATGGTTGGAGTGCAGACAGACAGGGTGATGGAGAAAGAACTGAGAGTCCTACATCTTGATTCATGGGCAACAGGAAGTGAACATAGTCACTGAGTATAGCTTGAGCATAGGAGACCTAAGAGCCCACCCCCACAGTGACATACTTCCTCCAATAAGGCCACACTTTCTAATAAAGGCCACTCCCTTTGGGGGCCATTTTCTTTCAAACCACACCTGGTAAAGCAGAGTGATTGCTGTGTTCACAGCAATCTGTTTAGAGCAGATGTCATGGAGACCACAATTAGGGAGTAACTGTATGTGGCATTGTAGATGCTTAAACTGGACCCAAAGAACATGGATGGAATATCTCTATATGAACTCACAAAGTAGGTAGATGAGACTAGTTTGTGTATGTCAGAGCTGCCTGAAGTGTGATTATCAGCCTTTGAGAAGATAATGGACAGGAGACAAACCTTTCCTGAATAATACTACTTGGCTTAAAGACGGCAACTTCTGGTAATTTCTGTAATATCTGTGTTTAAAATTGGAATACTGAGGAGGAGCCAGACCTTGTGGTATGGGCCTGTAATGGCTGAGGCAGGATACTGGTGAGTTTGAGGCTAGCTTAGGCCATGTAGAAACATTCTGGCTTACAAAATAAACAGACTTAGAGTAAATCAGAGAAATAGTTCTCATAAACCAGGGACATGTTGATCTTGATTCCTAAAGTCATAGGCTAGACTGTATTGTAGCTTACCTCACATTCAGACATGGACTTGTGCTAAATTATACTCAACAAACTATGACCAGAAATGCCTCCTACTTGAAAGTCCCACCCCTACCCCCTCCACAAATCTTATTTTCTTCCTCATCTATAGTGAAAACTGAGGATGCAATGGAGGGCAGAGCCACAACGTGGAAGGAGGCTGGGCTCCCAAACAGGTACTGAAGATTCTAGCCAAGAATATCTACATTATTCTGAGAGGGGAAAGTGCAACTTTGTAACCACTTAGATGGATTATTAAGTCCGCTAGTACTAATTACAACAGGTCATAAAAGTCAGTTTGCTGAACATGCAACACTTAGTTGCCTTAAAGCTTGATGAAATTATTGCTTCTGAGCTGACTCATTTTCCAGTGTTATATGTTGAAAGTTACCTAGTTCATGGAGAGGGGCTAAGGGGAGGGAAGCAGAGAAAAAGGTATAGTACAATAAAAACAAAAAAAAAGTAACCTAGTTATCATAAAGCCTCAGAGCAGCTGAGCAACTTCAAAGGAAGTTGAGTCCGAAACCATGATAGGGGATTTGGTGTACTCTGGCAGAAGGCTTCAGGATTGAGGCAATGAAGCAAGCAAATTTGGGGAGATGCTATAGGATGTGAGTTTTGCTGTTAAGAACAGGGAATTTAGGAATATGCATCCGTGTCCTAATGTGTTTTGAATAACACCACAGTAAAACAGTTCTAAGGCGTATGCCAGTTGAACAGCTCTTGAGAGCATTTTTGAAGGATAGAAATTCCTACCAAGTCATGGTGGAAATTTCTGAGGGTCCCCCGGACTCCCCTTCTCCTCCAGAGGGGCAGTCCCAATGGGACTGAAGGGCTGAGTGTAATTTTAGAGATCTCCTCCTACTTTATGGCTCCTCTTGACCAACTTACAAAGCAGTGGCCCCTGTTGGAGCCCCAGAGCCCAGAGCCCAGGGGGAACAGCACCTGTATACCCATGTGCCCAGGAAGAAGACAGTGATAAGGGTGGGAACCCAGAGGCCAGTAGACCAGTGTGTTCCTGAGGGGTCCATTCTTCACTCTTGAAGACCTTACTTGCCTCAAGCTACTTCTTACATGGTGTCTCAGGGCATTTTTGAAAACTAGCAATTTCTTGGAACCAAAACAGTGTTCAAGGAACAACACACTGTTACATCTCTTTGTGACTTCCCAGGTCCTTCCAATGTAAAGTCACAGATGCACAGTGACATCATGCCTACACCATAAGGACAGGTTGCCAGGTAAGGCATGGCACCTGTGTGTAGGACGTGCTTCGATTGAAACATCGTGTCTCTGAAACTCAGGTGCACTGGTGGCCCTGTGTTTTTGCTTTCCCCTTGAAGGCTGGCATCCTAGCAAGGAGAAGTCACAGTATTACAACTTACCCTCTGTGGGTAGACTCCTTATGGATACTTTTTCCTGCTTCAAAATAATCCCCACCTGTGAAGGCCATACAGCGTTCTGGGTTGAAGCAGCCATCAAAACCCTATTAGTTCCTTTGAGAGCAGCTCTCTTAGCTTATTGAATATTCCAGAAATGTATTCTTGAAGCTTTCCTTCTTCCCAGGTGGTATCTAAGTCTTGAAAGGTGTACTTTACCCATCAGGGAGGTCATGAGACATTGCTTGGTCTTCTGTTAACATTGTGCATCCAGCAAAGGCCCAGAGAACACCCCAGTCTCCAAGCCTTGCTGAAGGTGAAGGAGGAGCCTGCAGGTCCAGGCAGACTCTGAACTGTTTGCTTTCCAAAGAGTGCAGCTCTGCTCTCAGAAAACCTGTACAGGAAAATCTAAGCAGCTGCTTGCGTGTTGCTGTGTTTTCAGACTTAGCTTTCACATAGACAAGTACATGCCCGCTCTTTAATGGGACCTGACTCTCCAATGGCCTATACGTCCGAGGGTCAACTCTCTTTAATTCCAGTTCATATTCCCCTCGTCCCACTGGACCTTAGTGGTGGTGGACTTGAGAAAATTATTCCATGTTGTCTCTGATCATTATGCATAAGTAAGAGGGTCACCTTGAAAGTTACCTGGAATGGTATATGATACTAACTGATGCTAGGGTTTGGCCCTGGGAGTGTGTAGCTGGGCCTAACAGTCTTCTGGGAGACTCTGTGCTGGGAACCTCAGGAGAGTGTGCAGTTCCAAGCCTGGGCTACCTGCTGGGCCTCTGATCAGGATGTAGAGTGTAGGCAGAAGCAGTACTGGTCTCTATAGCTCATGGCTGGATTTGCTGGACTTGCTGCCATGCTAGTTCTCAGTCAGCAACACTTCCTAGGTTCTGGTGGACTACTTTTCCCATGAACTCTTTTCTTTGCTCTAGTATCATTCTTCCCAGGAGCTGTAAGAGACCATGGTAGTATCCTTGGCCGACATTGACTGTGGAGTGTGTGTGTGTGTGTGGGGGGGGTCCTTGGTCTGGTGCTCATCTTAAACAGTGTTTCCTGAGCTGTGGCCTATATTGGGTTCTCCCATCCGAGACAATTACTCCCTTCAATCAGGGAGTCCTATGTTTTCAGCTGCTCAAAAAGAGGTGGCATCGAGGCAGTTTGTAGCCTTTTGTGCTGAAACAGAGATCTAAAGCCTTTAGTGAGGTCTCCTCTGCCTCTTAGTCAGGTGCTTTGGCCTCTGAGTGGACGGCTTCAGCAGTCAGTTGTATTTGCACACACGGATAGAACAGGAGGGGGGCTCTGGGGTTTATGACAACCAGTCATAGATAGGCCTATGATTCAGAGGGAGGGCTGGATGCCTGTTACTATGGTACTGGTTTTTGAAATAAGAGAAAGCTTTACTGCAAGTCAGCTGACAAGGAGACAGGAGGCACATAGGAAGCTTTCTCTGGTTGGCTGATAGCTGAGGAATTGCCGCAGCCCAGGGGACAGGGGGGCTAGCATGTGATTGAGATCAGAGAGTTTATTGTTTCTTATTGTGATCCCTCCTGTGACTATCAGTGGTACGCTTATTTCATAGATAGGTCCACGAGGCCCCCATTCTTGTGCCTTAGGTTGTGCTGGCAAGACTCTTGCCCCATCAGGCTCTCAAGTTGCTGGGATGGCCTAGTATGACCCAGTGTTCTTTGACTGGAAGCTCAAGGAGAATATGTGTGATGGTCAATGGGCCCATTGCCTGGTGCCACCCTATAGAATAGACTGGGCTAGATGGGGACTAAAGGGAGTTCACAGTAGAGTGTCTCCAAAGTCAGCTATTAGGTACCCCAGTGAGCTCTCCTTTGCTTATACCAATATTATTGGGTATTTCTTTTATATCTAATCCCAACCCCCTCCCCCCAATTCCAGGACTTTGAGTGATCACATGACTTGAGAAGAAAATCACACACTTGACCCTTCCTCACATAGTACCCAGTGATTCTGGGTGTCCCTGAGAAGAGAGTTCTGGTCCTCACATAGGTGTCCTTGGATTGGTACTGAAAGGAGTGAGGGTCTTATCCTTACTGTGGATGCAGCCCAGATGATCACAGCTGGAACACCCAGAGAGGTTGTGAGATGAGATACTTGGACCTAAGGTCCATGCTGGGGGCCTCATGTTCTCATACCAATGGATGTCTGTATAGAGGAATGAATGCTGAGACCTCCTGTTCTCAGACCAATGGATGTCTGTATAGAGAAATGAAGCCTGCTAGGACCTTACACTCACTGTCCTTGAGTCTAAGGATTTTTGTGAAGCCTGGTTTCGTGTATTTCCATGATCATCAGGCTGACCCTTGCTCTGTGCTGAGATCATCTTAGAGACAATAGAAGCCCCATGGACATTCTGATGGCTTATGCCTTGGCCTCTTATTTTGCTCCGCGTTGATTGAAGACTGTACATAAGGATTCTTTGATCTTGTTTCTTAAGACTTAGTCTTTCTGATTCTGTTTGATTCTGTATCCTGGAGTACTTAGAGGAAAGAGCCATGACAGCTGAGGCCAGTCATGGCAGAGTTAGAGCTTAGGCTCTATTCTTTCCTTGGCAGAGTCTGGGATCTGTTGCCTCCAGGGAAGTCTCTCTTGGCTCCTCATAGACCATCTTATTGATTATTGAGCATGGACCCTAATCTAGGCCCCACTTCAATTAACAAATGACTCATATTTGGGTCTGGTTTCTCTACCATTCTAACCCTAGGGGTCTTCCCAAGACCTTGGCTGAGAGAATAGAGGTATGAATAAGAGAATAAACAGGTATGAATAAGAGAATAAGCAGGTATGAATAAGAGAATAAGCAGGTATGAAGAGCGCTTGCCTTTGCTATTAAAGTCCAACTCTATGGATCAGTCTCTTCTTGCACATATTAAACGGCTGGGGGTGACATCAAGCATCATAGACCAAAGTTACATAAAGTGACCTGAGAAGACTAGCCTCTTTGTTTTAGAGGACAGAGACTGAGCTGAAGGTGCCAGAAGCTTCAAGAAGGGCTGTGAGGAGGCTCTGCTCCAGGCTGCCAGCCAAGCTTCAGATTGACTTTACACCATGGCCTTGTTTTCTTGTAGAAACATCACCCCAACTGCCATTGGCTCATACATGTGTATAGTCTGATTTTCCATCATGAGGTCAGCAGTTACATTATACTCAGTTTACTCTAATGACTTCATGCTAACTTGGTTTCCTCTGTAAAGTTATCATTTCAAAGAAGAATATAGCTTTGGGTGCAGTTGGTTGGGACATCATAGGTTTGTCAAGTCTAAAGCTAACCCGGAACTGTGCCCCAGGGAGAGTAAGGGCTGTTTGATTTCTGCTGCAGTCACTGACACACTGAGGCTTGGTAGACTGCCTAGCCTCAGCTCAACTCTGGTCTCTGATGATTAGTCTACAACTTATTTGATCTGATGTCCTTGGGTTTGTCGATACAACCCTAGAAAATGTCAGGGAGCCAAGTTGGTCACTTGTGTGGATAATATTAGGACTTTCATACGCTTCAAGATTCCCCTTTCCTCCTAGGTCACTCCTTTCCCTTGCTCTTTGTCACTGAGACTTCCTGTGAACTTGAATTCACAGGTGAATTCAAAATGACATGGGACACCTTCTCTTCTTGAAGCTCATTCTTGACCAGCATTGTCCTCTTCAGGCCCTGGCAGTCCATCTGTGGTGTTTCTGGACAGCATATGTGGCTTTCCCCCATCTCCCATGTGGAAGCAGCCCCAGAGAGGCTGATGTGTCTAGTGTCTACACTTGAACCGGACCTGGGCCATATCTGTCCAGTCCCATAGAGAGTGTCCAAGCACTTGCAAGGCCTTGACTTTAGTTACCTCTGCTCAGCTCAGGTCAGCTATGAAACTCTTCTTCTTGACTTCAAGGTCTCAGTCTGAGGGCTTTGGAACCTAGCCCAAGAACAAGGCTGAGACCTGTTGGCATCACAGATCATCATCAGCCTGTCAACTTCAGGAGACACTGTGATCCACAGTCTTTATGTCACAAAGATTATCTGGTCTACCTAGATGCCAGTGAGTAGCCCATGTCTCATTCAAATGTCTCAAGCCTCAAGCTCTTCTTTGTTGCAGAAGTAAGGCACCCATGGCTGCTGGTTTCCCCTTCTTCTGGGGATTCTAGTGGTTGCCTTTGTGCCCATGTCCCCACTTAGGGGTTCCTCCTGCCACAGAGCCAACCTACCCTGGCAGAGTCCCTATTTAAGCTACTTTTTGCTTTGTTTAATTGAGCTCTAGGGCTGGCTCTTGAGTTCTGAAATGGCTCCAGTTCCATACTTCCCTTATTTACTAGCTTATAGCTTCAATGGTCAACCCTCTTGGCAAGGTTACTGGGAGTGTCTTTGGTTCAACCTGGCCAAAGGGGTTCCCGTAATACCTAACTGGGGGGCTCTCATGTTCTCTTGGATCAGTCCCTGAGGTTGGCAACTCTTACCCAGATTCTGTTCTGAAGCCCATATTCGCTGTATAATTTGACATTGCTTTGTCTTCATGAGCACTGGGAGATGTTCATCTGTCTTCCTGCTCATGTAGAGGTTTCCACATGTGACAGCTTAAGGTGTATCCCTGATCTTTCTCTAGAGGTGGTGGCCATTCTCCCAGGAGCAGTAGATAACTCTTCCTATGGGAAAGATGTTTGCTCATGAATATTTCAGCAATTCACAGTTATGGGCTTTTCAAGGGTGCACGTGCACTGTTATTATGAAAGAGAAGGATGGCAGCAGTCTTCATATGGAACACACCGCTCCAGATCTTCTTTACCCATTCACAGCTATAAACACCAATCTTTCCTAAAAGTGCTGGCCACTCTCTCAAAAGACTTATACCAGAAATGTTTCTCCCATGCAATGAATCCTCAAAATATTACTCACACAAGCTTTTGTTACAGGCATTGCCAATGCACATGGTCTATTACAACAAAAGAGATAGATGTACCGTGTTTACACTGGACCACATCACCCCAAATCTCATTCAAACATGCAGTGCCTCAAACCACCACTATAGTATGTGACGGGCAATTTGCTTACAAGTGTTAGCACTGTGAGTTTCTCCAGAGTTGCTGGGCAACGGATGGACCTGCCTCATTGATGCTGGCTCCACGCTGAACTAAGCTCGTTTGTAAACACTGTTTTGGCTCTAGACTGACTTGCCTGCTTTGCTGTCTCTGAATGAAGGGATGATCAGGAAACTGGCCATGGATATCTCTTGGAAGTGATGATTCCTGGGGTTCAGTGGTTGAAGACTACGCCTCCTCAGGTTCACTCCTGGGACCTGCAGCATCTTCCTTCCACTGTACAGGTCCTCCCTGTTTGGTTCCTCCCTTCATGCGTAGTTATTTTCAGAATCTGGGCATGCTGGCTGCTTGTAGCCTCCTTCCTTGCTCTTCCTGCACCCCAGTGTCTGTCCTGCAGAGCTGACTCCTCTTTCTTTTTAAAGAGCTATTAATTTTTATTTTCATGTGTGAGTGTTTATACACATATATGTTTGTGCACTGAATGCATGACTGCTGCCCGCAGGGGCCAGTAGAGGGTGTCACGACCCCTGAAACTGGAGTTATAGACAGTTGTAAAGCTGCCATGTAGGTCTTGGGAACCCAACGCTGGTCCTCTGCAATAGCAGCCAGTGCTGTTAACTACTTGGCCATCTCTCTAGCCCTCCTGCTTCTCCTCCTAACCTCTTCTACCTGACACTTCCAAGGCCAGCAGCCCAGGATGGACGTTATAGTCACTCTGTTCACATGCAGACTGATGTTAGCTTAATCTTTTTCAGTTGAGCACAGGTCCAGGGCTTTCCCAAGAAAGTTTTCAGTTCTGATAAGACTCTGGCCTCCTTTAGACCTTCAAACATGGATCTGTGTCCCCACCCTACTTGGGGCCTGAGATCCTATGTAAAAAGTTCCATAGTCAAAGTATGGACTTGGGTCTGTGTTAGGGGTGAGTGTTGCATGTGGTTCTGGAGAGTCTGCTTCTGGCTCGTGGGAGTGAGATAACCCCTTGAGCCTCCTTCTGGGACTGCCTTCTGCCCTTGCTGACTCTGTCTGGTCTGCTTCTTCCTCTGTCCCGGCCTTGGGTTCCACTGAGTCAGGCTCACAGATCTTGTAAGGACACCTGATGCTCTGACCCTGTCTTATTGACTTTGTTTCTTTACGCTGACACACAGCTGTTCTTTCCTTGGGTTAGAGACTGTAGCCTGGGTCTCTGCTGTTTATATTCCTGAGAGCTACATCCTGATCCATAGGCAGAGAGAGGAGGGGGAGAGGGAGAGAGAGGCTCTGAGCTTGGCATAACTTTTGAAATTTCAAAGCCCACCTCCCAGTGGCACACTTCCTCCAACAAGGCCACACCTCCTAATACTTTTTTTTTTTTTGAGCCTGTCCTGGAACTAGCTGTGGCAGACCAGACTGGCCTCAAACTCACAGAGATCTGCCTGCCTTTGTCTCCCGAGTGCTGGGATTAAAGGTGTGTGCCACCGCCGCCTGGCTATGGGAACCGCTCTTATTCGAACCATCACTCATGCCATCTCACCACGTCTTTCCCAGCTCCCCTCCTGGGAATAGCTACTCAGACGCCTCCCTCCATCTCTCAGTACATGCTGTGCTGAGAACAATTTTGCCTTATCTTCCTGGGGGACCAATATTTTGGTTGCTACCCTTTAGGAGAGTCGGAGAGTCAGATTGCTTAACTTAACAAAGGGATACCAGACTGTTCTCTGGAATAGCTGCTCAGGGCATATTTCCAGGGCAAGGCATCCATATTCCTGTCTCCCTGAATTCCTATTAAGAATCCATATAACCCAGCTATGTAGCACTCACAGTCTGATTGGTATGAAGGGATTCCATTGTGTCACTGGGATTTCTGAGTTCCAGCGTTTTCTTAGGAAACACTTTTCATAGCCTTGGCCTTGCCTTTCCTTCTGGGGCTTCCCCTTGGTCTCATTTCAAAGGACATCCTCTCAATCAAGATGTTGACCCCTCATGGAATTTAGAAAGCAAGTGTCATTCTGGCTTCTGTAACCTGATTCTGAGCTCAATGGAAGAAGCTTGGTTTAATTCACCTCTGATCAAATTCACATCTCTGCTCTGTGGTTTATGCCATTAGTCTTACAAAGTTCTTTCCTAGCCCACAGCCACATAATACATAACTTACATTCCCTTCTATTAGGTTTTTTAATGAATTTGGGCTCTTACAAAAATGGCTATGTCTAAGAAACTTCTCTAGATGACTAGATGCACAGATGGTATGGCTCTTAACTGGCTGTGTAATAGAGGATGATTTTGAACTTCGGCCTCCACCTTCCCAGCGCTGGGATTACAGGTGTGCTGCCCTGCCTGATTTACTTACAATGATGTGACATTCAGTCTTCTTTCCTTTTCCCTCCGGGATGAGCTTGTTTCCCTGTCCTACTTAGACAAGTGTGTCCTTGGATCAAGATTTGTAACCACTGTTTTTCCACTGGTGCGTCTGGGCCTTGCTGCTTTGTTTTGTGTGTGTCCTTGTATTCAGCCCTCACCAGCTTTGTCTCTGGCCCCTCTTGAAAGGACAAGTTCCCCTCATGCTGCTTTGTGGCTGACTTAGGTATTCGTAGTTCCTTTTCTCCATAGGATTTTAGAGTAAATTCATATTTAAATAAAAGAATTTTTAACAATAAAAAAAAGTAAAAAAAAAAGAATTTGAGATTACACTGACTTTATAAAGTAATCTGGCAATAACTAAGACTTCAAGTATTTTATGGTCTTAAACTTATTCTCTTATTAGACTTTAAGGCAATGCCTTAAAAACCTTACAGAATGCCTTTTCCTAGTTTGCTAAATCTACTAGCTCCTAAACAGGGGGTTCATTAGAAAGACTATTGATAGACTTTTCATTTACATATGTAAATGAAGACATACTGTGGTAGGCTTTCCTGAAATCAACTCTCATTTCTAGAATAAAAACTACTGGGTCACAGCATAATCCTAGCTGGCGACCTCTTCGGTGTGCTGTGTTTTTGTTCACAGGTGACACGATCTGAACTTTCCTGCCTGGGATTTCAGTGACCTTTCATAGAAAGAGAGTCATTCTTGCAGAAAGCTGAAGGAATGCAGAAGAAAGTAGGACCCACACAGGAATGTGTCACTAAAAAGGGACAGGATGTGGGTGCTAGACAGTACCTGGGTCACGGTATCCACACTAGGAAAATCCCTAGGCATGAGTATGAAGAACGGGTCTTGATTTATATATGCCTCTGTTATAGGCTTATACCTTCTGGAAAACCCAGACCATAAGCAAATTAAGAAAGGGGTATATTTTCCAGTCCTGTGCAAGTCACCCAAGTGGACTTTCTGCCAGCTGGCCTGGTGTGTTGGAAGTTGGCTGACCCTGACTTGGGCACACTCCCTCTCTATTCCTTTGGGATTGTTTTACTAGTAAACATACTACCTGTTCTCCATGTAGACGTGTTGTCTAACTGTTCTAGTCTCATCATTGTTGATGTGGTAAAACTCTCTGATCAAAAGCAGCTTTGAGAAGACAAGGATTTGTCTGACTTATACTTCCAGGTCACAGTTCAATCACTGAGGGAAGTCAACACAAGAGCTCCAGCAGGAATTTGAAGCAGAAATCTTTGTGGAACGCTGCTGCCTGGCACGCTCTGGCTCATGCTTAGCTAGTTAGCTTTCTTATACAGATTGGGCCCATCTGCTTGGGGCTGGCACCACCCACAGTGGGATGGGCCCTCCTCCATCAATTTGCAATCAAGAATACCCCCACAGACATGTCCATAGGCCGATCTGGTAGAGGTGATTGTTCCATTGAGATTCTCTCTTCCCAAATGTGTCAACTAGACCCCTGAACTCAGCAGGGCACAGAGCCTGCTCCAGGGACCCAGCTTACACCCACAGGCTCTCTTCCTAAAGAGCTCTCCAGTAGTTCTGGCATTACATTCTCCTTGGCTGATTCCCACAGGATTCCCAAGGGAGAGACATGTGCTTTGCAACAGGTTGTGTTCTGAGCAGACTGCTGGTTCTCGTCCTCTAGCAAGGTGGGAAGACCACAAGGTAGCACGGACTCCTCAGTAAATACACGGAGGATAGGCGACATGGTCCACATGCTAGATGGGAACTGTGAAGGACAGCAGTGGGTCACCATGGCTTGGGAGGCCATTGGGAAGTGTTGTAGGGGGCCTCTGTTAGGCTGGGTTCTGCCTATGGACTCCCAGGCTGCTTTTAGACACTAGCTTTAAGTGCTGATGTCTTAGGACAGGTGACCTCCATGTTGGAGGCCAATGAGGTGGTATTCTTCATATAACAGTTAAGTTTGGAACACACACCGATAGGTCTCATCCTGGTGTCAATGAGCAGGGTCCAAAGAGAAAATATTGGTGGCTGCTCATGAAAACTGAAGACTTCCAGAAGGTTCTGCTATCATGGCATCCCTAGACAATTGACAGCGGCTGTGAACATGACCTTTGCCATCCTTGGCAGGTCCCTAAGAGCCGACTTTGCTCAGGGCTGGTCTGTGTGGAATGCTGTTGTTTCTGATCCAACACATGGTGGCTGTGACAAGCGTTGATGCTAACAATACTCAGCGACCATCTCCATGCCTCCTGTTTCCCAGTCCCCTTGCACTACTGTCTCACCAACAACCCTCAACTCGATGTGGGTGGAAGCCATGTCACTTCTGACTCAAGGCAGTGAGCAGTGCTGTGACTCTCTCATGTGCTCTCCCTGCAGAGGTGGTGCTGGGGCCCACACATTTGTTCTTTGCTTGGGTAGAGACCAGAGCCTGGGGCTCTGCTATTTAGCTGTAGTTATTCCTGGGAGCTGCTCTGGCCTCTCCTTCACTCTATCTGCACTCAGCAGTCAAGGCCACTGAGGAAGCCCTGTGCACTGTCCCAGACACCTCAGGACTATTACCACGAAATATGTCACTTAGGGGTCTGCTTATCTCTTCAACCTGAGCAAGAACTCCTGGAATCCATCTGCTGTAGAAACTCTATCTGCTATAGCCTGGAGGTATAAAGAGCTTAGTGCTTGTCTTTAGGGAGCTGGAGGAATGAGTGACTGGTCACAGTGGTGTGTGATGGCCGCCCTGGGCTATTATAACAGAGAAACAATCTAGAGAAATCCTGAGCAAGACTGACAGGGGTCCTCTCCCTATTAACCAGGGCTCAGGGGTGCCTGGATATTGGTGGCGGTGGGATGGGGGGGGGTGAGGGGGAACCTGGTGGCACAATGGAGCTTTTGGCTTCACACAGCTGCTCTTGGGTCTACTGTGTTGGAACCAGTGATTGCTAAGGTCATGCTATTTAGTCAGCTTTGCTCTTGAGCAGTGGTTTTCAACCTTCTTCATACTGTAACCCTTTAATACAGTTCCCCATTTTGTGGTGACCCCAACCATAAAGTTATTTTCATTGCTACTTCATAACTATAATGTGTTACTGTTATGAATAGTAATGTAAATATCTGATTTACAGATGGCTTTAGGCGACCCCTGTAAAAGGGCCATTTCAGCCCCACAGAGGTCGTGGCCCACAGGTTGAGAACCATTGCTTTAGAAGTTTTTCACTCAGTGCTGGATGGCCCAGTTAAAGTCCTGGTTAGAAGCAGCAATGCTGAGGGATCTCTGGCTGTACCCATGGGGCCCAGGACCATGTTTTCCTCACAGTTCTATCACCACAGGTACACTCAGGGACAGGTGATTCAATGTCCTCTGCTGTCTCTCCTTTCTTCTCTCCCTCCTCTGCAGGTTTCCAGCTGCCGTGCCTACTCCTGATAGCTGTACTGGTCCTGGGACTACACCTTGGTTTCCTTTTTATGGTCTGATACTTTCAGCCCAGACTCTGTTGCCCTGAGACATGACACCAGGGACATCTTTGCTCTTCTCAGGAGGCCATGAGCTCTGTGGATGGATTGACATCCTTTAGTCTATGCCCTGGTGCCTGGGCTCTGATGATGTTGCCTCTGAAGCTGCTTCGGCTCCATGACTGTCACCTTGCTGGTAGCACTGTCCTGTGATGGTCCAGACCTGGGGACTTTTCTTCAAGAACAGGATGACTTCTCAGGTATCCAGTCTTTCTCATGAGGAAGGTAGCAGTCTTACAACTAGACTGTCCCCTGTCAAGGAAAGGGGACGAAGCCCTCTGTGTGGGCAGGGAAAAGGAGCTTCAGTTGTGAGTGGCAGGCATCCTTCTAGTGATGTGAACTTGCATAGTTCCTGTGCCCCAGGAGATGGGTTCTCAACTGAACTGTTCCTGGAAGACCAAGGACAGGGACAAAGAGGGCCCCATGTCATGGTTAGTCTTAGCTAGCAACCAGAGGGTATCTTTTTGTTACTGTTATGCGAAAAGAGAGAATAAGTGGATGTCCCTCTGTCCATGGCATATCCTTGGGCCCTCTGTCCTTTTCATATCTTCTTTGGAGTGAGGTAGTCTTGTCTGTGTAACAAGGAAGGAAGGGATGGACTGCACATGTGTGTATCTCCAACCAAGAGGCTGTACCATAGCTTTCCAGAATGGTGTCCTCAGGGCACAGTAGAATGGGCCTAGAGTGCCCTAGAGAGATGAGATTTCTGCCAATGTCCTCAAGCTCCAATCCTAGGGTTTGCTCAGACCAAGTTAAAATAACTCAAGTGGAAGGCAGTGGCTGAGCATGGGTGACAAGGTGCCAGGGTCTCTGCATCTAGGGGAATCCGACAAGGCCTGTGTAGTATTTCTGGAGAAGATGACCATTGGAGAGGAGCAGTGAGGGGAAGGGGCAGAGGGCACTGAGTAGTTAGTGCCGGAAGTGCTGAGGTCTCCACAAAACAGAATGTAGATTGTGGCATGATCGACAGTTGCCAAGTGAGATGAGCTCCGGTAGGCTTGATCCAGGGGTTTTATGTTGACCACTCTTGGGACAACTATGTTTACTTGGGTGTCTTGTGGTCTTCTGAGACCTGCTGATGTTTGTCTGCTGTGGCAGTTGGCTTCTTAACACCGCATCAGTCTGAGAAACAAACAGGTTCCCGGGGACCTTGCCTGGAGAGAAGTCTTGCACCTCTTTGCTGGACCCTGTGTTTCTACCTACTGTTGTGAGCTGGTAATATTGGGTCACAGAGGCTTCTTGGTGTGTATCTCCAACCAAGAGGCTGTACCATAGCTTTTCAGAATGGTGTCCTCAGGGCACAGTAGAATGGGCCTAGAGTGCATCCTAGAAGGATGTGGTCAGGAAAAGGTCCTGTGACTTAGAAGAAAGCAGATTTGAATATAAGCTTTCTAAGCCACTGCTTCGACTTTTAGTCCCAGCAAAAGCCAAAACAAATATAGCCCCCTAAATGCAGGCTGGGTTCCTCCCTTCTCATTCTGAGGCTCCCAAGGGACAACAGAAATGTGGGGAGAACGGAGGCTGCTGCTGAGGAGGAAAGCCACCCCTCTACAAGAGTGAAAAGGAGGAGTTACTGGCTTGGGCTTCCTATCTCCAACCCATATGTGTTCTTCAGAACCAAGCAAAGGTATAAGCAGGGCTAAGTGGCCCTGAAGCTTTGGCGACAGTGAGAGACTATTGGGTTTTCCCAGAACATCTGGAGAAGGTTCTTCATAGCAATGGTCTACTGCTACTTAATCCAAAGTTTGGAGTAGAGGGTGAGATGGAGCTGAAGTCAGGAGTGTTAGGCTTTATGGAGGCCACTGGTGGACATGCAGACCTCAGCAGAGAACAGACAGGCAGACTTTGGCCAGTGGTGGCTCTGCAGCTGGTCAGTATCATGCCAAGCCACTGAATTTAGCATGAGCAGTATGTAGCACAAGAGACATGGCAGCAGAGTAGCTACTAAGGCGGCACATGGGATCCATGGGTCTTACTGCTCACATTCCCCAAGCTGGGGCAAAGCCTTCTATAAGGACTTGACTTGTTGCTTCAGCTGGGTGTCTAGGGTGGGTGGGGAGTTAGAGATTCTCAGAAGGGAGACTTGGTGAGCTTGGCACTGTTTTGGCTAGTCTGGCCCACAGGGTGGTTGAGGCTCTTTGGTTCCCTGGGATGGATGCCTGGGGCCAAGCCACTTCTCCTTAAAGAAGTAGCTGTCCTTGTTTGTGCTCAGCTGCATGCAAGACCTGGTTCTTCCCAGCTTCTGAGGTTGAGGTCTCTATGCATAGACTGGGAATCTCCTGCGGAGACAAGACTTCTGCCTCCAGACTTCTGACCCTTGTTCATCGGAAGGGACATCTGTCTCCCTTCCTCTGGCTTTGTAGTTCTTGTGTTCTTTGTATGGTTCATGGACTTCAGCCAGGTAAGAAACTCTCATGGCCTGTGGGATGTGGGTTTCTGCATGGACCTTATTGGTAGGCCCTGACCAAAACTATACAGGGTCTTCAGGGCATCCACCAGTCCTTTCCTGGCGGCTGAACCAGCAACTAGAGCTCTTGTCTTGACAGTGTCACCAAGGACAGTCTTTCTGCTCACATACACTGTACTACTTGTTCTATTTAAGAGTAACTCCTTGAAGCCCTTTCTTACCTCTTTAGCTCCCAGAGCTCTTGAAGGAGAGTTGGACAATAGACTCGGGCCAAAGTCAATATGAAGGACTCTAAAGCTTACAAACACATTCCCACTAGAAGCAAATTGGGTCCTGGGTCAAATGTGCCTCACTTCCTACAGTCTGTGAAGGCATGGCTAGAGACTAATGCTGGGTACCAGCCCTCCTGCTTCGTCTCTGATGGAAGGGGCAGGATAATCTATAAGTGCCATGTCTGGAAAGAGTGGGTGATGGGGTGGGTGTGGGGGACAAAATGTGATAGACCCCTGCTTTTGAACTTGCAGGAGATGTGTGGTAGATCGCCAAGCTGTGTTCCAAGGGACAAGAACATGAGGGCTGGTCATTATCGTGAGGACTCCTAGGTGTGCCATGAGCAACGCAGAGGCTGAACTGATGTCTGCTGAGACTCACTTGGCAGCAACAGTACCCCTGAGTCCCAGGATAAAATACCTTGAATCTGGGAGGCTAGCCAGGTCACATGAGGGTGATTTGGACTCCCTTTTAGTAAAGGGAGGGAGCGAGTCCTAACTGGATCTATACCTTTCCCAACCTGACAGGTTTGTCTAAAATCAAAATAATCCACCTAAGAGTTTTAGTGATACTAAGCCTCATTGTTTCCCATACAGCAATGAATTTGACATAAGTCCACTCTCTGTTCAAGTGAATCCACAGGGAGATACTCACCTCAGAAGCAACTGGCTTTATAGAATGATGGAAGGTTTCCTGGAGCCTCCATCCCGAGGCTGCCTGGAGTCTGGTGCAGCAGGCACTCCCAGCCAGCCTGCCCAGATGCAGATGTTGCCAAGTCCAGCATCTCCTGCTGATGGTGGAAACCTAGCTTCTTCCCTACTGTAGATTTACCACACTAGATTCGCTGTTCCTTGGGTTCAGGTTCTGGTAGCCAAGGGGCCTTTGCCACTGAGGAGAGAACACTTTTTATGTAGAGGCAAAACTTTGTCACTGAAATAGAGGCATTTGGTCCTCCACACCTGCTTTTGAACAGGCAATGGGGTAGCTTGCAATGCTGAAAGCGATGACATCAATATGAGATCGCTCCATGTAGTAGAGTCCTGCTGAGTGTGAAGTAGAGACCCAACTTAGGGAATCCACACTCGACCCCACCAAATTTAGAGAGTTTCACAGACCCCTGCAGGCTTCTTGAAGGTAAGTTCTGTCAGTGACAGACCTGGAGCATCCTACCATGATGGAGTTCCACCAGCCGGATGTTTGGCTAAGAAAGGAAATACAATGATGGTTTTGTTATAATTAAGAGTCCTTGATTAATCTCGTGATTAGTGTTTACCTCAGTTGTCTACAGAGTGGGGTGGAGGTGATCAGCATATTCTAGCCCATGGCTCCTGACAGCACTGGGACAGGGTTAAAAAACAGTAAGTCACACCATAACAAGACAGGAGTGAAGGGGAGTGGGCTCAGGGACTCTCCTTAGTGGGGACAGGGAATGGCTAACGCTGGATAAGTGACCTAGGAGAAGATGGATGAGGAAGTTTGGTAGAAGGGTAGGTCACAGTGAGAGTCTGGGTTTTTCTTGGTTGTAGCTCTAACTATTCTATATTGTATTTCTGTTCCATCTGAGTTTGAGGCTTTGTAGGGAGGAGTCCATGAATTTCTTTTATTTTTTTTCTTTCTTTCTTCTTTTTTGCTTTTGTTTATTTTGTTTTGGGGGTTTTATTTATTTATTTTATTTCTTTGCTTGTTTGTTGTTTTTGTTTTTCGAGACAGGGTTTCTCTGTGTAGCCCTGGCTATACTGGAACTCACTCTATAGACCAGGCTAGCTTCAAACTCAGAGAACCACCTGCCTCTGCCTCCTGAGGCTGGGTTTAAAGGTGTGCCCCACCATAGCCTGGTGTAGAAGTCTATGTCTTTAAAACCATCCACCTTGGCTAGTCTCATAGCTCATCCTATAAGGGGTGGGGAGGCAGGGGACACAGAGAACTTCAAGAACTTTTGGCCCAGGACTTTCTGGATGTTTCTAGATGAGCTTTACTTTCTGATCCTGAATGCATGGGCTTCAGGGTCCTTGAATAAACTTCTCACAGTCTCTGTCTGACACAAAATGGTCTGGCTATATATTCCTTGGCTTTGATTGAGCCACTGTCTCCTTTCCCAGGTATGCTGCTTCCGCTGGACTGTATGTCATGGCGCTGCCTTAGGAAGTCCTGTAGGTTAAACCATCAAGTCTGTAGAAATGTGTTGTAGGAGAATGTCATCATCACCTTAAAACCTGGCTTCCCTGGGTGTGTAATTCCGATGTCCTCGTGGGCAGCCTTTGGAGGATCCTGAGTCCACATCCTCATGGTGGTCCTTTGTGGGTGCATGACTTCACTGTCCTTTATCTCAAGAGCAGGCACTAGCTGCAGGAACCACCACCAGGCTCAGCACCCCAGTTGCTTTCTGCTTTTGACCTGGAGAAGTTCAAGGGAGCTGTTGAGCTTCTTGGGACATTTGACTCTAGGGCTATTCTTGTCTTCTACATGATTCAAAAGTCCTGAGTTCTCCTTCAAATCTAGAGGGAAGTAGTGTTCAGTCTGGTCCACTCTGCTTTGGGACTGGGGTGACGTGAGCATTAGGAAGCCAGGATTGGAGCCAAGAATGGCTCAGTTGGATGAGTGCTTGCTCAGCACGCACGAATCTTTGGGTTTCCTTTCTCTGTTATCATGTCTGTAATACTAATGATCGGAAGGTGGAAGCAAGATCAGGAGTTTAAGGTCGTCCTCATCCTTGCTTATATGGTGAGTTCAAGGCCAGCCCAGGTATGTGAAAATATGTCTCACTAAAAAGACCCTTGCTTTGGCCTTGTGAGCACCTGGCATTCCTCCCACTCACCCTAGTGAAACTTTGCCTTTCTGACTCACTGAACACTCAGACCCATGGGAGGGATGGCTTGAGCAGATTCTTCCCCTTGACCTTGCGGGCTTTAGTCAGACTTAAGAGCCACAGCATGAAGCCCAAGTACCAGATCTGACGACAGTAAAGACTGGAGCGAGCACAGACTAAGGCAGTCCTCATTGGCCCAGGGATGGAGAGTCAGATGTGTATACCCTACCATGGCCTTTGGTACTCACTAACTTCCCAAAGAACTTCCTCCTCAGCCTTGGGTTCTACTCCTGTTCCATCATTCTCAGAATTTTATGAATAACTGTTCGGACACACAGCAGTGTGGCCTTTCTCTGACAGGCTTTGACTCCCGGTGACAGCTGGATGTTTCCCATCAGCAGAGCCCTCATCATCCGCATAACTTCTGCCCCCTAGAAATGGTTGGCTCACACCTTTGTGCCTGCTTCGGCTGTTCTCTGCGCCTCAAATTCAGACCTAAGGACAAGGAGGCAGAGGCAGCAGCACTGGGCACAAGGTTTGGGAGACTTAGGTACTCATTCAGACTGAAGTCCCAGGCTGTTCCCATGAGAGGGAGCTGGAGAAGGTGTTGGATAGTCCTTAGAAAGTTGACAGTAAGGTATGGTGTCTTGATTGGCAGACAGAGTTCATAGAAGAACAGGCATTGGGTGAAATCAGAATGAGCCTGAGTAGGTTAACTCTCTATTATAAATATCTCTACAGACTTGAGACATGCTAATGCTAGAGGGCAGAGTCTATGTATGTCTCCTTGGGTCAAAACAAAACAAAAGTGGTACACATCCCAGTCCCTCCCAGAGACCCAGAGAAGAGTCTGTTTCCTTGCCTTTTTCAATGGCTTTCTGAACAGCAGGGCTCATAGTCCCCTCTGGAATGTCAAATCTCACCCCACATGTGTGACTCTGGCTGCCTCCATCATATTTCTGTCATCTCTCAGGACTGTGTGACCCCAGGAATTAGGCTTATCTGGGTAATCCAGAACAATCTGTCTATCCAAGATCTTTAACCACATTCTGCAAAATCCCTTTGTCCAGGTCAAGTTCCAGAATGATAGAGTCTGAGGCTTAGGCTGTGAATGTATGTAGGCAGACTAATTTTCCATCCGGCAAGGACTGTCGAGGCTAGGCTGAGGCTCGGGGAAGAGGCAGCCTTGGATGAGTTTGGTTTGGGAGAGAAAAGGCCTGTTTGAGAGCAGAGGGGAAGAGCTCAAGTCCTGCCAAGTATTTCTCTGCCCATCCGACTCAGCACTGAACAAATCCCCAAGAAAAAATTTGCAAAAAGAACAAAGGTGAATGAGCCTGGCTTCTGACTGGCAGGCGTGCGGTGGGGAGTAGCCTGGCACGCGTTGCTGACGCTCTCTCTGGGGAAGGCAGGGGAACTCGGCAGGAAGGTGGACCCTCTCCATGCACTTCGCACGGTGAGAGTTAAGACAAGTCTATTACTGTTTCCTTGTCACTCTGTCACCCATCTAATGGCCGTCGATAGTACTTGAATGAGAATTGATGGGGAGATAGATTTAATTAACCCCAGTGTCAGCAGCTGCTGGGCTACTGGTTTGTGTGTTAATAGAGCGGCCACCCCCAGCTCTCCAGGGCTTTGCTGGGACTCTAAGGCCAGTAGAGCAATTGTGCTTGTCAGCATAGGTGGCTGGATGAAGACAGGCAGAGTGGTATTCAGCCTGGGCTGGCCTCTCTTTCCCTCTAAATCCCACCAGTCACCTTGTTGGTCAGGATGGGTCCACCAGGCTCAGCTCACTCATTAGGAGGTCTGAACTGAGCAAGGATGAGGGTTAAGACAAATACCCTGCTGGCTCCATGAGCATCAGAGATCCCTGATGTTCCCTATTCTTGGTGGACCCCTGGGTTCGTGCTTGGCATGAAGCCTCTTGGCCCAGCGTATGTTCTTTGTGTTAAGTTTTCCCTGTTTCCTTTGCCTTTTCTGTGGGTGACATCTGTGCTCATAGTTGTCTGTTGGGCCCCGGACTTTCCAGGACGCCATCAGTCTTTTCCCTGCTAGGCTATATCCTAGCTGCTCTGTGTGATCACCTTCCCTTCAGCCATGCATGGAGCTCTGAGGGTCCAGCCTCTGGGCAGCCAGACCCAGAGTGTGTCCTTTGTGAGTATTAGAACACTGCTTTAGTGCTTTTCCCATGCCAGCCATGCCAGGGAGGGGGCTTTGAAACCTGTTCCTTGGGTCCAATGCCCTAGACTACCAGGATGAGCACTGACCCCAACGTAGATGCTTTAGAGTGACTGGGGCATCTCCTTGTCATTAGAGCCTTGAGCTGGTCCTGTTCTTTAGGGTGGGAGAGTCAGACCTATGACACTCAGTGGCTACCTGCTTCCCAGAGAACCTGGACACCATGGCCAGGTCTACAAAGACCTGGAGGCAGCTGGGCAGCAGCCAGTGCTTGTCTGGCAGCCTTCTTCCTCACTTCACACCTCCGTTGCCTTTCATTTTCAGCTCTGATTGGTTTTCTTGTTTTAACACATATCCCAGGCCCCGTGTTTGACCCCAGTGATGGATTCATTGCTCCCTAGGACTCCAGCTGCCAAGCTTGCTCACAGCTGTGGGAGTGGGGGAGGGAGGGACAGCGACAGGAATTGCCTTGCGTGTCCCAAGCTCCACTGGTGTTCTTCCCAGAGCTCTGGGGCAGTTTATGACAGAGCAAGAGAGAGCAGGGATTGGGTATGAGAGGACAGGGTTGGGGACTGTCAGGTGGTTATCACAGCAAATGGCTATTCCCTCTCTGGGCATCTGATTCCTCTTCTGTATAAGAGAACAGTGACTGTGGATGGCTCATCTCTCAGTGACGTGAAGTCTGAAACCTTGGATGAAGGGGACATTGATTTCCCTTCTTGTCCCTGGAAGTGGCCACTGTGGAAATCTACCTGTTGCTGGCTGTGACTTGAGAGAATGGGCGGACCTAGCATGAATTGGTTTGTTCTGCCAAACCTGGGGAGAGAGGGAGGGAGGGAAGGAGGGGGAGAAGGAGAGAGGGAAGGAAGAAGAGATAAAGGGAATGAGGGAGAGAAGGAGGGAGGAAGAAAGGGAAGGAAAGAAGAAGGGAGGGAGAGAGGGAGGGAGGGTGATATCCACAAGCAAGCAGGCCGACCAGAGACATCCTCCTCCTCCTTGAGTGGCAGAAGGGCCCGCCATGTGTAAATAAGATCCATCTCAGACCTGTAGAGCTCTAAGCGGGAGGGCGTTCTTCCTAATCCTGATTCTAGACACAATAAGCTGACAGGGGACAGTCTGGGATGACAACACTTCAGATAGGGGAGGCAGGTTTTTCCAGCACAGCTAGACATCTTGTGTTTGCAGCTTGTGGCTGTGTGGAAGCATCTGAAGTTTGGCTGCCTGGTCACACATCCAGCAGATGCCTGTGACTTCTGCTAAACTCCATGTCCAGGATGGAGGTGGTCAGGAATGGCAGGTGGGGCTGTTAAGAGACCATTCTGCTGCCTCCTTCCCACTTCTTTTAGACGAATGTGGTTTTTATTCTTAAACATTGACAAACTGGGCCGTCGAGATGGCTCAGCAAGTGAATTGCTTGCCACCAAGCAGGGGGAGTCGAGTCTAATCTCAGGACCATATGGTAGACAGAAGTTCCTCCTGCATATACACACTATAAATGTTTTAAAAAAGAGTCTTAAAAAATTTGTAACAAATATATTGTTATCATAACAGATAAACCAACCCTAGAATAATTGATAATCATTCTCTCTCTCTCTCTCTCTCTCTCTCTCTCTCTCTCTCTCTCTCTCTCTCACACACACACACACACACACACACACAGCACTATAGAATTGTTTAGTCATGTTTTCCCCAGTTGTAGACTGAAGCACAGGGTAGCTGTATTTGCAGACAGGCCCCCAGAGGAAGAAATTGGGGTGACATAGGGTCAGAAAATGTGACCACAGAACTACAGTTCTTATGAAAGTGAATGCCACAGAGCTCGGCACTCATATACACACACACCAAGGAAAAGCCAGGCGAGGACCTGGTAAGAAGGCAGCTAACCAAAACCAGGACGAGGCTCTCATCAGGAACAGGGTCATCTGGCCCTTCCATGTTGAACTTCCAGCCTCCAGATGTAAGAAATACATCTGTCTTTCAAGCTACTGCATTCAAGATATTTTACAGAATTGCTTAAAATTTACATGGGTATAGACTCATAAATAAAGCTACCAAGGGCCATGCAACACCCTGCATCTTTTTACTGGGAGATGCTCATGATACCCCATTGTTTCATCCAGTGAAATAGTATAGACATGGCAAGGCACCCTGGAGCTGTGCATCTGCATCCCAACTCCTGGAAGCACACATTCCCTCTCTCACACCCCATTCTTCTGGGTCTGTAACTGCATCCCAACTTCACATTTGGGGTGCGGCACCTCAAGGTCTAACTCTGCCATGAGTTATTAATTTGCCTTTAAGTATGCTGCTCTCCCACTCTGGCCTCTGTTTCCCTATTCTGTGTCTGCCGGGAGGTGAGTCCATGTCTACAGGGAAAATGGGTACTTTGAAGGTGTTCTCTATAGGTCCATTGGGCTGGTCCAGGTCTAGGCGGCAAGAGCCTGGTATCCAAAGGATGTGACCTGTGGGGGCTGCTGATGGAAGCAGGGTGGGGGGGGAGTTCTTTCTTGTCCAATTTGAATGTGACATCTTACAGTCACTTGACAAACATGGACGTATTTAGATTTTGGGGTGGCAGAAGTTTTTAAAACAATAGGTATAATGTGCAGATATCACCCGAGAACATCTTTACTCTATGTGAAAAAGACAACAAAAGCCCGAGGACCAGGAAGTCATCAGAATCCCTGCTTTGTCCCCTGGCAAATGGATGGGGCAGAGGTGACAGGGAAGTGACTCCTGAGCTATGAGTGGACCCTGAGCTTAGGGGACAGTGACAGAAGAAGAACAGAAGTGGGGGCAGGAAGCAGGTGCCCCCAGGGTGGGGAGAGATGGGGAAGGCCAGGCTCCTGGGTCCTGATGGAGAACTCAGTTGCTCAGCTTGCCAGGAAGTGACTCAGCGGTGGGAAGTGGCTGAGTGCAGTGTGTGCTGGGACAGACTGAGTGGAGGGCAGGAAGCAGCCTGGTAAACAGAATTGAACTGATGGTGCTTCAGGAGAGTTTGTGAGGTGGAAGGTTCTAGAAACCCAGAGTTGTTGGAGAGAAACAACAGACAGACAGACAGACCTGGGGGAATGAGTATATATGATTCAGAAGAGTCTCTGGCTATGAGGATCCATCACCCTAGGCATGTCACATGGCTTGAGATCTCTTCATTCTGGAAAGTGAATCCTAGGATGGAAAAGAAGAATTTCTTCCACAGGTCAGGTTCCAGAGTTAGCAGAATGACTCAGCAAGGGAATACTTGCTGACAAGCCCGATGATTTGAGTTCAACCCCCAGAACCTACAGAAGGAGAAAAATGATTCTCAAAAGTCGTCCTCTGACCTCTACAGGTGCGTAACCACCCCATACACAAATAGATAAGATAAAATTTGAAAAAAACTCAGCTCCCTTCCCAGTCCCATTCCTCCAGGCCTCCCTGACCCAGACTTTGCTGGGCTTGTCCCCTAGTTGCTCAGGATTGAGGATGGATCCCAGCTCCAGGTACTAAGACTTCTCTGATTAGATTGGCAACAGGTCTTGGGATGCCTTTGGGATCCCAAGGATGGAGTCAGGAGGTCGAAGGTGCTTGAGAGCACAGATGGGAGAATGGGTGGCAGGATCTGTATGTAGAAGGGGCAACAGACTATCCAAGGAAGTGTGAGGGATGCTCAATCTTTTGATATCAAGATGTGATGCTGGGGATGGGAATGATGGCTCAGCGGTTAAATGCACTGGCTGCTCTTGCAAGAGGACCCAGGTTCAGTTCCCAGCATGCACATGGTAGCTCGCAACTATAATTCCAGTTCCAGGGGATCAGACATCCTCACACAGATACAGCACCAATGTACCAAAAAATAAAATTACATAAATCATTAAAACCATTAAGATGTGATGTTGTCTACAAAGTAGTTCTATACTTGAGTTACAACTTATTTTGAGATCTTCTATTGGGGTGCATTCACAGCTCCCATTGGCTGCTTGTGAACTGCCAGCTACAGTTGGACACGCATGGTAGGGCTGATCTTGAAGTTTCATTTGGTCACTCAGGGGCACTGGGGGAGGGGTCTCCAGTATCCCTGTGGTTGAGTCAGAGAGAGACAACTTCCAGAGGAGTTGGCCAAGTCCTCTTCTCGGGTCTGAGAAAGCATCTGACTGGTGAGACCAAGGGTTTCTGCAAAAGATGTCCTTTCCATGTGGGCTGACCTCCTCTGGGGAAGGGAGAGGGGGTGTGGATGTGGGAAGCAGTGGCCCCGGGCTGAGTGTCAGACCATTTTTTATGATTTGGTGTGTCAACTTGAGTTTCTTACTGCCCCTGCCTCTTTATCCAACCTGGGCTCCATTTCTAAGACTGTGTCATGAATGCAGTTGTGGCTGGTGGCCTCTGGGTGCTTTCTCAGTCTTACCGAGTCAAGGGACACAGGAAGAGACAGGACATTGGGAGGTGGGCTAGGGTCCTCAGGGAGCTCAGCAAGTATTATCTCTTCCTGGAAGATCTACATGACCTTGAGCATGATTCTCAGAACCACAGATTCCAAAGCTTTAGTAGAGGGCACCTAGGATGGAGGTGGCCAGGCTGTGTCTAGCCTCATGGCCCTCCCACCCACTGGGAACCCCCTTGTTAGAACATTCTTCTTCAAGAGCCTCAGGTTTCTTCTTTACAGCTATGCTAGCTAGGGCTCACCTAGTCAGCTGGAGCCAAAATCACTTGTCTTCTTTCTGTTCATGGGCTTGACCCTGCCACAGGTAGGGTCCAGCATCCTGTGCCCCTTCCCACCCCCAGGGCTTCTCTGAGAACACATCCTCCTTTTGGAACCATTTCTCCTGACAAGCACAGTGCCGAATACAGCAGAACTCTCTCTCTGGGGACCTGAGACTTTTCTTGGCAGCCAGGCACATCTTGAGTTGGCATGTCTTTTTCTGTATAAACTGCCGCTTTTAGCTTGCATCCCCCCAAGCTCCCCTGACTCACACTCTTTCAGCAAAGCGCCAGATCTCACATCTCCCCTCCGTACCCTGTCTCAAGCTGTCTGTGTTTTCTCCTATCTCAGTTCCAACCTGCCGTGGTATTGGCCTTCCCACCAGCCTCGTGTCCTCCACGGAGCTGTTAAGTGACCATCTGTGTGCTGATAAAATTGAACGAGATGTGGTCAAGTTCAGGGAAAGTTAGGGAGTCTCCAGAGACCATCCAGGTTGGTACTGACTTATTATTAGATCTCTTTTGATACAGTCATTCAGCCATCCAGGGACCTGCGCAGTGCAGGGTCCCCAGAGTACCTGTTAAGACTCCAGACATCCAGTTTCATCGACTGAACAGCTACCAGATCCCAGTCCTTCCATTGTGATACAGCCTTGTATTGGACTTGGACCATAGCCTGTAAGACTAATAAGTCTCATTCATATATATATATATATATATGAATATATATATACACACATTATATATAAATATATTCATTCTATCAGTTACTTCTTTAGAGAACTCTGACTAACACAGGTTATAGTGCCAGGAGTAGTTCTAGAGAAACCAAATTTTGAAAGTACTGGAACAGGCTTTCCAATTTGCTGGCACCTACAGCTGCCAAAGACTGCCTGGCTAGCATGATGAACACAGAGAGACCATGATTGGAAGGATCCTTGTTATGGTGAGGAACAAGAAGTTTAGTCACTCCAGACATAAAACTTTTGACAACGTGTGGAAAAATAAGGAAGATGATGGTGCTGGCTGGTTAGGTCCAGAGTCTCCAACAAAGGAAAAGCACACGCTCCATGAAAAGGTTCACCGGCTCCGGATGGACGCTAATGCTCTGCAGGATTCTGAGAGCTCCCTGGAAGACAGTCTTCACTACAGCAGTCATAGGGCCCAAGTGGCTAAGAAGCAACCCAAGCTCTCATAGTAACATTGGCTGACCTGGAAGTTTGAGGATCCATGAGCCTAGCAAACTGGAGGCAGGTCGGTATAGGCTTGTCATGACTTTCCTGCCGTTCTGGTGTGACGTGTGACCATGTCTACAATTCTACTTGACCTTAGCATAAATTCACCCCGGCGTTGCTGAAATCCATCTTTGTCTTAGGAAAACAGGGACCAGTATTAATGTTCTCTTGCCCCTCCTGTGAGTGTCACACCTCTTCAGAAACAGCTGTCTAAGACTTCTCAAACATATCTGCTAGTTCTTTCAGAAGCTTCCATGATAACTCATTCATGTTCGAAGACAAAGTCGTTTAAAGTAACTAGCTGTCCAGAAGACATTTTAAAAAAAAAACAGTTTTTCACTCCCTGTAAATGTGTCTATTAGAAAAATTCCTCTCCAAAGTGAAACAGCCAGTTACAAAACTGTCTGCGCAAATATGCCAGGAGATCCAATTTTGTCTATTTGTACAAACAGGTTTTGCAAACCAGTTAGAAAAAGACATGCAAACCAAGAGAGATGAGTCAAGGAAATGAATGGGAGGTTTTTAGAGTCAGGAAACACAAAAGGCCAATGAGCACAGAAAATATGCTCCCTCTCTCATGATTAATGCAAAACAATAATGAGATTAAATCGGTAGATCATGCGATTAGCAAAAACTAAAGTGATGAAACCCAATGCTGACAAAGACACAGGAAAAGCTTGCCTATGTGGCTGCTAAAATGTGTAAATTGCTGCAATATATTTGAGGGATATTTAATAACATACATCAAGAGTTGAAACACATGTGCGTTCGCCTTTAGGGATTTGATCGCGTAACTCAGAAACATGCTATGGGCTATTCCTTGCATGGCTGCAGAGACACAGATTAAGGCTTTGCTACTATTCAGCCATTAGACAGAACAAAGCAGGAACTTGTAGCGGATAACTTGCAAGCAGGAGGACTTGAGTTCGATTCCCCAGCACTCATGGTGGCTCATGTTTCTAACCTCACTGTGGGGAAGGTGGAGACAAGCAGATCCCTGGGGCTCACTGGCTGGCCAGCCTAGCCTACTTGGTGAGCTCCAAGCCAATGAGAGTCCCTGTTTTAGAAGGAGGTGGATAGCGCCTGAAGACTGGCAATTGAGGATGTCCTCTGGCCCTCGGTCAGACCTGTGTTCCCACATGTTCACTTACTCCACACACATCCCTTCCCTCCTGACACAAAAGGATGAAGGACTCCAAAAGCACTCTGACACGTTGACTGGGGAAAGGCGTGACCCAGGCAGGCAGGTGAGGCTGAGGGTAGCGTACCGCTGCACACATCTCCAGTCTTGATTTTCCGACGGGAACAGGCATTTGTTTGTTTCATCATTTTGAAAAGAGCCAATTTCATGTCTATCATTGTCCTCACCATCCGGGAAGGTCCTTCAAACTGTTCTATGATGGACAAGAACCCTAGACAGGACCCAAGGACTCCATCTTTCTCTTTCACTCCTAATCTCTGCTACTGCAAATCTTCCAGGGACTCCAGGCTCCTAGTGTGGCCAGAAGCCCCTTCGTCACCTTTGTGAATGATTTACTGTTTCAGTGAAATGTTTTCCCTGAGTTTTTTGGCATGGCCTCAAACTGTGGATCCACTTCAACACCTGCTTCCTGGCACTGGCTGTGTCACTTCCCATCCTGTGCTTGGGTCCTCACTGACACTTAGCCTTTCATTTTCCACATCCATGCCAGCTGTTTCCATGGTCAGAATGAGAGCAGAGCTGCGGGGCCCTTGTCATCTCTGCCCTGAGGGTGCCTAACCCTGTCTTCTTGAGATCCAGGGCTTCTTTATTCTCTGCAAACCTACCAGACTCCAGGGTAGAAGGGAGTCAAGACAGGGAATCAGACAAGTGGCAGCCCCTCTTCCAGGGGCTTCTAGTTTTGGAAAGGTGTGGGGCAGTGACGGATAGAGCACTGAGTATTTAAACCACTATCCTGTCCAATGTCACGCTCCAGCACACCCTCGATTTTCCCTGAACACATCGAAGTCACTTAAAAGGAAGAGTGCAAAGAAAATGGATTGCCTGGCCAGTTTCCTCCTTCCCACTCCTAATGTGATTGTAATGTAGCCTTTGAAACGCGAGGGTGTTCTGGTTCTGGTAGTTGGGAAACCTCGGGCACTGAGAGGAGGTAATTGGTAGGGACGTGATTGTTCCTTTTCAGTTGGGGGCTAGAAAACAGAGTCATTAGCAGCTATCTGAGCCCTGGGGAAAGTTGTGTGTGTGTGTGTGTGTGTGTGTGTGTGTGTGTGTGTGTATGCGTGCACACGCACACACTCAGGAAAGCTGTATGTGAGAACAAGGAGGGACGATCTGCATGCTTCAGGACACGATGATGATGAGTGTGGAGGGCAGTGTAGAGATGTGGAAGGTATCTGGGGTCTCCCCCCACACACTAGCATCAAAATTGCAGTAACTACAGATTAAGTGATTCTGACCCCAGGAGACAAGGAGCACTGTTTCCAAGGGAACCACACGCCTCAATCACAGTCCCTAGAAGGGAGGGTGAGCCAGTATGAAGCAGCCTTTCCCTGTCCTGAGCAGCAGCCCTGCCTGTGGATCCCTTGGCTCTGCTGTAACTTGCTGAGAGGTCTGGGCCAGGATCTTCAGTTACCTCCTGGCTGAGCTTGCACTAGCAGGAGGCTGGAGGTCCTCTGGGTCCCTGGAAAGCTTAACATCAGTCCACCTCCCATATCTCTCAATATCCTTGGGATAGCTCTGAAGCTTCTCTTATCCACCCACAAATCTGTATAAAGAAAGCATACAGGGCTGGGAGATCATTAAGTTGGTTAAAAAAAAAAAAGCCTGCTGTGCAATATGGGGACCTGGGGACCTCAACATACCTTAAAAACAAAACAAAACAAAACAAAAATACAATGAAAAAGCCCTCTGCATGGCAGTCCACACTTGCAATCCCAGTGCTGTTGAGATGGAGATAGGGGGCTATCTCAGGCTCACTGACCAGCCAGTCTAGCCCAAAAATAATGATCCCTGGGTCTCAGTGACAGACCTTGTCTCAGGAAGGCTCCTGAGATTGACCTCTGGCTAGTGCCTGTGGGGGCGCACATACACACACACATACACACACACACACACACACACACCAGCACTTACATGTGCAAATGCAGACACATACTAAAAATACACTGGGCAAAGCATGTCTATGAATTCACCAGTTCTTTGGCTTCTCTGAGACCAGTCACTCTTGTGCGAGTCTATCCTTCTAGGGGCTGGTGACATCTGAGCAGGGCTGGCGACCCAGGGAAGCCATTGTTCTTGCCATTCTGCTGCTCCCAGTAGTCCTAGCTGCACCTTGCCCGTCAGCCGAGAACAGTCCCCTGCTCAGGATGACAGTGGGAGCCCCAGAGGCCCGCCATGTTCTCAGAAGCTTCTAGAAGGAGTAAGAAGGGGGAATGAAATAGGGTTCTGAGCCTGACAGTGGGGATTGAGCCCAACTGCTGTCTGCTGTCTGTCTCCTGCCCATGAGTCAACCAGATTAAGACAACCCAGGTGCTATTTCACGATCAAGGGGGACACAGGACTGGTACAATGCATGGAGTCCTGTAGGCTGTTCTTGGGGTAGATGGCTAATTTCCCAAGTCTTGTGCTTTTCACAACTGATAGAGAATGCCTGGCACACTCATGTACCTAGCAAATAGTAGGTTTCTTCTGAGAATAAGCACTCTGTGTGTGAGAGAACATGTTTGTGTGTATGTGTGTGTGCACATCTGTGCAGCTGTATGGGGAGACCGGGTATTATCCTCACTCTCCATCTTGTTTAAGTGTCTCACTGAATCTGGAGTTTACTGATGGCCAGTGAGTCCCAGGGATCCTCTTATCTCCAGCACGCCCCACGGATCCCTGGCACGTGCCATGTCTGACTTTGTATGCTGGTGCTAGAAGCCTGCACTCATGCCCTCTGTGCAAGTACTTTACTAGCTGAACCATCTCCCCATCCGCAAGTAAGCATTTTTCTAGATTTCCCGGGCAATAGTTCTCATTCCTCATAGAATGTGAGTGTCACCAAGTGAGCTTTTTAAAGAGTTGGGGTCTGGGTCAGACCCTGAAATAGCCTGGCTTTGGACCTTCATTTCAATATTGAAATGCGTTCTCCTCTCGGAGTTGAGGCCACAGATCACAGCGCAGAGAGAGGAGGTGGCTGGAATGTGTGGGCCGTGAATGAGCATGGCTGTGTCCTGAGAAGGGTCCTCTTGGAACTTTGGTTAGTAACTGACCTGAGCGAGTATAAAAGAAAATCATATGCCATCAGAAAAAGAACAGGCAGCAAGCACCAGAGCTCCACAGAGCTGGGGATTGTTCCTGTCAACCTCCGCCAGAACAGAAAACACCATACAGTCTCTACAAGGCTGTCACCTTGGTGGTAGGGCTGACTTAGGATGCTCTGGACCCATGCGTGAAAACGTCTTGAAGGGACCCACTTAACAACAGGATCAAGCTGAGGAATGGGTGTATGGATTCTATACACAATTTTCCAGCATCCAAAAAGGAGCAGTTTACAATGACTGGCATCCAAATGCACCAGGCATATTAGTTTTTGATTACCGACTTAAGAAATTACCATGAAGCTAGCAGCTCCAGGGAACACTGACTTCTGGTCTTACAGAAAGATTCCTGGGCACAGCCTTGCCCTGCTGGGCTGTCTGCTTCTAGTTTCAGGAGGTTGAAGTTGGGGGCATTTGCTTGCTGAGTTCTCAGCCACATTGCTGGATCATCTCCTAAGCTCAGTTTCAGTTTTTAATGCCCTAGCATCAAGGTCCTCATTTCCTTGGTTACTGCCAGCCAGGGCAGTTCACAGCTCCTTGGGATCGCCTCCATTTCCTGTCATGGTGTTCCCTCCAACTTCAAAGCACAAATGCCACTTCAGTTCATCACGTATTGAAAAATCTCCTGACTTTCCTCCACAACAATTCTATTTTTAAAAAAGATTTATTTATATTATTCATGCCTATGTGTGTGCACCTCTGTGAGTTTCTGTGCACTACCTGTGTCCAGGTGCCTGCAGAGTCCAGAAGAGGGCCCTGAATTTCTTACACCTGAAGTTGCAGGTGACTGCGAGCTGCCATGCAGATGCTGGGAACCTAACCCAGGTTCTCTACAAGAGCAGCGAGAGCCCTGAACTGTTGAGCCGTCTCTCTGGCCCCAGACAGCTTTACTTTTAGAGACTGGTGTAATCATACTTCCTTGCCCCATATAACTTGGTCTAATCGCTCTCTTTTAAGACCAAATGATTAGCAAACTTAATTATATTTGAAAAGTAGCCTTTTCAAACTGAGAAGGTGATGCATGCCTTGAATCTATGCACTTGGGAGGCAAAGGCAGATCTCAAAATTCAAGGCCAACCTGCTCTACGTAGTGAATTGCAGAACAGCCAGGGCTATATAGAGAAACCCTGTTTAAAAAATAAAATAAAGAAATAGAAGTATCTTTTCTATGTAAAGTAGAATATAAACTGTGCTCAGATTAGCACCCAAATCTTCTCAAGGGCTGAGTCCTGTAAAGAAGCAGGAAAAGAGGGCCCATTCCAGCTGAAAGGTGGATGGATAGAAATGGACCAAGGATGACCGAAATGATGGAATTTGCAGACGGGGGATGACAAAATACTTCTAGTGTGTGTAAGGAGGAAGAATAAAATACGATCATGCCAAACAGAAAAAGTGAAGCTATAAAAAGAAAGTATAGACTTAAAAAAAATCTAGTATCCGAGATTAAAAATATTTCAGTTAAGACTAGCCAAGGTTAGATACTATGGTGAAGAAGAAGAGGGGTGGGAGAAGGCTGTGACCTTGAAGGAATAATAGTAAAACCACAAATGGGGGATGAGGCTGCAGGAAAACACATGGCACTAGGGCATTTTAAGTCGTAAGAGCCATAAGAAGAGGGAAAACTTTCAACAAGTCATGCTTAAAATCTTTGCAACTTAGATAAAATTGTTATCCATGCAGATCTGAGAATCCTATGACCCCCAAATAGAAGAGACATAAAGAAAACCAGACCCAAGGAAAACAGTGGGACATGAAAAACACTTTCTGGCTTCGAGTTTGGTATCAAGGCAATTTAATGAGAAATGTGCCCTCTTCTGATTTCTGGGAGGATTTGGTTGAGCTGGTCTTATTTTCCCCATAGCTGCTTGGTAGAATTCAATAGCAGAGCAATGTGGTCTGATGCTTTCTTGGTGGGCAGGACCTCACGTTCTTTCACGAACACAGGATGCCCCAGAGAGCTATCTCTCCTCAGGTGATGTTTAAAAAAAATATTTTCTATTTTTAAAATTATGTAGGTGTGTGTGTGTGTGTGTGTGTGTGTGTGTGTGTGTGTGTGAGTGTGAGTCCCTGTGTGCAATTTCACAGACACCAAAAGAGGGCATCAGATCTCTCGGAGCTGGAGTTACAGGCGGTTGTGAGCCACCAGCCTTGGGCGTTGAGAACCAAGCTCAGGGCTTCTGCAGGAGTATACATTCCTATCCTCCTTGCCACCTCTCTGGCACCTGGAGTCATAGAGGGCATTTGTCCATTTCACCTCACTTGTGGAAGCTATTAGCATAAACTTTCTTCCTACTGTCCCATATTATCCTTTCCATGTCTAGAATTTGGGATGATTCTGCTCTGATAACTGATCTCGGCCGTGTTTTGGGTACCCTCTTTTCTTCCCCTAGTCTTGCTGGAGTTGAGCAGTTTCATTGATCTCCTAAAAGAACCAACTTTTGGCTTCATCGACTTTTCCTATTGTTTTTCTGTTGTTGGTTTCGTAGATTTCCACTTTAATACCTTCCCCTCTCTGCCTACTTTTATTTGCTCTCCTTTTTCTGGTTTCTCAAAGTGGTAGCTTGAAGGTATTGATTTGAGCGTGCGCTCTTCCTCCGCTGTAAGTGTTTATTGCTGCATGTGTCCCCAAGCTGAGTAGCAGCAGCCCATGAATTCTGATACGCCATCAAATACTGTCACACTCTCTTCTTATCCCAAATAGCCTATATTTTTGGAACAGTTTTGGATTTAAAGAAAAATTGAGTAGCACAGAGTTCCCATAACCTGGCACCATTTGTCTTGCTATTGACACCTCACATGACACAGGTCACTACAATTAGCTCGCGGATAATATCAATGCATTGCGGTCCACTGAAACCCACGATGATTTAGACTGTCTTGCTTTGTTCCAGTGTCCTTTTGCTGTTGTGAGACCCCATTCATGATGACACTCTTCACTCGGATGCCATGGTTTCGCATCACAGAGCAGTGGTTCTCAACCTGAGGCTATGACCCCTTCGGGATCAAATAACCCTTTCGCAGGGTTGCCCTACAACCATATGCATATCAGATATTTATATCATGATTCAAAGCAGTAGCAAATCTACAGGCATGAAGTGGCAATGTGTAGCTGAACACAGAAAAGAGGGTGAGGATGCCAGTTAAATAATCCCAAGCTAACTCTAAAAGATTCCAGTTATTATTCTTTATTATAAGCGGAAAACTCGCAGAACAGGAACGAGAAGTCCAACCTCAAGGTGTGCAATATGGGAACAAGAGAGAGAGACATGGGTGGGGTCGCAGTTTTCTCTGGGTACCTAAAAGGTCATGCCCCAACCTGGTCCAGCCTCCAAAAGGTCATTGGCTGAAGGAGGTTCCCCATCACCAATGAAAATAATTTTGTGGGCTGGGCGGTGGTGGCGCACACCTTTAATCCCAGCACTCGGGAGGCAGAGGCAGGCGGATCTCTGTGAGTTCGAGACCAGCCTGGTCTACAAGAGCTAGTTCCAGGACAGGCTCCAAAGCTACAGAGAAACCCTGTCTCGAAAAACCAAAAAAAAAAAAAAAAAAGAAAATAATTTTGTGGTTGGGGGTCACCACAAGGTGAGGAACTGTATTGAAGGGTCACAGCATTAGGAAGGCTGAGAACAGCTGTTATAGAGGAAAGCATGGCAGGACCCAGGCAGACACGGTGCTGGAGAAGTGGTTGAGAATTCTACATTCAGATCTACAGGCAGCAGGAAGAAAGACACTGGGCCTGACTTGGGCTTCTGAAACCTCAAAGCCCACTCCCAGTGACTCACTTCCTCCAACAAGGCCACACCTCCTAATCCTTCTCAAGTACTGCCAATCCCTAATGACTAAGCATTCAAATATATGAGCCTGTGGGGGCCATTCTTATTCAAACCACCACTGTGGTCTTGATTTTTTTTTTGCAGTTGGATTGAATATTTCAGAGCATGCCCTGTGTTCTGTCAGAATTTACCTGCTACTCTTGGTGTCTAGATTTTTGAGGGGAAAGGCCACAAATGCAAGTCTGTCATTAGCACATTGAATTGTATCCCTCACCAGATATGTTGCAACTCTGACTCCCTAGGGCCTTAGAAGGAAATAGGCCCTTTATTTTATTTTTTGAAACAGGCTTTCATATATTATAAGTTGGTCTCGAACTCACTATGTAGCTGAAGATGATCTGGTTTTAAAGGTTTTTTTTTTAATGTTCATTTATTTATTTTATGTGTGTGTGTTTATGTGTGTCTGGGTCTGTGGGTGTTTTGTCTGTATGTATTTATGTCCTCTGCAAGAGCAGCAAGTGTTCTTAACCACTGAGCCATCTCTGGAGATGATCTTGAACTTCAGATCTTCTTATCTCCACCTCCTGAGCGCTGGGATTACAGGTGTGTCCTGCCGGGCCTGGTTTATGTGGTGCTAGGAACCAAACCAGCATGTCAAACATGCTAGGCAGGTCCTCTGCCAACCAAGATACACCCCAGCCACAGCCACAGGGCCTTTGTGGAGATGATCAAGTTAAAGGGTCACTATGCTTGGGGTTGCTGGGCTGTGATCCAGTGCGCCCTTGTGGAAAAGGGAACTTGGGCTACAGAAAACAGACTGTTACCTTTTAGTTCTTAAATGAATACCTGGGGTAACTGATTGGTGAGGAGAGGCACAATATGGAACCCCGAGTTTAATTCGCAGAATCCAGTGTTTCACATTCTCCAGTCCTAGGGAATGGCTGCATGTGCACACTGCTCACGTGGTGTGTGGCTGAGTTATTAGCCTGGACGTCTTCTGAGGCTGAGCCGCTTCGGGCCCAGTAGAGAGAAGGCCCCCGGGGTCTATGTCATGACAACGATGACCTTTATCTTGTCACCAAGAAGAAAGACGACAGCATGTGCACTTGCTACGTGGGGGCACACAGGACACAGGACAGGCACATCCTACGTGGGGTACACAGAAGTCAACATCCCTCTCACCACCAAGCCCAGCTGCAGACCGCCCCAAGGGTGACACCTGAGGAGGGAGCAGAATAGAATCTTTAACCCTGTGCACCAGTTTCTTCTTGTTTCCATGATTCTGTCAGGTGGCTTAAACAATGAAAGAACTTAATTAAAGAAAGGTTCTTCCGGCTCAGGTTTGAGAGTTACAGTCTACCATGCACAGGAAGGTGTGGCCCTGGGATCTGAGGCAGCTGGTCACCTTATATCTGCAGCCAGGAAGCTGAGAGAACACAGGTTCTCAGCCTTCCTGCCTCTATTTTATTTGGATTTAAAGAAAAATTGAGTAGCACAGAGTCCATTTTATTTTCAGAATCTATTTTATTCACTCCAGGATATCAACCCATGGAGTGGCAGGGCCTGCATTCAGGGTGGGTCTTCCCAGACTAATCAACATATGCCCTCACAGAGGTCGGTCTCCTAGGTGATTCTGGGCCCTGTCACATGACAGTCTATACAAACCATCACACCCTGTGAGTGTCACATTGGCTTGCAGTCTTTTCTAATTGGCGGTGACGACGCTTTCTCTTTCTCATTGTACAGTGACCAATTGTAGCTGCACAGGAAGGTCGTGGGCCTACAGTACCATAGGACACCATCTTTTACATTTCATACACAATGACTAAGTACTCCTTTTAGACTGGGCCCCCCTCCTGACAATCATGCAGGAGACCATCACACGCCAGCAGTATTATGTGTTATCTTTCTATCAGTCCATCTGCTTTAAACAGTAAGAAAAAAGGGGGTCAGGCAGTGGTAATACAAACCTTTAATCCCAGCACTCGGGAGGCAGTGGCAGGCAGATCTCTAAGTTCGAGACCATCCTGGTCTACAGAGCTAGTTCCAGGACAGGCTCCAAAGTTATAGAGAAACCCTGTCTCAGAAAAAAAAAAACAACAACAACAACAACAAAAAAGTAAGCCATAAGGGACCTCACTTTTTGTTAAATTTGCTTTTGATTTCTTCTTTGACCAAAGTTAATTTAGAAATGTTTTATTTTATTTTATTTTTTT
>JAQHUG010000080.1:2811462-2852558 GCA_028555095.1 Dicrostonyx torquatus
CCTCCCTAGTGCTAGGACTAAAGGTGTGTGCTACCACCATCCAGCTCTAAATGACTTTTAGAAACAGAGTGTGTCCACTCTGGGAAGCTCTGCCCTTTCAGCAACACTGAGCATTCCAATCCATGAACATGGGCTACCTTTCCATTTATTCAGCCCTTTAGTATTTTTAAGCACAGTGCCCTAGCATCTTCATGTGTGTATGTATGTGTACAAATATTTCTCTTCTTTGATTAAAGTTCTTTATAAGAACTGTGGTTTTGATACTATTATACACATAATTGTTTATTTCATTTTTGGTAACCTTTTGCTAACATGCAGCAGCACTGTCAATTTGTATAAGTGAATCTCAGATTACACATCTTTCCTAACGCTGTTTATTGGCTTTATTTGTTTGTGTGTATTTTTTGTTTTTAACATCTTGTTTTATGTGAAAACAGAAATTGTAGTGACCTTTCATTTGTATTTTAATAAGTAAAGCTTACCTGAAGTTCAGAGAGTAAAAGAGCTGCACTGATCAGCCTTACAGACTAGGCAGTGGTGATATACACCTTTAATCCCAGCCCTAGAGAGGATTATAAAATGGGAGGAGACAGCTCTCATTCTGAGATTCCTAGAGGCAGGATCGTCATTTCAGACTGAAGTAGAGGTAAGAGCCAGTGGCTGGATGTTTTGCTTTTCTGATCTTCAGGCTGAACCCCAACTTTTGTCTCTGGGTTTATGTTAATCATTCTACAAGAAATGACCGTATGCCTTACTTTCTAATATGGCTGCCTTTCACTATTATTATTACTATTATTATTATTATTATTATTATTATTATTATTATTAGCCTCATTCCTCTGGCTAGAATCCAGTACAATACTAAAAAGAAGTAGCAAAGGCTAGCATATTTGTTTTGTTTCTGACTTTAGAGTCCACATTTAGGTTTTCTTTTCTTTTTAATTGCATTGAAAAGTATATGTATGTGTGTGCGCACATACATGCCAAGGTGCACATGTGGAGGCCGGAGGATAACTTTTGGGAGTCAGTTCTCTCCTTCCACCATATGAGTCCCAGGGATCCAGCACCTTTACCTGATGAGATAGCTTATTATCCCTACAGCTGTGCTTTAAAAAATTGATCCTATACTTTAAGACATTTCCAGAAAGAAGATACCCAGCTTTAGATGGCTTTCAGTGGTTAATCATATAAAACATTTATGGCCAGAACCAAACCTATGGAAATGCTTCAGTCACAGAGGGGGAGGAAAAATGTCTTAATCCTTTTTATGGGACAAACAGAACCCCGACACCCAAATGGAGGTCTTGTTAAGAAGGGAAAGCTCCAGGCAGTGTCCATGACAACAAGGAGCACAGTAGCTTAGCAAGATATAATAAACCAAACCTGGGAATATATGAGAAAATTAATTCATGACTAAGTGGAGTTTCTTTTAGAATGCATGGTTGTTTGACATTCAAAATTCAATATAGCTTACTATTTTAATAAGCAAAAACAGGGGGGAAAGACATTGAAGAGGCATTAGTGGGACTGAAGAGAGAACTCAATAGTGAAGAGGGCTTGATGCATAGTCACGAGGACCCGAGTTCAGGTCTCAGCACCCATGTAACAAGATGAATGTGGTCTTGTACGTGTCTGTGACCTCAGCTCTGTGGCAGGGGAATAGCAGAGACAGGATGCTGGCTGTCAACCTAGCTGCAATAAAATTCTATGAATTCCTGGGTCAGGGAGAGACCCTGCCTCCAAGAATAAGACAGGGAGTGATAGAAGAGAAGGCCTTTCTCTGGCCTTCACATGTGCACATAGCTGCACCCACCTGCACACACACACACACACACACACACATACACACTAGCATCAGAGAAAATTGCCCACTCCTTCATGATTTAAAGCAACCCCCCCAAAAAAAATCCCCAGCCACATCATAAACTAAGACTAGAAGGAAGCTCCCAGTCCCTGGTAAGGACATCTCTGAAACCAGAGAATTAATATCACAACTCGATGGCAGAAAATTCAGTTTCCATCCGAGATTGAAAATAAGGTGAAGATTTCTTCTAGTAAACAATTTTAGAGAGGCCCAGGTTGGTGCAAACAGACAAGAAAAAGAAATAAAAGCCTCACAGGTCGAAAAGAAAAGGTATCAAAGGTGATACCTCCCTCTCTCTGTGTCTCGCTCTCTTTCCCTCTGTCTCTCTCTTCCTCCCTCCCTCTTACAAATTTATCATCTGCCTATAAAGAAAATCCAAATGGATCAACAGAAAAAAGCCACTAGGATTGATTAGTGAGGTTGGCATGGTAACAAGATTCAAGGCTAATATGGAAAAAATCAATTGTATTTCTATGCCCTGGAAATGAATAATTGGAAATGCAAATTTAGGAATAGCATTTATAATGGCAGGAAATTCAGGAAATAGTTTGGAATAGAGGTAATAAAATGCGTGTATTTCCTGTATACTTAAACTCTAAATTATTACTCACAGCAATTAAAAACTGATCTCAGTAAACAGAGAGTCATGCCGAATCCATGAATCAGAAAATTTAACTGTGCAGACTCAGAGCCTTTGCCACCAAAGCCCAGTATGTGGAAACCAACACACTTGCTCAGAAATAAACATGGAAGCACAAAGGGTTTCAAATAGACCAATTCTGAGAAGAGAAAAACACCCCAAATCTTATACCAAATTTCAAGGTTTACTAATAAGATATATAAACAACAGTGTAGTGTTGGCACAATTTTCAATATTTAACCCAAAGAACCAAATAGGAAGTTCATAGAACACAAAGCAGCTGACTGGCCTAAAAGGACTCAATGGCGACAAGAGAACTAAGGCTATACATGAGAAATAATCTTCATAAAAGACCCCGAGGAACAAGGTGTTCAAGAGGAAAAGCAAACAGACCCCAAGCCATTTCCTCACACCACACGTACAAGTTTGTATCACAGACCAGTCCCAAGCCTTACCCCCCCCACACACACATACACACACATGCACACACATATATACTTATGCATCACAGACCAATCTCAAGCCTTACCCCCCCACACACATATACATATGCATCACAGACCAATCTCAAGCCTTACCTACACACACATGCATCACAGAGCAACCCCAAGCCTTACCTGATTCCACACACGTACCAGTTCAGATGCACTGTAAACCAAAACATGAGTGCTAAAACTCTGAACTCCCACAATAAAGCAGGATAAATCATTGCAACTGAGAATTCAATGGAGATTTCATCTCTGATTTTTAAAGAAGCACAAACCATAAAAGAAAGTGCTAATAAGATGGGCTTCGCACAAAGTTAAAACTATTGGCCAGTACAACAGGCTTGGCTACCTCCTAGCTTCCCTGCCAGGCTCAGATCCTTAGGCTGGGGTGAGTGAGTAAGGATGGATGGATGGATGGATGGATGGATGGATGGATGGATGGATGGGTGGGTGCATGGTGGATGGATGGGTGCATGGTGGATAGATGGATGGATGGATGGATGGATGGATGGATGGATGGATGGATGGGTGCATGGTGGATGGATGAATGGGAGGGTGGATGGATGGGTAGATGGATGGATAAATGGATGGGAGGCTAGATGGGTGGGTGGGTGGATAGATGGGTGGATGAATGGGTGGGTGGGTACATGGGTGGATGGATGGATGGTGGGTGGGTGGATGAGAAAAATAGAGGGAAGAATGAATGGATGGATAGATGGTATCCTCTTTAGGATTACTATTGCTGTGCTGAAACACCATGACCACAAACAACTTGAGGAGGAAAGTGTTTGACTTACACTTACACATCACTGTTTATCACTGAAGAAAATGAGGACAGGAACTCAAACAGGGCAGGAACCTGGAGACAAGACTGATGCTCACTGGCTTGTTCCCCCATGGCTTGCTCAACCTGCTTTCTTAGAACCCAGGACCACCTACCCAGGGATGGCACTGCCCACAATGGGCTGGGTCCTCCCCCATCAATCCTTAATTAAGAAAATGACCTACAGGCCAGCCTGCAGCTATATCTTATGGTTTCCGTCCTCTCAAATGACTCTAGTTTGTGTCAAGTTGACTTAAAACTAGCCAGTACAGGGGGGAATCCTGTGGAAGAGGGGAAGAAGGACTTTTGGAGCCAGAGGGGTCAAGGACAGTCCAGGAAAATGACCCATGGAATCAATTAACCTGGGCTCACAGGGGCTTACAGAGACTGAAGTGATAACCAGGGAGCCTGCATGGAACTGACTTAGTCAATATGCATATATGTTACAAGTGTGTAGCTTGGCCTTCTTGTGGGACTCTTAACAGTGGGAATGGGCTGTCTCTGACTCTTTTGCCTACTTTTGGGACCCTTTTCCTCATACTGGGTTGCCTCACCCAGCCTTAATACAAGGGAGGTGCCTAGTCTTATTGCAACTTGATATGCCATGTTTGGTTGATATCCATGGGAGGCCCTGCCCTTTTCTGGAGAGAAACAGAGTTGGAGTGGATGGGGAGGTGGACAGAGGAGAGATGGGGAACTTGGAAGAGAGGAGAGAGGGAAAACTGTGGTCAGGATGTAAAAAAAAAAAAGTTAATAAAAAAAGACTAGTCAGCACATATGGAAAGGGAAGAGGAAGGAAAGGGGATGGAAAGGAGCAGGGTGATATCATGCCCTCCTTTCCTCTGCACGGAGGTAGCCAGCATGTTCTCCTTGCTCCTGATTAGCTGCAAACACTAAATCTCAGGAAAGGGAAGCCACTCACTGGAGAGGGCTTTTCCCCCTCTGGTCTAGTGTAAAACTACACCTGTTCCATTCCACAGCCTTCACACCTATACGCTATGGGAACTAGGCTGAAAATTTAAAAACATACAAACACAGACAGAGACAGACAGACAAACGGGGCCATGGGGACATCCTTGAGACAAGGATTCCAAGAATACCCACTTTATTGTGCTCAGGGGCAGCTTATGTAAGGGCTCTGGCCACGCCCTGGCTCTCGGGATCTTTCAGCTGTAGACTCATCAGAAACCACTCCCTGTTGCAGGCTGCTCAGAGCAGAGGGAAACAAGTTGTTTACAGGAAATTCAGGGTCTGGTGGTCCACAGTCCCCAACAGTCTAGCATCCTTTCCTTTTTATCTTGCTGCTCAGCGGAAGCCATCCCCTCCCCTCCTTCTTCCTTTCCATGTCCTGTGCTTTGCACACCCTGGCCTCCTAGGCTTCTGGCTCAGAGCTAGACCTCCAGTGGCCTCATAGTGATCTTATTCCCTTTGGTCCCCCTTTCCACTCTCTCCTTAGTAGTTCTAGAAGGCAGATGAGAACAAGGGAGGAGGTCCCATCCAGATGTGTCAGGTGGAGGGAACAGCAGAAACCAGAAATGAATGCTCAAGGGCCTGCTCCAGAATGCCCATCCCTGAGGCTTTGCAGTCTCTGCATCAGGGACCCCTGAACCTCCTAGAACCCCCAAAGATGGCTCCAAGGACAACCAATCCCCCTGTCTAAACTAGGTACATGGGGATAGCAGAATCATGGAGGGCCTTGCCATTGTAGCTTCTTCTGGGAGGAAGGACTAGGTGAAATCAAGTTCCAGCCTAGTTCTGGGCCTAGCGCTGACAGGCCCCCAATGGGCATGGGCAGTGGCTGTCACTCCTGTCACTGAGAGTGCTCGTTATCAGCAGACAGCCTGTGTGGATTTAACTCTCAGCCCTCTGGCTCCCCACCATGCTACATGACTCCTTGATGCGTGTAGCCACCCACTCCACGTTCCCTTCTCTCCTGATGTCACTTGTTTGTTAATCCCCTGGGCAGATACAGTCTCTCTTCTGGCACACATTTCTGCATTTCTAACACCAAGTTAACTGGCCTGGCATTCATTGCAAAATCCTGGCACTGGCTGCTATTTCTGGACTGCCTGGGGACACCCCTGGCAGGATCTGTGCTAGTGTTGGCTCAAGGAGGGATCTCTGAACACGTGTGTGCTCGCTCAGCAGGCCTCAGGCTCAGAACACTTGGAGAGGGGCTGAGACATCCTATTTAGTTACTATTCCATACTTAACCAGGAGGCCTTGTCCCTGTGGCCTTCACAAGGTCTTGCAGGGCCAATTGGCATTGAATTTCATCTGGCTGAACTGTTCTTGTCAGCAATGATGCTGAATGTTCCTCTCCTGCCTAATGTGGTCAGCATGGGGCTTTGAATTCTTCTCCATGAAACCCATTTTCCATGTCGGTAAGCCAAGTTGTCATCCACATACTTCAATCAGAAAACCTTAGTCTGCTCCCAAGTCCTTTCTCTGTTCCTCACATCTATTCCCATGGGCTCTCAGTGACTTCCCTATTCCAAAACCAACAATCATTTTCCCATGCAAGCCTGCGCTTGCTCGCTCCTATGGCTACGATCAAACATCACTAAAGCAACAGAGGTTTATCCTCTCACAGTTCCACAGTTGGTACCACTGGGCTGAGACCCTGGGATTGGCAAGACCACACTCCCTCAGACACCAAAAGGGTAGATATTTTCCTGGACATTCACAGATTTTGGTAACAAGCATTGCTTGACTTGTGACTTCATCTTTCCAGTCCCTGCTCCACAGTGGCCTTCCTCTCCCACCCATGTGAAATCTCCCTTTCCCTCCCCATTTTGAAGATACATATGACTGCATTTATGGCCCACCCAGATGACCAGGGCAACCATCTCAGCCCAGTCACACCATCGACTTGTGCTGGGTCAAGGTCTCCTGACTGACACTGCCTGCTTGCTCTGCACGTCGCTGTCCGTGGTCCTGACATGCCACCAAGGAGAGGCCATTTCTCTTTAACGTTTTGGCTTGTTTGTTTTGAGATAGGATTTCTTGTAGCTCAGGCTGGCCTCCAACTCCCTGTGTAGATGAGGAAAATCTTGAACTGCCGCTTTTCGTGCCTCCACTGCTCAGCGCTGGGCTTGTAGGTCTGTGCCAGCACACCCAGCTTCACTATTCAAGGTTTGTTTTTTTTTTTTAAATGTTTTATTTAATTTTGTGTACATTGGTGTTCTGCCTGCATTTATGTCTGTGTGAGGGTGTCAGATTCCCTGGAACTGAAATTACAGACAGTTGTGAGCTGTCATGTGAGCACTGGGAATTGAACCCAGGTCCTCTGGAAGAGCAGTCAATGCTTTTAACCACTGGGCCATCTCTCCAGTCCCACTGTTCAAGGTTTTAATGAAAGTTTTGTTTTGCTTTGTTTTAACCTATGGTAGAAGAAAAAAAATCCTGCTTCTCACTGTAACTCTAACCTTTTAGCAATTACATCAAGTTTATTTTCTGTCTTTCTTTTTCCTTTTATCTTTTTTTTTAGTTTTTTTTCTTTTTTTCTTCAGAGACAGGGTTTCTCTGTGTAGCCCTGGCTGTCCTGGAACTCACTTTGTAGTTCTGGCTGGCCTCGAATTCACAGAGATACACCTGCCTCTCCTTCTCTGTTGCTGGGATTAAAGATGTACGCCACCACGGCTGGCTATCAATCAAGTTTCTAAAGAGCTATATCTTCCTCCTGGGAGTTGCAGGGTGACTGAGGCCCCACCCATTCTGCACTCTGTCCAAGCAATGCTGTACGGCTGTGTGAGTGGCGTTGAGACCCCATGGGGAGGCTGTACACACTTGGCCAGTGTGGAACATGGCAGTTTCCATTCATATCTTTTAGTGAAATGCTGAATTTGTTCTCTCACTCAGTCACCTGTGCTGAAAGTCTCCATGTCATCTTCAATTCTTCCTCATTGTCTCCCCGTAGCCAAGGCCAGTCCAGAGCTGTATCCTGATCACACCACCCCTCCTCATGGTCTTTGGTCAGGCCCTCATCTCTGTGTCACACGGCAGTTCAGCTCCTAATGGGGTTCCCTGCCTTCCAGTTATGCCTGGGAATTGGCCCTCTGTATAAGCTGGAGGGCTTCCACTGTGCTCAAGTGACAAATTCTTTAACAAGGCATCTTGTCAACGGGCCATGCTTGCTCCTTCTCCATGTGTGCTGTGTGGCTGTCTCCACTCCTCCTTTTCTCAGCCCCCATCTTCCATGCTCAGTCCCAGGGAACCTTCTTCTCCTGGGGCGTTTGCTGAGCTGGGCTCCTGCACAGTTCCTCTGCCCCTGGCCCACAACAGCTCTGGGGCAGGACTATTGAAGCCTCATCTTTCTATCCCAGACTCACCGCACCAGATGCTTGGGGTTCGTGGGAACCTGTTAGCCGCAGCACTGGCAGGAAGACTTAGGCTCCTCAGTGGGGCTTCTCTCAGAGATAATTCCCCAAGGTGGTTCTGGGAGCTTCTCCCGGGCCGACGATTTCTCAAACAAACAAACAAAACAGAACAAACAAACAAATCACATTCGCTTCTTCAGGAGACATGGAAGCAATGAAAGTAGCCACAAACTTCTGTCCCTTGCCTTCCAAAGTTCATGTCCTGCCCTAATTGCTGTGGCTTCCTTCTCTGGGTAAGGAGAGCTGAGCCCATGCTTCTCATAGACAAGAACATGACTCCATTTTTCCCACAGGAGCCTGTGGCCAAGGAGGGTGAGACACCTGTGCAGGTCACAGGCTGGAAGCTTTCTCTCTCCTTCCCACTACCAGCTCTTAGATCCTGTTTTCTCTCTCTTCTCCTCCAATGCGCAGAAGCTAATGTCTCCCAGCATCCTCCCAGACTGAGACCTGCCTGAAATGCTCCATGAGCCATGCTCAGAAATCAGAAATTAAGCAAGTATGTACTTCATGTAGAGAGAAGTCCCTCCCCACCAACCTGGGAGTGAGTCCTACTCTCTCTCTCTGAAGGCTGTGCAACTCTGAGCCCAAGAAGCCTTTTCCTAGGGGGGAAGGGAAGAAGGAAGGTTGGAGGGCAAACACACACACACACTGGTGGGAGGTGACAGACCCTGGGGATTTGAGATTTCTATGGTTCCTTCTGTGGGGGTTGTAGCATTCCAAGTGCTCTGGATTTGAGATGTAGAGTCCTCTGTGTAAGTGCAGTAGCCAGACTCATGTGACTAGTGTGGAGGGATAAGGTGTTGTTGCAGTGGAGTGGGCACGTAGCTCCAGAGTGAGAAGGGAGGGTACTCACAGCAAGAGCAAGGTGCTGATGTGGGACAAAGGCTCCAAGGGCTCCCGGAGGATGGAAGAACCTAACTGGAGGGTTACTCTTCTGGGTACATGTATGGGAATAGATTTCCAGATATATGATATCTGTGGTGAGGACAGAATTCTGGATATGATAGATGATAGATGGGGACATGTCGTGTGTGTGTGTGTGTGTGTGTGTGTGTGTGTGTGTGTGTGTGTTGAGCATCACATAGGCCAGGCAGGCTGGCCAGCATGAAAAGTTAAAGCTAGTGATGACAAGGACCAGGAAGACTTGAGAGGAGACAAACGTAGAGGCTCACAGCAGAAGTCTGCTGGCCCCAGGAGCACAGGATTACCCTGGAACAGCTTCCTGCTCATATGCCCTCACTGACCTGCCCATGGCTCTGCACACGCAGGGTCCCCTTCAACCTCTGTCAGGTATCCAACCAGTCTCACAGCTCGTACAGTGTGCCCTCACCATGGGGACACAGAACAAACCAGTACCAGACATGTTTCAGGGATGTAGGATCATGAGATGTCCCGAAAAGGAGCAGAATCAAGGGGAGACAGGGAGCAGCAGAAAGTGTGAAGGGAACCAGGGTGGCGAGGCTAGAGGAGAACAGAGAGCCTGGGGTGCAGAGACCAGAGATGGGCCTTCAAGGACCAGGGTCTTGAATACACACATGCCTATAGGGGATAGGTTACAATAAAAGAATGAATGGAGCCTGTGGGCAGGAGACAGGTCCACGTTCAAAGATACTAAACCTTCAAGCCTGATGGAGCTGGATGGGTGACACGGATGAGGGAGGCAGGCCAGGTGCAAGAGGACATTTGGGAACCTTAAATGTCCAACGGAAAGGGATCCACACAGTCAAGGACATTCAAAATAAGAAGTCAGCCCTAACAGTGGGCAGACCAAACAATGCTCAGTTCCCAAGTCATAAGCGGGCCCAGTCCAAAGGAAGCAAGGAAAGAAAAGTTTAGTTAATGCAGAGACTGCTGCCAAGAACCACAGGATATTCCACTTCTTTTATAATCTTGAACTTCTTGACCCTCCTACCACCACCTCCTAACTGATGAACTTGTAGCCATGTGCCAGCATGCCTGGCAGCTGCTACTTCTTCAGAGAGCATCGTTCACCTTTTGGTCTGGGTTGACTCTAACATCTGCCTGGAGCGCGCCTGCTCGAGGACCTCATTTTCCTGTCCTTTAAGGCACTCATCCTCAGACCTTCTCAGCAAACCCCGTCCCTGATTCTCCCCAGGCTGACATTTCTGGGTCTGTTGACCTGTCCGTCATCTTCCAGTCCACTTCTGTTTCCCAGCACAGAGTTCCTACTCTCCCCAGCCTGCCTGCTTCCTACAGAGCATGTCCTATGGGGTGTGACCTCCCTCCCACCGCCCCCTAGAGTTCCCCAATCTGCTTTCATTTGCTCTGCTGAGGTGGGCACAGGAGGGGCACATACACCCCAGTGCCATTGTCTGTGTTCTCTGAAACGTTTAAAGGGATTAGAGCCAGGGAGCTGGGCGAGACGGCCCCTGGGGTGGGGGATGCATGTTCAGTGGGCTAGAAGATGCACTGAATCTTCATCTCTCCTGTCTAGGGACCTGGCAACGGCAAGATAGAGTGCATGGATGAGGGGTCATGCAATTAATTCTGCTTTAAACCCAGTTTGGTCTTCTCCATCATTAGAGCCACAGACACTGTTTCCATAGCAGATTATCTGTCCGCAGATTGTTGGTCTGCACTTTTTCCAGTTAACAAGGAGGCAGAGCCGGAGAGGCAGGGTACAAGAGAGGAAGTGTTGGGCATAGGTGTGCACAGGACATGGGCCTCACCCAGAAAAGCTTTGTTCCGTGCCTCAGTTTCCCTGTCTGTATCAGAGGAGAAGTGAGTCAATGAATGAGTATTATTTACTAAACCGTTGGTGAGGAGACTTTTCTCCTTATCACAGCTCAGAGGGAGATGGACAACATGAGTGGAGGAAATCAGAGGTGAGATTAAAGGTTCAGAGAGACACCATCACTACTGTGTGGGTCTGAGCATGGCCCCGACTTTCTATTCTGCATTTTCTCACCCATCAGGAAGGACTGGTGGGAACAGCCATCTGAAGAGCAGATCTCAGGCTCAGCATGCAGCTCAGCTGACAGAGTGCTTGTCAAAGCATGCGTGAAGCCCTGGGTCCCATCCCCAGCAGTGCATGAGCCTGGCATGGTAGCACACACCATAAATTCTAGCATTTAGGTGGTGGAGGCAGGAGGATCAAGGAGTTCAAGGTCATCCTAGGCTATAACATAAGTTCAAGGCCAGTATAAGCTACATAAGACCCTGTCAGAGAGAAGAAGAAATTCTTTAAAAAGTGATAATGATGGTGACATGGACTAAGGATCTTATAGCTAGTTGATGTCACTAAACCTTTACACAGAGGCCAGTGCCTCTGCCCTCACTGCTCCCTTCTCAACAGAGGCCCTTTGGGAATCCACTCACCCAAATCAGTTAGTAAATAGGGACTGGGGTGGCCCACCTTGAAAGTGCAAGGGCTGGGAGGTGACCAGAGGACCTTGGACACCACCCCAAAGGCACCAAATCTTTTCTGGAAAAACAAAGTAGTCCCTATAGCAGTAGGGTTCACAGGTTGAGCCTGAGCCCTGCACTCTAGTGGTCTTTTGGGCTGGCTGCCTTTCACCTGGCTGTAGGAGCCCTTTGCTGTATTTTCTGAGTTTGGCCCCCAATCCTCAACCATTCCATTGCCAGATGAAGAAACTGAGGCTCAGAGGAGAACACTGCTAAGACTGTGTTGTTTCTGTTTGTTAGTTTGCTTGCTTTTGAGACAGGGGCTCACTATATACACCTGGTTGCCCCGGAATGCACTGTAGACCAGGCTGGACTTGAACTCACAGCCTCTATCCTCTGAGTGTTGGGATTAAAGGCGTGTGTCATTAGGCTGTTTATTCTTAGAAGTAGGAACAGAAGTCCCAGGTCCAGCACTGCCTGGAGTCAATCTCCTATTTTGTGGACCATGCCCTACCCCACTTCCCTGTCTCCAGCTTTGGAGACAAGCTCTCTAGCTCTCTTCTGATGCTGGGGCCCTGCCTGCATGGGCCAGGGTCTATCTGCTATAGCACAGTGTACCTCTTTGGCCCACAGACCTGGAAGCTACCCTCTACCCCACCTCCTCAGCCACCACCAGTGGCTCTCCAGTTCTCCTGGTCCCACTGAATAATTAGGAGATGCTTCATTCACCCTCAACACATCTTGGTATACAGAAAGGATAGAAGTGACGGATTCTCACCACCCACATAGGTGTCATCTTGTGTCAGGTGCTGCTGGTGGACCCAGCATCTCTTCCCCAGGCCGTGAGACAGCTGCTCTAGACCACTAGGGTCTCTGTCCCATAGGCACTGTCCCTCCTCCTCCAAGACCAGACCTCAGGCCTAGCATACTACAAAGAAACCCCCACACTCACAGGCCTCTATGTCAGGTGCTACCTCTCTCTCACTTGACACAATGGAGGTTCGGAGAGGCCAGACCATTTTCCATTTGATCTAGGTTACAAAGTTAGACCTCATAATTTGGGAATCTGATTTTATAGCAAAATACACAAAACACCCGATGCAGGGGCCAAGGAGCCTTCAGAAAAGAGGATCTGAGTTTGCCACCGGCACATGAGCAGCTCAGCGTCAGCTCTCTGATCTTCCCCACGACAGCTCTCTCTCTCTCTCTCTCTCTCTCTCTCTCTCTCTCTCTCTCTCTCTCTAGTCCTAGTGCCCTACTTGGACATCACTGCAGGGACACCTCTGAGGGGCCTTGCTAGGAGTTTAGGTTTGGGACACCCGGGAGGCCTCCTCCCAGTGACCCACCTTCCTGAGGTTCATGTACCAGGGAAGGTTGCTTCTCAAAGCTAATATTAGCCCTGTACTTACCCACAGAGGACTCCTGTGCTAAGCCTGGGTAAGTACTACCCTGGGAAGAGGGATGCTGGCAAGGACGGAGACTTACCCCGCTAAAAGCAATATTGGGCTAGAGAAATGAGGTTCTTGATGACAACGGGTTTTTTAATCCTGAGGAAACTGCATTAATGGCAGGGTGATATATATATATATATATATATATATATATATGTCATATGTATGTATGGAGGGGGAGAGACTTTAAGATATTTGTGTGAACTTAACACCCAGCATGTGATCTTAAAGCTGACAAGTGAAATTTAGTTAGCAGGGTACCCCTTATTTCCAATTTATTGCTTTACCAGGGACTTGTGTGAGATGCAGGGAGGAGAACAAGAAACAGTGAGCCAGCCTGCGACCCAGGCACTGGTTGAATTATGAACCACAATTTACAAGCCATTACACACAGTGGATTCTGATGAGATTTACTGCAATCTGCCCCGAGGAGTGGTTTAGAATATTTTAGGGCCAGGCTTCACCTGAGGCTGCCTCAAAGGAGCTCAAATCAAGAGACAGTGATTTTCATCACCCCTGGACCCACCTGTATCCACATTCCCAGCACCCCCAAGGATGCTACCCAAGACCCTCAATGCATTTTGTCGGAGGAGGCAGGTCTAAGGCCTCCTTCTGCTTTCAAAGGTAAAAGCAATCTCTTATTTATTAATATCCCATGCCATTCTGGGCAGGGTCTTTCTACAGAATAAGCTGAGAAAAATGCAGCCTAATTGGTTCATTGACAAGAGAAGTTGAGACCCCTGAGATACACTGATTTATCCCAGGAGGGGTGCACGATGGCTTTGCGGGCTTTGAAGCTGGGTGTGATGGTACACACCTGTAATCCCAGGAGCATGCTCAGGAGGCTGAGGTCAGATCTTGTCTCAAAAATCCCAAAGCAAGAAATAACAATGGAAGCTTTGAAGCCAGGCTGACTGAGGTTCCAAAGACGACATTGAGTAAGTGACCAAAACAGAAAACACAAATCTTTCTGAGCCTCTGTTTCCTTGGCTATAAAAACAGGCATTATGGAGGTTGGATTCATGGTTAAGAGCACTGGCTATTCTTCCAGAGAATCTGAGTTCTGTTCCCAGCATCCACATGGCAGCTCACAACCACCTGTAACTCCAATTCCTGGAGATCTAGTACACTCTTCGGCCTCCGCAGGCACCAGGCACACATATGGCACACAGCACACATGCAGGCACAAACACATAAATATTTTAAAATGGGAAATATGCAAGGCGATGTGGAGGTAGAGAGCTAGGAGGCCTCACACACTAGAGTATCAGGTCTCCTATGGCTGGTAAAGCACACGGTGAGTGAAACTCCAGGATTGGGGCTCCCAAGCTCTAAGCACTTTCTCCCTGCTACCCTGCTTGTCAAGGTGCTTAACTTCCTCAAGTTGCAAGGCCAGGGAGCCCCGCTTTTCCTGAGACCACCTCCCTTTGGAGTCACAATCCCTCTACACCTGTTTATAGGGAATGACGTCAAGAGTCTCAGCTTAACTGGCCACAGATTCTGTAGAATCCAGTGAGACCCAGGGTCTGCAGAGCTCAGTCCTGACAGTTTCACCATCCAATGACTGGGGCACTCTAGTCAGCTAGGTGGCATGGGTTTCTCCCCTGCAGACCTTCTCAGAGCTTTCTTAGGCCACTGCAGCTTCTGGCAAAAGAGCATCCGATGGAAGGCCGTGGAATGATTCCTGACCCAGTTTATCATAAACAGAACTGGGAGACTGGACTGATGGGTCAAGGTAGTTTGAAGGTGTCAGGATACAACCTCTGCTTTTCAGCTCAATGGCTTATGACCTTGGGAAACTCACGTGACCTCTGCTGGCTCGTAGTAGCACATTGGTGTGTATCTCTGTGACATTTAAGGTAGGAAGAAGACAGTTAAGAGCCACATGACCAATTGAAGACCACATGTCCTGGGAGGAGCTAGACAGGACCTCAAACACTGTCCCCTCCCTCCCTGGGCCTCTGCCAATACAATGGCTAAAGAGTGTGTTGGTTCAGGCTTCATGCAATTGGGTTGTCTGCAGGGCGGGAATCTGCTCCAGCTCTTGTGGTCCCAGCTGCAGGTCAAGCCCAGGGAGAATGATGAAGGAGCCAAGGGGCTGGCAAAGCTTAATGTAGCTGGGCAAATTAATAAATAATACACGAGGAGCCAGGATCTGTCTCAGAGGAACATGCAGAAGGGAGGATTAGCCAAAGGAACCAGCCAAGGTACAGGGAGAGCCATTCTGCTAAAGTTCAGCTGGGAACAGGGACTCTGTGGCCACATGACTTGCTTAGGGTAGTCCTTTGTCCCTGTCTACTAAGATCTAAAGATGTGATTCAGGGGTCAGAGTCCTGGCTGGACTGTCAGTGAGAAGGGCATAGACTTGATTCTGCTGTAGACCAGAGAACCTGATGATCCAGCCAATAGAACCTTTAGGTTGGGTGATTTTTGCCCCAGAATGTAGACACTGGGTAGTGATGGATAGAGGGTGCTTGGGGAATTCATGGAACCCCTGGTGGCTGCCTATCTCCCTTCACCAGGTGGAAGGAATTTGTTTGTCACCTTCAGACAGCTGCACCAGCCTGCCCTGGCAGGATGGATCAGGACTCAGAGTTTCTCTGGGTCTCCAAGATGAGTGATAGATGAACATGAGGCGTAAGGCCGTCAGTCTTGCTCAGAGCCCAGCCCAGAGCCTCAGGGATAAGTGAATGGCAGGAAGGGGCAGCAGAACCTCACCCATCCCAGAGGGTCCTGGCCCAGTCAATGGTCATGCTAGCTTTTCCTTGGGGGTCTCTGGGAGGTTTCAAACCCCACATTCCTGATACCCCCAACCTTTGAGCATTGTGGAAAGTAAGAGAGTATCAGTACGCAGTGGCTGCCATCCAGAACCACCACTCTCAGGCCCATAGCACAACCGAGGAGGGGCCTGTGTGCTCACTCATGACCTTAGGGCTCCTTGTCTGGTGGGTAACCTTTCCCAGGCCCCCACTATCTTTCTGGAGAACCAATCATGAAGCTGGGAGAAGAGTCTGCCAGGCTGAGGAGGAAGTGAGAGAGCCTCATCATGACAGAGGCATGAAGTCACATTATTTAATCTTCATGAATACCCCAGAAGAAGAACACTGATTTCCCATCTGACCTGGGGCCAAGGGTTCACAAAGGTGACATGTCCAAGTCCTCACAACTGGGATGGGCACTGCCGGAACCCTGTCTGTCACCTCTCTTGCATTCTTATCTACATGCACAATTTATGAAGCAGAGAAGTCACTACCAGTTTTGATTTGCTCCTTGTTCTGTGTGTCAGGGTCTCAGCTGAGCCCCAATGCCCAAGCCTTCAAAGGAAAGGAAATAACACGTGCAAAGGCCCAGGGGTGTAAGAAGGTATGGCCCAACCAGAGGAAAGGGATGTGCTGTGGGGTTGGTGCCTGGAGTCAGAAGCAGAAAGAGGTGAGGAGGAGACTGTGGCACCTTCCAAGCTAAGAAAGGGATTTGAATTTCATCCCCAGTCAGCCGTCTGGGGGTGAAGGTGCTCAAATGAGTGAGTGACACACAGGGCTGACACTCAGGAGAGATTTTTCTAGTTCTGCGCGTTGTGTAGATTGAGAGCAAATGAGAGTCGGGCGAGGCTGGGGAGACAGCAGCAGACATTGATGTGAAGGGGGTGAGGATCCCATGCCAGGAGTGTGCTTGAGTCTGTGGGTGTCTTGGCTACATGTTTGAGGCTGTGGTGGTACCACGCACCACTGCCACAGCTTGAGTCTGTGGGTGTCCCAGCTGCATGTTTGGGGCTGTGGTGGTACTGCGTACCAGTGCAGCAGCATGTAGCTAAGAAAATGTGTGCCTGTCATGATAACTGGGGGTCCCAACATCCCCTTCAAGGGTACACTCCTAAGGACCTGACCTAAGGAAGGAGATCACAAAGAACCCCAGCATTCTGTCCTGAGCCGCCAGAGGGCTGAAACATGACGGTGCAAACTCTGCATGAAGAGAAGATGTGGGAACTTGGGAAAAGGGAACTTTGAGGTTCCTGCGTGACCTTCGGGTAAATAGATCTACTTATCCTCCAAACATGGGAGTTGAAGCTATGGGTCCTTGTCTGCCCTCCCTAACTCAATCACTCTGGCTGGGTCTCATTCAGTCTTGCCACTGTCCTTGTGGGACTGCATGGTAGGGATGAATATAGAGCAACCATGAAGCCATAGTCCCCACCCTGCGTAGAGGCCTGGCCCTCTGGTTCTCTGAAACCAGGGCTGATGTCCCACTGGAGAGTCTATTTATCCTAAACTTTCAGGTTCAGGGATCTCTCTCTGTTCAAAGGGGTCTAGGCTGCCTGCTCTTAAAGGGGCCCCATTGTTCTGGTCTGTAGCAACAGGCCCGGGACAGGGCAGTTAGCCCCTCCCAGCTGCAGAGCCACTCACAGGCCCTGATTGCAGCTGGAGCTGTAGGAGAATCTGCAATTAGCTGCCAAGGTGACAGTCCAGACAGAGCTGCCAAACAGGCCCATTAGAGCACATTAGTGAATGGACAAGACAAGCTGGACACTTGGTCGGGGGCTGACTTGGTGGGATTGTAGTTGGGAGGTTGACCTGACACATGTCAGGGAGGGCAGGCCCTAAATAAGGTGAGAGATAGGTTGTGGGGTGAGGGGCTGTTCTTCTCCTGTAACCACAGGGCCTCGGTGGGGTGCCCATCTGTGGTCACTCCAAGTCCACTTGCAAAGTGACTTCTGCCCAGCCCATAGATAATGGCTTTAATGGGGCCTCTTGCACACGGAACACTTAACGAGCCCCCATCCCAGCCATCAGCCCATTAGCTCAGCCTCTGTGGCCAGGCTTGGGAGGGAAACAGGGGGAGGACCCATGGAGGGACAAGTTAAAGGTTAACTAGTGAGCTAATGGGAGCTAAGTAGCTCCCAGCCTTCCTTCTTTAACTGCCAAGTTATAGAATCTCGGCCCCAGAACTCTAATGCCCCCAAGACCCTAGGGACCTAGAGTCTGAGTCATCACTGCAAGCCCAAGGCCTGGTGGCAAGGCTGGCATGGGCAGTTTCTTCCAAATAGTGTGTGCTGAGGATGAAAATGAGGTCCCTGGTTCAGGCTCCCAGGGCCCTGACAGCATGTGACAGTGATCACAGAATCCAGCAGATGTGGCTCAGAATCCAGTGAATTGCTTACTGACTGTAGCTGCACCAGGAGACGCAACCTCCTGGTACCTTAATTCTTCTGCAGCATGGAGCTAATAACAGGGTGGGTTCCAGGGACATTAAATGAGACGCTGTGTGCAAAGAGCTTGCTAAATGCACCAGGGTCGGGTGAGGTGGCCACTGTTGCTGTTATTATTGCCTAACTCGGTGTCTCACTTGGGGAACTTGTCTGAACAATAGCGGTTGTGGGTCCTAGGCCGCAGCTTCTGCCCTAAGACACGCTAAGGGTACCCTTAGCTCTGAAAGCCTCATGGCTCTGCTGAGGACAGGTTGGCACTGCTGGGGAACTACAACACAAGAGCAGCCAGCCCAGAGCAACAGATCTGTGCCGGCGTGAGCTGATAAATGTCAATGGCTCTAAGAACACGCCTTTCTTGACAGTGCCCAGCAGCAAGGGCTTAGGCATGGGAGTGCAAACCCAGAGAGAAAGCCTTGATCTTTGCCTGGCTGTCCAAGCAAGCTGGGTGGGACTGCGTGGCTCGGGAGGTGAGGGAACCGTGTGATCTTCCTGAGCTAGAGCCACAACAAGAGCTCTAAGCAGCTATAGAGGACCCAGTTCCAGCTCTCCCACCTGGCATAATTCCAGGTGTGGGGACTCACACTGTAACAGTAGTGGGGACTGCCTCCCCGGGGCTTCGCCTCACCCCATTGCTGAATCCTGCCTCCATCTGGAGAAAGACAGACAGACAGAGCATCCTCTCATACACAGAATGGAAATCCAAAGCAGAGAAGGGCCTGGTGACCTGCATTCAATGACGGGGGGCAGGGAGGGGTGCACTTAATGACAGAAACAACCCCTTTCTCTTTTCTACCCTCTCACTTAGTCCCATGGTGTTAGAGGAAAGCCCTGCTGGTTGTTTCCCATTATGTCTGCGGAGCTGGCTCTAAGTTCGTTTTGATAGCACAGGGCTCTTCGGCCTACATCCCAGTGATCTCATCTCAGACTGGAAGCATCATGTTGAAAATGTATTTACTATGCACAAGTTCCCAACACTGCATCTCAGCTCTCCAGGGCACCACGAATGTCAGTTGTCACCCCTTGTGACTGACTAGAAGTCACAAGTGCCTCACTGCCACTGCTCAGCATCCAGAGAGGGGACGGCACTGGTTGCTACCAGCTCAGGAAAAGATCCCAATTTGGCTTCTGCCAAATGAGAGTCACCGTTCCTCCCAACGCGGAGAAAACCTAAGAACATAAGGGTAGCCTGCACCTATCCAGTGTCTTCACCTGACACGGGACCACAGAGATGGCTGAAGTCACCATAGACAAAGCAGAACCCTCCACACACCCACTACTTCACAAGAAACCAACCTTGTCCTCAGCCCACCCACCCCAAGACTCAGTCTGGACACCCATGGTACTGTCTTTCTCTCTCCCATCATGACATCACTCCTATCCAGGCCAGTCATCTCTTGGCTGTCAGAATATTCTCCTTTCTAGTCACATAATAGCCAGAGATGCCACTATAAAACTACAGTTAAGCCATATGACTCCCCCTCCATCCTTTCCTTTGGTCCTTATTTGTTTGTTTGTTTGTTTAGCTCAGACTGGCCTCAAACTTGCCACAAGGCAGAAGATGGCCTTGAACTATCCTCTGCCTCCGTTTCCTGAGTTTTGCATTTATAAGCCTGCACTGCCACACCCGGTTTGTGCAGTTTTGGGGATTGATTCCAGAGCCTCATGCATGCTAGGCAGGTACCCCAAGTCTTACATGGTCCCCTTCTTATCACTTCCAGTGGCTTTCCATCATTTTTTTAGGATCAAAATCAGACTCTTAACAAGACCCAGGAGGCTCTGTAGGATCTGGCCCCAGAGTCCTGTGCAAACTGCCCTGCTTGCCTCCAGGGCCCCAGACACAGGCATTTTCCTTCCTCATACATGCGCTTACTTCGTGAGCATGGCCTGTCCCCACCCCATCCCACTCCGGGCCCATCTGTGGAGCTTCCCCCAGTCACATGACTCTGACCCACTCTATCCCTCCACTTCCTCCTGAAGGTACCCTCCAGAGACAGAGGACTTGCCCCTCCTGCTTCTGGTAAGGCCACGTGCATATAGGAGGCAGCAGTACCTATCTATTACCGAGGCAGCTAGTGTTACTGCACAGATGATAAAACTGAGTTATAAGGCAAGGCTAGGCTTTTTAGACAGTTACAGCCAGGAAAGCTGAATGGCCCATGGCTCCCCACATGAGCTTGGCTGTCTTTAATTCAGAGACCAGTGACTGTGGCAGGTCCTGCTTTCTCAGTGAGTTGGGGGCATTGGGGACAGGAGGCTCCTGTGACGTGCCCAGCCCCGCCCCCCCTCCTGACATCTCTCTGCCTATGACTGATGCTCAGCCTTGGGATTTTTTTTTCCCTTCTTCTTTTTCCACACTAGGTCTTTTTAGGCGGTAATTACAGCCAATGAGGACAATCTGTCTTTTTATTTTTAGGTTCTGACACTCAGACCCCAGGCCCTGGACAGCAAACTCAGAAATAGATGTGACACCCAGGCAGGGCTCTGCTGGGCTGCTAGAGAGCAGGGCTGCTGTTGGCGTCCTGATGTGTCATTCTTGAATTGGGCAGGGCTTTCTCAGGGTGCTGGGACACCTGGGGACTGGCCACTTCTGCTCTCTGACCTTGGGCAAATCCCTGTCTCTCTACAGGCCTCCTCTTCCGGCCCAGGCACAATGAAGGGCAAGGGTGAGTGAGCTCTGGCAGCCTGGGTTTCCAGGTAGAGGCCTCAGGCTTGGATGGAGGGGCTTTCCTGACATTACTATGCTGAGAGATGACAGGAAAGATGAGCTGACCCTGGGATGACACCTTGATGGACCCATCCTGCTGATGAGTGACAGTCCCTCACATCTTTCCTGTCCCCCTCTGCTTCTTCCTGTAACCTTCATTTCTCCATTGTCACAAAGTCACATCTGACCCACCCTTCCTCCTTGGACTGACCTCATCTGGTTCCCCTATTGGCTTAGAACTCAATGGACCACTGGGTTGACAAACAGGAGGAACCAGTCCCCGATCTCTGGCTCTAACAAGCCCAGCTGTTTCCTAGGATGCTCCAGCTGTCAGTCAACTGGCCAGCCTTTACTTGCAGGCTCCATGGCAGCCATCTTTTCAGGGACCCATCCACACAGCTTCTCATTTAGAACCTCTCTAGGGTACCAGGCACCAGGCTATAGCAAAGAACTGCTGAGCAGTGTCTGTTCCAGCTGGAGGAAGTAGATGCCACCTTCAGACCCTGGCAGAGATTCCCCAGAGGTACAAGGATATTATAAAGACAATGGATATCCAGGGACCTTGGGATGTGGACAGGGCAGCTATCCTAACCCAGGGTGACAGGGACAGCTTGGTAGGGGAGTGTGTTTGATCTGAGACCTACTCACTGGGACAGGGGGTGTTTTAGCACTATAGGTCCCTGTGATTGGGGGAAGGGCACATGTCCCCCTCCACCTTAGGAGACTGGAAAGAGGCCTCACTGTTTGGAGGTTAGAACAGCTGCTCTCCATTGGGATGTAAGGCTCTTGACCTTTCAAGACACCATTCTCTCCTATCTGGGGCCAAGGAAGCCTCAGGAGCTTCAGGAGAAATCTGAGTTTACATCCAAGACATCTCTCAGGCGAGTCCGCCCCAGCCAATTAGCTCCTCTGAACATGTCAGAACCCAGGCCAGTAACTTTAGATTTCCCTCTTTGTTCCCTGGGGTTCTTAGAGCCCTGTAGGGCTTAACTGGAAGGCAAGGCCCTTCATGGGGAAAGTGAGCCCCAAGAGCAGGGCTTAGCCTGATCCAGTTCACATAGTCAGGAGGCAGCAGAGTAGGGACCTAGGTCTATGCCTTGGCTTGGGATGCTTCCCACTGCATCCGGCCTATGCATACAAGGCTTAGGAAAATGAAACAGAGCCCAGTTCATCAGACTGCCTTCCCCTCCAAGACCATAGGACGCTGAGGTCACAGAAGCTAGAATGATGGGTGAGTGCCCTGAAGCAGAATGGGTGCAGACAATCAGCCCAGTCTGTTCTGTCCAAAGAGCCACAAGGACTGGTCGGGTCCAATCTCTCAGTAGACTTGGCCTCAGGCAAAAATGGACAGCTGAAGTATCAGGTAGAAGGGAATAGACAGCCTAGAGACCGTGGGCATCACCAGCAGCAGAGATAGGCATGGCTGGACACTATGAGTCCCAGATCCAGGTCTCCAAGTGGAAACAATGAGACATAGTTCTGATCTAGCAGCCTCTAGGCTGGGGCTGCCCAGTCCCTGGAGTACTCAGGGAGGGAGGCAAGGTCCCTCTGTACACACAGCTCTATGAGGACCATCATTCCCATGGCTTTTGCCACTACATGTCATTTACAGCAGCAAGGTGCTTGTCCCATGATCTTATTGTAGTGTTGTGGGGAATATGATGTGGGATGTGTATGTAGTATGTATGTGTGGTGTGGTGATATGCTGTGTATATGTCGTATGTGTGTTATGTGTGTATGTCTGTGTGATTACGTGTGATATGTGTGTACGGCGGCTGTGTGTGTGTCTGTGTTGGGTGGTGTGTGTATGTGTGCATGATTTGTGTATGGTGTGTGCTGTATGCATGAGTTGTGTTGTGTGCATGATGATATGTGGGGGTGTGATATGTGGTGTGTATGTCATACGTGAGTTGTATTGCTGTGTGTATGTGTGTGTGGTGTGTGTATGATATGTGTGTATGGTATGAGGGGGTATTGTGTGTGTCGGGTGTGTGGGGAGGGAGTGTGTGGTATGTGTGTGTGTGTTTGTATATGTGTGTGCACCCATGAGTGGTATTAAGTAGTACAATTTCTAAAACAAGAAGTCTCTACATCACTTTGGATCTCTGTTTCCTGCTGCCTCACTTCAGGAATCCCCTCCACACTACCTCTGATCTTTGTCCCTAGGCGGCTTGTCTGACTCCTATGACAAGAACACTGCTCCCTCCAAAGACAGCTGGTGGTCAGGCAATAGGAGCTGACTGAGGGGATGGGCTGCACGTTTGAAGTGCTTGAAGGAGCCAAAGGCTACTGGGACCTCTGTTTCCAACTACCTCCTCCTCTGTCTCCCTCTGTACATACCTGTCACCAGGTCACAAGCCACACGTGTCCCCAGCTAGACAGGCACCTCACTGGAACAGGGGCCTCCTTTTGACAGGGTAAGAGGATAAAGAGCAAGTGTCCAGTACAAGGTTTGGGTGCAATGATGAAATGCCAACAACTGGAATAAGCAAGCTCTCATTCCCGCATCACCTTCCCCCATGACCTCAGCCTCAGCACGGGTGACAGCTCTGCTGGACATCGCCGCCTGCTACTACGAGATGTATTAAGAAGGTGTCACTGGGCCTCATCACACCTGTTTAGACATGGGAGCTTGGGAGATTGTCACAACCCACGATGCTCCCATCTTGCAGCTTAGACGCACAACTGGACAGAAGTGAGACTTGGCATAGTGAAACAGTCAGAAACAGAGTCTACACTCCCACCTGTCCCTCTCCAGCCACCTCAAGTGCTTAGAGAAGTGGTTTTGACCTTTGGGGCTCAAGGAAGCAAGACAAAGTGTCACCCAATCTCCTGCCTGAGTCTTGGAATCCAGAGGCAGTTTTTGAACACGGCTACTTCGGCACTTGTCCCTTGCCACCCTAAGCGGGGAGAGGGGAGCTCCATCAGTAGGGGGCTCATTGATGTGGCTTCTTGAAGAAGAGACAAGGGCTTTCGGGGAGAGCAGAAGAGCTCATCTCTGAAGCCATGTCCCCACCAGAGTGACAGCACTCTCCAGAACATGCCAGCCTGCACACGTGCACATGATATTAAAGTCATATTTTTGGTTGCTGGGAAGGCGCGGTTGTCACTTCCTCTGCCCTAGGCAACCCGCTGGTCCAGCTCCCCTTTCTCTTCCCCCGCCCCACTGCAGAGCACCATCCGCCATCCGTTTGTATTTATATAGATAAATCGGCCAGGCTAATTAAAGTGCTCTCGCTGCAGTGAGGGAATTAATAAAAGGACTTGGAATGGAGCCGACCTAAAGCTGGGGTGCTGGGAGCCAGGGCTGAACCCTCAGCAAAAGAGGCCAGAGGGGCCAGGAGACACGTGAGCCACCCTCTTCCCCCTGAGGGAAGGCTGGGGGACCAGGCAACAAGGCTCTGGCAGGATGTGCCCCCTGGGAGTGCTGCTGGAGGCCATGGTATCTCTCTACACAGGGAGCCTGAGCTCTGGAAGTAGGAAGGGTGTTGATTGACAGCTTGGAGAGGAGGGTCATCTTGTGGTGGTGGAATGCATCAGGGACAGCTAAGAATGCAGACTCTGTTTACAGATTGTCCCTTACAGCTAGCTGTGCAGCCCTCCCTCCGTGAGTTCTTTTACCAATCTGTGCCCCAGTTTATGTGTGTAATTGTCAAAGGCTGAGGCTTGAAAGAAACAGAGAAAGGTTATGGGAAACCTGGAAGGGTGGAAGAAGATGGAGATGGGATTTGTGCCAGTTCTGTAAGAGGACTAGATCCCATGTCAAATTTTGTCTCTCCAGCGGAGCAGCTTTGGAACCTGAGGCCTGCAGTGAGTCTTTGATTGTCACCAACGGGACCACAGAGTGTCCACAGAAAGAGTTCAAGGCACAGCCTTGTCCAGAGTGGCCTCCCTTCTTGGACTCTGAACCTCAATAAAACAAGTTTTAAGTTCTCAGTTCTGTGACTCATCGGTGGAGGAAAGTAGCCACAGGGCCCAATCTAAGAACCCCCTGGGGTGGTAGACACAGAAAACCCAGCAGAGCCAGAAGAAGCCAGCCTGTTCTTAGCCCATGCCCCATTGTCACATGGAGAGGAGCTTGCATGGGAACTAGGGAGAGAGGAGCTACCGGATTTAACCCTGCCTGGGTCAGGTGACTTCTTGGACTTGGAGCAAACCCCACTGTGACTGGGGGGTGGGGATGGCTATTTTGGAGGACAAGACTGCAGCCAGTGGAGCTCATACAGGTTCCCAATAAACAGATGCTAGCACCAAGGCTTGAGAAGGACTTGTCAGGGACATAGGAGGCTCTCTCTTGGAGGTAGGAGGAAGGCTGAGCATCCAGCCAGCCTTCAATCTGACATATACAAAGACCCTTGACAAAAATTAAGAGTCCCTGTCAATTCAGCACAGATACACACTACGTGGCTGGGCACCTATAGCCTTCTCTGACTCTTATTTGTAAGCCCCACAACTGTGAGTCCTGGTCTTTAGCGGGTATAGATACCATCACTGGGAGCAAAGCAGGGTCAGAATTGAGAGCAGATTAGCTGAGTTGCAAACCCTGAACACTCCAGCATTAACACATTGCCTCTGACAAGGGGACATATTTAGTAGCACGCGTCCCTCTTTAATATGACCCATGAGCATATCTGTGTGGGAAGGGACAGGTCACAGGTGGGGAAGGGGAGGGTTGGGTTAACTTGATTGTACTGGGTGGGACGACACCAGGTGAGAAGAGAAAGCCACAGACCTTAGGGGGCTATGGGGTGGTCCCCTCCTGTCCTTTGTCCTAGCAGCACATGACTGCAGGGGGCACATGAGAGGAGGAGCCATGGTTGATATCTGCTCGGGAGGAGCATGCACACATGCCCTGGTCCCCTGTGGACCCTCCTGCCTGCTCCCCTTAACCTCCATCATCTGAGTTTCTGTTCTCATCAGTCAGTCTCGGCGCTGCACTGGAAGCTTCTGTCAGTAGGACATGTCCCTCCTCCTTCAGCCTCAACCCACCACACAGGCAAGCACCCCTCCAGCGTTCAGCTTTGCCTGCTCAGGCTCCATTGTCCTGCTTCTCCCAGCCCCGGTCTTGCTGGCCACTCATTTCCTTGGTCATTAATCATGCTGGTCTCCAGCGGTGACTTATTTTCCCTCCCCAGCTCATTTGCCTACAGAAATGCTTTGCTTTGTTGAGGAAAAGCAAATGCTTCCTGGAGCTGGCTCTTTTCTTTCCTCTCTTCCCTCCCTGACCTCAGAGATGGGTCCAGAATCCTCTGTCTGCACTGCAAGGAGGCTAGTCTCATCGCCCTACTCTACCCACACCCCCGACAATCAAAACAGTAATTCCCAGGGGCTCCTGAAAGATCAAAGAGCTTTTGAGCTCTGGCTGGAGGTGACTGGAGCAATGTCCAGGCTTCTCACATGAGCTTCTGGGTCCACTCCACCCACCTCTGCTGTGCTAACTAGGATGTTGTATAAGCTAACGAGTTCAGGATCCTCCAATAGAATAGAACTTGTCATCTGGCCTCTCCTGGGCAGACATCAAAAGTCCCACAGTGCAGGAAGTGACTCATTGCCCAGCCACCAGGGAAGAAATAACATGGGAGGGGCCCCTGCGGGACAGGCTCTGAGGAGAAGGGGTCTTTGGTAACACTGGCCAGACTGCAGCTACCCATTTCCACAGGCAAGACCCACTGGATCTCCCAGTACAGCACAGGCCAGCCCCAGGAGATGATAAGCAGTAACAGTTCCGAGGGGTTGGCTAAGCTTCACACTGTAGCCAAGAGGAATAAAGTCCTCCGGATCCAGGTGCAAACCAGCCCAGGAGAAGTGATGGCTCTAAGAGTCAGAGCTTCCATCCGAAGAGTGGGGCAACAGTGTTCCTGGCTTCCAGCGGGGTGCCACAAATAGAGCGCTCAGCAGTGCCTGGCACCTAGGATGCACCCCATAAATACTATTATTTATTATTGCTATTATCAGGGGCTCCTGCGTTAGCATTGGAGGCAAGCAATTGAGAGAGACAGCATGCTAGGGATGGCCTTGAATTGACTATTTTTCAGAAATAAATTACGTGCTAAATCTGTTCTTCTGTCACCGCCAGTGAGTGTGACACAGAAACTCCTCATGGCCACAGGAGCCGGCATAGAGCCCAGAAGCAGAACAGAAAGCTGGGCAATCTGTCCTAGGACATTGGGACCCCAGGAATTGGGTGAACAGCTGCAAAGAGACAACTCTACCCTGTGGTCATAGAATCTACAGCCCAGTGAATCCATGGGCTCTGTCTTGTACTGGACACCCCACCTGGTCTGTGATGGGACCGGATACTCAACAGCAGCCCCAGCACCCAGCTCAAGTGCAGCTGTAGATCCTGGGATCCTGCTAGAACCCTTGACTGTTCTGACTCTGAGGAGCCCCTCCTGCTCCACACCTGAGACCAGGTTTAAGACTCCTAAACTCGAACACTTTGTTGAGCCTAGGGAAGAGGCTCTGCCTGGAACTGGACTACTGCTGCAGCTGCACAGTGACGTAGGTGCAGATCTGGTGCCCAAAGGCATGCTTTTGATTGACATGGTGAGGTCACAGAGTATCCATGGAAAGAACCCAAGGCACAGCCTTATCCAGAGTGGTCTCTCTTCTTGGACTCTGTCTGAACTTCAGATTTCAAAGTCCCACAGTGACTGGAGCAAACAGGGATCTGTATCTACCTGGAGCACAAAGGCACTATGGGCCAGCAGTGCCACAAGGGGACAGTCCTTCACAGCCCTTCCTGGTGGTGGTGGGGTTCCTGGAGCAGAAGAGACAGTCCGAAAGCTGGCTTTAGCCCGGAGCTGGGATCAGTTGTATTCCTTCTGCTCGACTGCTCCATGACCCTGACTCCAGAGGGACACTGAGCCAAGCCGCCCTGTGATGTAAGGGCCCTTCCAACAGAAGCAGCTGAGAGAGAAGTTGAAATTGCAGAGGCAGAAGGGGGAGGGGACACCTGCGGTGCGTGGGCTTGACCTCACCCACTCAGTACTGCCTTTGCTGCTTGTAGATAGAGCTGTACCTTTCCTTCTTCAGTGTGGCCGAATCGTGGGGATGACCATGGCCTCAACCGGAGGGCCTTTGTTGGCTGAAAGAGACCTCAAGACCATTCTAAGTAGTCAGATGCAGCAGCGGGCAATTGCGTTTAGGTTCCTGAACAGGGGTGCTTGGCTGAGGGGTAATTAGGAAATGAATCCAGTCTCACTAGACTGTCAACCCCAGGCTTTCCAGGGTGGGACTGAATCCCCTACAACATAAAGACAAGGTATGGACCAGTGATACCTTGAGAAGGCCTTCCTATAGGGCTTCTGCCAGCTTCCTTTTCTTGAACTGAACTGTAATACTCCTCCTTGCTCCAACTTATCCCTCAAGGGACATGGGACCAGTGAGTGCCTGAGAAAAAATCAATAGACTACAAGGGCTTTGAGTGCCTTGAAGATAAGCTTTGGGACAAGGGGAGTGGAACACTTACTCTGTAATACCAGTGGGGATGGTAAGGGCTCAGGGTGTCTGCTTGGGAGGTATGTGTGTGACAGATAGCAACTTGTGGACTTTGGCATTTGAATCTGTCCCTCTTGCTGGCCTGAATTCTCAAGTTACCCATAGGCTACCCTGGTGATGGATCCTCGCTGACTTCAGTGGTTCCACCACACTCTTTGACTCAGCTCCCTCTACCCAACACATGGACCCAGACACTTCAGTGTAGGGCTAAGAGTGTGCAGCCCAGGTTAAAGCTTGGTTTTGTCCCCACACTTGACAACCTCCACCCACCTTCCTTTCCAGACCTCAGTTTCCAAGCACGACCTTTCAGAGCCCCTCTATACAGTGCATCCTAGAGTTGTGCACGCGCGCCTGCACAGAGTCCCCTACCCCCACTTCATCTCTGAAGAAGCCCAGATAAAACAGAGCTAATCCATGCCAGGAGACAGGCTCTGTGCCTGCGGGGCCCAGGCACAAATTGGGATGTCCTGCTGCATTACTTCCGCCAAGTTGGACCTCAACATCTCACCTCCGCACCCAGGCAATTGGGGGACTGTCGAGGGGGTGGGAGGGTGGTGGGGGAAGGGGGCCAAGCAGTCACCGGGTCTCCATCAAAGGCAATGGAGAGAGAGCAGCCAAGCCGGAGAGGATTTTTAATGACCCCAAATCCTGGCACCTCATTATGACTCTGATAAGGCGAGGGGCTGTCACTCCCAAATGCAGCCAAGGGCTCCCCAGAGAAATTTCCCTGCCTTCCTGCTAATCTTCTTATAAACATTGTTATTTATTTTCCCTTATTTTATCCGACATGTGTCAAGCAGCCCCTGCTAAGCCTGTGACATCTCCAGGGAGACCAGAGGAGGTTGGCCTGTCACTCCCCCAGCCCTGCCCCCTTTCTGGGTCCTGGGCATGAAGCCCCATAGGCCTGTTCTCTAGCCCACCAAATCTGTGCCCTGATGGATGGTTTTTGAGGTATATAAGAGTTTAGGCTGGGCCAGAAGGTCTGGACAACTGGGACCCAGGCATTGAGTTAGCAGGTTATAGGCCATGCCAATTGGGGCCGGCTCCAAAGGACATATGTGTGTGTGCCATGGACAGTGTAGTGTGTCAGCCAGCTGCTCTTGAAGCCTAGGGCTTGCTCTGAGTGTCCTCAGCTCATACCCAGAGTGGTCATCAATGTGTTTGGCCCTGACTGAGACCATCCTGTCTCAGGTACTGTAGTAAACACTCCAGTCTCCTTGGGAAGGAAAGCCAAGACCAGGGAGGGGAAACTGCAGTCACAGGCAGGGCAGCCCAGGCTGCAAAGGAGCTGTCTTAGGCTTTTACTCTGGTGCCCAATTCAGGACCAATGTCACGTTTCCTTCACACTTCCCAAGGACCACCTTCCTCCAACCCTTGGGGAATCCGGGAGAGGAGTAAATCCAGGCTCCTCTCCCCTCCTCATAGAAAAGAAACAGGTCAAGAGAAGGTGCATGACTATCTCAGGGTCACTCTGCCAAGGCGAGAACCCAGATTGTCTGAGAGCTTTCTGGAAGGCTTAGGGACAGGCTTAGGACAGAGTACCACCAGGAATTTGCCCACTGTTATGTGGTGCTGGACCCTAGAAGTACTTCTGACCTTCTCTGCCACTATTACGGAGCCTGAGGTGATGCTGGAAGACTTCAGAACTTCCATGAGACATGGAAGATTCTAGAAGATTCTACAACCCCTCCCCACATCCCCATTGCATACCTATTCCCCTTTGGAAGCAGCCCCAGTTGGCATAGCCTGTGAAGTAATGCCACATGATCCAAGCACGACCCCGACAGCATTCTGGCTGGCTCACAGTGAGGCTCCAGTCCTACCGTTGATGTGGTTGTTAGTAATTACAACAGTTCCTTGTCTTGTTGCTGCGTCAAAATACCAGACACACGCCACCCAAGGAAAGAGTGCGTTACCAAGGCCCACAGTTACAGAGTATAGTCCATCGCCTCAGGAAAGGCATGGAGGCAGGCATGTGATGTGATTGGTCACAACTGGGAAGTTGAGAGAGGTAAGTGCTGCTCTCCAGGTTATTTTTCCTTTTCATTGGGCTGTGACCCTACCTGTGGAGTAGTGGTACTCACATCTGGAGTGAACCCTCCAACCTTAACTAACCCCATCCGGAATCCCCGCAAACACACGCCCATAGGCTTGTCTCCTAGGTGATTCTGGCAGAATCAGCCATCCCTGGGACTAACACTCACTCAAAGGAGCTGGCACTCCGTTTTACAGATGAAACAACTGAGGCCCTGAGAGGAATGCCACCTACCCACAGTCACACAGGCCTTGGGGACAGAGCCAGCATTTGTCACAGAGCACTCTAGACCCTGTGTTCAGTCTCTACACAGATAGAGCCGTCAGAACTTGCCACGTCTTCCCAGCCTGCACTTATTTTCATCCTTCCCAGTTCAGAAGCGGGCACCCTGCTAAGGGCCTGTGGCCTTTGTGACAGTACCCATGTTCCTAGGGCTTCCTCCCCAGCCTCAAAAGCCCCACAGGCTCCTTAGAAGTAAAGGAAAATGTCAAGAATATTAAATTCATAATTGAGTAAGACCTGGGGAAAACCGTTAAACCGGTTTCGTATGTCCCAAGTGGTTCGTCGACATTTTGAAGACCTGTCAGATTTTTTGACCTAAACTTTCTCTGTGTGCAGGTGAAAAGGGAGATGTCTAGCTGGGCAGGGTGGTGCACATCGCCAATTCCAGCACTTGGTAGGTTGAGGCAGAAGGATTGCTTGGTGTTCAAGATCGGCCTGGGCTACAGAGTGAGACATTGTCTCAAGGGGCATGGGGCACATTGTACCAAAGCCAGTTGGGAGCATCATTGTAGTGCCAGTCATAGAGACTGCCACCCTGCAGTGCCATGAGGCTGGAAGGTCACCCCAGGTTGAGAAACTCAGAGTGAGGTGAGCGTTCATGGACTTGTGTGCAATTGCAAGGGTCAAGGAATCTGGTTACTTGATGGTACCAGATTCACTTCCAGATAAAGAGGTCCAGGTGCCTTTTCAAGCAGAAAATTGTCATCTGAAGTTGACCTTGAACTCAGAATCCTCTTGTTGCAGCTTCCTGGGTGCTGGAATTCCAGGTGTGTGTAGACCCCACAGTGAGAATAGCTTTGAGCAGAGTCCAGGGAGGACACTAAATACAATGGGCAAGACTTAAAGAGAAACCAAACACTTGCATGGCCGCCAAGGGGTCCCCCAGGAGCTTATTGTCACCATGGAGAGTCAAACACAAGTCCGCATTTTCAGGGGGTAAAGTGTGAGCCTGCACTGCATGTGGATTGGACGTAACAACTAGCTTCTAAAAAAGGGCAGTGGAGGTGGAAATCCATAACCCAGCAGATGTCACAGGTCCTAGATACAGGTCCTCAAGGGCAGGTTCTGTTGTGTGGATCTGTGATGTGATGGCATGCAATCCATGTAGATCCTTGTCAGGAAATATTATACAGCTGGCATCATGGCAGGTCGCTTTTCAGATTGCTTTCTTCCACTTAGCCATATTCATTTAAGTTTCTTCTTTGACTGATCATGGCTTGATAGCTCATTAGTTTTTGAGGATGAATTGTATTTGTCTTAGTTAGGGTTTCCATTGCCATGAAGAGACACCATGACTGCAGTGGAAGCATTTAACTGGAGCTGACTTACAGTTTCAGAGGTTTAGTCTGTTATCATCGTGATGGGACATAGTGTCACGCAGGAAGACACATTGCTGAAGAGGTACCTGAGAGTTCTATACTTGATCCGAAGGCAGCAGGAAACTGGGGCCACCCTGGGTGTAGCTTGAACACATAAGGCTGCAAAGTCCTCCCCGATGGTGACACACTTCTTCCAGCAAGGCCACACCTCCTAATAGTGCCACTTCCTGTGGGCTAAGCATCCAAACACATAAATCTATGGGGCCATACCTATTCAAATCACTATAGTGTTCTTCTATCTTTATGTCTCAAAGTTTATCAGTTACCCTCTTAAAGGTCATTATGATTACTTAAGAGTTTGGGTGGTTATGAATAAGGCTGCTGTGCATATCTCTCTGCATCTTTCTATATGAGCAGGAAAATGTTTGCTTCAAGGAGTTAAAAATGAAGCTTCTGGGGTGTGGGATAGGAGAATGAAGTTTTATCAAAACAAAACAAAACCAAAAAACCTACTAAATGGTCTTCTATAGCAGCGGCCCCATTTTGTAATCCTGCCATCAGCCAATGAACAGTTCTGTTGCTCCCTGTCCCCACCAGCACCCGCTGCTATTAGAGTTCCCATTCTGATCATTCTCAAAGGCGTGTCTCTGGGTGCTGGCTTCAATGGCAGTCCCATTAGGGACTGTGGTCTGTACATCTTTTTTCTGGATAGCCTGGTGGTCAGTCCATCGGTCTTCTCCAGATTAGGACTTCTATCTGTTTCTAATTGGGTGAGTTGCTTTCTTTGGGGTTCTCAGAATCCCTCCTGTATCTAGGGTAGCAGTCTCCCAGACACTGTGAACATGTATCCTCCTCCCCCACTGCCAGACTCTGGCTTGTCTTTACAGCATACTTCACAGAGGTAGGGAATAAATCCTTACAGCCCATTCTCACTGCGAGGTGTCTTCAGAGCTCATTAGAGAATCACAAAGAAGCAGGTGGCACTAGCCCCTAGTCTTCCCTAACTGGTGGATGGAGCCTGCTTGTCCAAGTGCTCTCAATTCCTCCTAGGGTTACAAGCAATCTTCTGTATGGCTGAGTCTATGTATCAGGAAAAGAGGAGCTCTCGAGCCCCAGGATGTACATTAGGTATGCCTCTGTGTTCTGAACCAAAATGAGGGGCTATACCAGTCATTAGGGGATTGAACTTCCCCAAGAACTCTGCCAATGAGGAGTTCAGAGAGTAGGGAATGGGATTCAGGCTATAAAAACCACTGTTTCGCGCCAGATCAACACACTAGTCTTTCCCCCTTTTCTCTAGGTTGATTCCTGATTCTTTTCCAGGTTCAAAAGAAAACTGCTTCACTTTGGCTACAGCAAGAGTCTCTAGTACTCTTATTATGAAGTGAGGATCATTGTTTCACACAACAGAGTGGAAGCTTTTCATTTGAAGTCCAGTTTATCGCTTTTTTTTTCTGCCATGGATCCTGCCTTGGGTGACAAGTCTAAAATGTCTTTGGCACTCAAAAGGTCATATGAGTTTTCTTTCTTGGGCTCCAGGCTGCCTTCAAACTTGCTGCAAAGCCAGGGATGACCATGAACTTCTAACCCTTCTGCCTTCCACCTCCTGAGTGCTCAGATTACAGGCAGGTACCACTATATGCTCATTTATGTGGTGCTGGAGACTGAAGCCAGCCCATTAGGCAAGTACACCCTACCCACCGAGCTACACCCTAGTTCTATTTTATTTTCTGAGGCAGGCTCTTATGTAGTTCAGGTTGGCTTTGAACTCACTGTGTAGCTGAGGATACCTCTACATCCTCCTGTCTCTGCCTTCCAAGTGTTATGAGACTTTAGGGTTAACGCCATGATGGGGATCAACGTGAGGACCTCATACTCCAGGCAGGCACTCCCAGCAGAGCTGAATCCCCAGCCCCTTGGTTACTCTCTGTGGGGAGGGCAAAGTCTGCCTTCAGACTCATCTTTTGCATGTGCTTTGTCATTCTTTTCAGCACCTTTTGTTGAGAAAGTGGTATTTGCTCTACTCTTACAGATTTTTAATTCTGGGGCTCTTGAAGACATCCCTTCACAGAGCCCCCATATCCTCAAATGCCAGCTCACCTGCAGCACCATTCTGACAGGGAAGGGCCTTGTGGCCAGAATTTTTGGACCTCATAGGCAAAACCCTGAATGATGAGGATGCATCAACCAGGCAAATCCCCAAGATGAAGGGCAGGCTGTATGCTGGATTGGGCTGGGAAGGGGGGGGGCAAGTGGTTCTTTGTGCAGGAATACCAAGGGGTGACCAGTCTTCAGATCAGTAGAATGGGGCACAACTAGAGCCCTTTTGACCATCAAGGTGACAGGTTTCTAGGGATGAGTTCAAAGCAGGAGTGGGCAGCCTGCAATCAGATCTCAGCTATTCACTCGCTCACACCCACCTTCTCTGGGATGTGGGCTACGCTTATCAGACCACACCAGGCCTGGCCAATTAGACTCCCCAGTTGCTACCATCCCTTACAAGGTTTAATTTGGGGCATCCAGCTCTCCAGTTGGCCTGGGGGAAGGGAGGCCAAGGGATTGGACTCTAGGTAAGCAGTGCACAACAGGGCTGCTTATCCCCCTCCCCCCAACCCCTCCTGCCAGGTCCAGCACCATGGACAGAGCCCAGTTCCCAGCTGGTGAAGTACAGGACCTTTGGACTCAGAACCAAGTTTCAGAGGGCAGAGATGCAGAGGCTGATTTCTCCACTTTATGTAATCAGCCTTCCTATCAATGCTGGTTCTGTCTCCAAATAAGAGCCAGGCCAGCTCACAGACAGCATCAGCACTCTCAGCCGGGTACTAGGCTGGTCCATGCTCAGCCCCATGTCTCCTTCATGTAGACAAAGTCAAGGTGGGACCATTTTACCATGCCAGCAGATCCAAAGTCCTGAGAGGCTCTTCAGCAGCTACCCATTCCCAGCAGGCCACTGAGGTATCTGCACTCAGTTTCCTCCCCTGCAAAATGGGGCTGGATACACCACTGTGAGGTGATGCAAGAACTCAGCAAAGTGATAGTCACAGATCACACAGTTCTGGGTAGATGGGATCCCAGTACCACAACTGGCAGGCCACTCTGAGTTGTGACCATAAAAGTCCACAGCCTGGATGGGAAGATGAGGGTGGACTAGGAATGGCAGAAGGCCCATTTCTATGGATCTGCCTCTACCACCCACATTTCTCTGCATCGTTCTTTTGCAAGAAATGACACCAAGTCCAGAGAGGGTTGGCAACAAAGCCAACATCATATGGCAATTCACTGACTCCCAGCATGGATGCTCCCCAGAGAAGCCAGCCTTCTTTATAACCAAAGTCCCACCTCATCTCTGTTGCTCTGCAACCACAGAGTACAGCACGCTCTTGTGTATCTGGGCTGGACACAGTGTCCCCAGGGCAGGACATTAACTTTCTATCTCATTGAGGATTGAATGCTTGGCTAAAATCCAACAAATCCTGGCAATTGAAAGAATAAGCAAGGTAGGGACCTTGTGCATGAGCACCCAATCTACATGATACCCCCTTGTCCACTCAGGCAATACTCACGGGCACCTTCCCTGATACTTAAGCACCACTAAATGCAGTTACCATTGCTCTCAGGTGCACATGCTCACTTGGAGCTCAGACTCATGGTTCTGCACCAGCAATAACACATCTCTGCCCAGTCTGGGATATTCCCAGCAGCCATTGTCCTTCATCCCTTCCAGATCTCACTGAAGACCTCTGGGTTGGTTCTGCACTCTCCTCCCAGCAGCCTGATCCCTTGTACACTCTGGGTCCTCTCAAGGTAACACCAGCACCCACTTCTCCTACCTAGCAGTCAGTGTGGCTGACCACTGACTGGATGCCCCCACCTACCCACAGGGAATCCCACAATTCCTTCATGGGCACAGAGCCTCTGAGTTGGAAGAGGCTGTGGCACTGCTGTACCCAGTACCCAGAGCACATGGACACAGAGAATCTATTTAAGCCCCAGTAGGAGACCGATCAATGTACATCTAGGGGCCAGGGGTATGGCTAACTGGTAGAGTGCTTGCCCGGTATGCACTGGGCACTGGGTTTGATCCCCAGTATCATATAAACCAGGTGTAGCTAGGTGTACCTGTAACTTCAGCACTCAGGAAATGGAAGCAGATAAATCAGGGGGTCAAGGTTATCTTTGACTGCATAGGGAATCTGAGGCTGGCCTGGGCTACATGAGATCTTGGTTTTGTTTTTTGCTTTTCAAAAGAAGAAATGGGGGTAGTCCCTCCTACGGACAGAACATTTACCATGTAGTCTCCTCCCAGTGCCTTCCTTTCCATTTCCCACCTCCTCCTACATGTCTGTGCACACCTGCCTAAGAGCCACCTCCCTTCTGTGTCCTGTCCCATATTTAACCAGTTCTAGGTATGTGTGACCATGGAGAGAGGAAGCCAGGACCTGAGGGACAAAGGCCGTTTCTATTCCTCCCTGTGTTTCGGTTGGGTTTATTGAGAAGCCACTATGTGCTGGGCCTGGAGCTGCTGCTAGGATCCAAACAGATGCGTCCTCATGCTCTGCACAGCTGGAGAACAGATATAGGAGCTAGAGGTGGGCAGCAGCATAGAGCAAGCCACAGGGAGGCCTCCAAAGGAGAGGAGCATTTAGATTGGGGCTTGAAGAAACTGGGGAGATGGCTCAGTTATAGAAGCTTTCCATGCAGACAGCAGGCATGAGGACTGGAGTTCAGATCCCGAGAACCCATAACAATGTAGAGTGAGCACAGTGGACTACCTGCCATTCTGATGTTCGGAAGGCAGAGATGGGAAACCTCCAGAGAGAGCTGCAGGCTAGACTAAGCTGAATCAGGGAGCCCTGGGTTCAAGAGATTCCACTTTAATAGATAAGGTGGGGACCATTTGAGGGAGACTCCCAATATCAGCCTCAGGCTTCCATGTGCAAGCACTGAAGGGCTGGAGGGGCTTCTGCAGCCTGGCCACCTCTGTAGGGACACCAGCAGTGGTCGGCTTGGGAAGGAACCCATGTCATGGCCCTCTGAAGCCTGCAGCACCTTTCCATCTCAGGAAGAGGGTGTCTTTGAGAGGGACAGGGCAAGCCTTGATGAGCCAGCTCTGCACCCAGGGCTCTGCATGTCTACCCAGCATCCTGCAAGCTGCATTCTGGGCCCATTCTCTCTTGTGTTGGACAGTGGATGAGCATGTTACCCCCAAACTCCTTATCCATCTACGGCACCCTATGAACCAGTGTGATTGTGGCAGCAGGTGACCATCCCCTCATCCTATCGCTGAGAGAGCCTTTCATTCCAGTATTGACAAGTGAAAGTTGGAGAGGCTGAGGCACAAATCCAAGGGGCTCCAGGAAAGGAATCACCCTGGTCTAGATGATGAGGAGAGCAGGTCAAGTGGGCAGACAATTGACAGGCGGCACAGCCCCCTGACTCCGCTCTCCAGCTATTGACTTCCAGGGTACAGAGAGCTTTTCTCTTTCCTCTGTCTGCTCTTTTAATTGAAAAATATAAAGAAAGGGCCTATTGATTCTGTGTAACTGATAATCTCTCCACTCCTGGGCCTTTTCAATCAAGAGCCTGAGCAAAACTGGAAGCCCTGGGGAGGAGTAGGGAGAGAAAAGAGAGAGGAGGGATGAAGGAGGAGAAGGAGGACAGAAGGATGGGAGGGAGGATGGAACGAGGGGAGGGAGGATGGAAAGAGGGGAGGACAGAAGGAGAGGAGGAAGGATGGAAGGGGGAGAGAAGAAGGAGCAGAGATAGGAAGGAAGAAGGGAAGGGAGGGAGGGTGAAAGGAGGGCTGGTGAAAAGTAGAGGAAAGAAAGGAGAAGAGGAGAAGGGAGGATGGGGGAGGGGAGGAGGATGGAGAAGAGAGGAGAGAGGGAGGAGGGGAGAAGAGGGAGAAGAGGATCTCAGACAATCTCAGTCAGGGTGGGGGGCTCACCTACCACTTCTAATTCGCCTGACCAGAATCCTATTCTGTGAAAGAACAACTTGGGGAGCTCCCCCTTTGAAGGAAGCTTGCTGACTCCTTAAGGTGTAATTACACTGATGTGTACACCAAGCCATTTACAAAGGAATTCATGCCAGTGAGTCCCTTCCCCAAGAACCCTCTCCTCAGAGCCAGGTGCTTCCTGAAGAGCTCTGATGCAGGCTCCTCCCCTACACTGGGAAGGGGCTGAGCACAGATCCCTTGTCTGCTTTGCAGATCAGGAGCCTGAGGTTCAGAGACGTCATAATTTGCCCACGGTCACACAGGAAATGGATAGGCGACAGTTGGTCAGAATGAGGTCTCTGAGCACAGCCTCATGTGTTCCATTCCCCAGAAATGAGGTGCTGGGGTTGGTTAGTTCTTAAGATATGGAGCTTGTTGCCAGGCATGGTAGCTCGCAGTTACAAGCCCAACATTTCAGTCCAGCCTGGTCTACACATCAAGACCTTGACTCAAAATAAAGGAGGGAACAAAACGATACGGACTTGCTTATCAGAGTCCTGCTCAGTATGGACTAAAGTCAGACTCGGAGAAGAACTTCCTAAGAAAAGGGCTAATTGTTCATGGTAATGAACTGACCTTCCAGAGAGAATGTTCATGTTCACCCCAGGCTCAGAGGGACAGACCAGCTACTCTGTCTGAGTCCCTTCCGGCACAAGACTGTGATTCCCAGAGTGCCAGGAGAATGGCTGCCCATCAGCCCCGGTGACTCTCCCCCAGTCTGCTTGTCTTTCCTCAGCCCACCCCATGATGTGAGCCAGGGAAGGTGCAGGGCGATTTATTGCTTTATCAATATTTAATATCTCCAGGGAGGTGACATCAGCAAAATCTCCTGGCCTAGCAGAACCATCTAGAGAGAGACAGTGGGACCAGCCTTTCATCTCTCTGGATGCCAGGCCTCCCCACAAGCGGGACAGATAAGATTTATGGGTGCCTGTAAGAGGTACAGTGCTGTAGAGGGTGGCCTCCTGAGATAGTCTGGGGACTTGCTGCCCAGGACCTCCACCCCCACCAGGGTCACTTAGTCTAGTAGCATGCAGGCCAGGAGGGTATGCCATGGGACTAGAGTCCTTGACTGTTCTGAAATACCAGTGAAGTGCAGGTTATCAGTAGTGCTGTGAGCTGACCAAACCCTTAAGTGGAGGACACCAGGGATAGTGCCCCTGACCTCCATAGCCTCCACTCTACCTGGCCACTAGGTTCCTCTTCATCCTTGTGGGTGTCTGCTTCCCTCTCTAGAGAATATGTTGTGGTCTCTGCCTCACAAGTTCATGGTGAGACATAAATGATGCTGGTCGCCAACTCTGGAGTGCAGGTGCTAGGCCACCCAAGGTTGCCATCCCTTTGCTCTACACAGGAGAATAAGGGAGGCTCATAGGCATGAATGAGGACAAGGGAGTCTTTGGAATTTGGGGTGAGGGAGAGGACATGCAGAAAGGGAGCCTTATGTTGTATGTCTGGAGTCTCTCAGTTCCCGTTGCTATCATCTGGGGACATCGAGGCTCAGGAAGGCTGACGAGGTATCTAAGTTGGTACAGTGTGAGTCCTGAATCAGAATTGCTGTGCCTGTTTGGCTCTGCCACCCCTCATCTGAGTGAAATGGGGAAACTGAGGCAATTAATGGCAGAGGCGGTCTTGAAGCTGTATAAACAATGTCCAAGAGCATCCTTGAGTCAATCAACCTCAGAGAGGATTCCCCATGAGCTTCTGGTTCTGTCTGGGGTATGGTTTCCTGCCCAGCCTGCCCAGCCTGCCGTGGCCCCACCATCAGGAGCAAGGTCTCCCCTGAGCCCTCAGGACTCAACCCCATGGAGACTATGAGGTCTGGAGGGCAAGAGGTCCCAAGCTGCTCAGGATCTGGCTCCTTCTTGGGGACAAAGAGACCACTACCCGGTGCTGTTTCAACAGCAAAGAAGCCCAGCTTGGCTGACTGGCTGAGCAGGAGCAAGCTTCTTCCATCTCTGGCCTCGGTTTTACACCTCTAAGGAAAAGAGTGGACTGTGTTGAGCTGCTCCATGGCAAGCTTTTCCTGGTAGACACAGGATAAACTGCCCCCAGAGAGGGCATGTAATGACAAGTTCCCAAACAAGCAAGCAGGGACAATGCAGCATGGGACAAACTGATACTACCCAGGGTGCTGGAGTCATGTGTGGTTCCCAGTCCAGCCTGAAGGACCAGATAAGCTGGCGGGCAGAGCAGTGCTGGAGAAGAAGATGAAGGGACCTGGGGTAGTTGCTTGATTCAGCTAGACCAGGAGGGATGGGGAGGAGAAACTGGCCTGGGAGTGAACAGTAGAGGGTAATGGGGCTATCTATCTGGGTGGTTGGAGTAGGGAGGGGTGTTGATTCCTAATGAGCAGGATCCCAGGATGAGAGGATCAGACAGTGAGGCTAGATGTGGGTGAAAGTGGAGTTCCAGGCAAAAGAACAAAGGATTTGAGGTCAAGTTCTCGGGGAGAGGGTTGGTGTGGTGGCCAAAACCAGCCAGGTGACATCTCTGAGGAGAGGATCGCTTTCATGTCTTGGGTCATTATACAAGTTACTACACAGTGCTGGCTTCCCCTTGCAGATCCTAAGGCCAGGGACCTGAAATCCAGGCATCAGCTGGGCTGGCCTCTTCCCAGGGCTCCAGAAGGAAACCCCTCCTTGCTTCTTCCAGGCTCTTGTGGTTGCAACTGAGTCTATGGGTCCCTGCCTCAAGGCCACGCCATGCTGACCTGTCTCCAGCATCCTTGGCCTTCTCCCATGTGACCCCTACAGTCCAAATTCCCTCTTCTTACCAAGACATCTGCTAGAAGAGGGGCTTGCTCGACCTACCACGACCCTGTCTTGATGCACTAACACCTGCAGAGACCCTGTTTTTACACGAAGAGGGGCTGGCATGTGGATTTTAAGGGACACTCTTGGTCTCTTACAGGGCTGGCAGCAGGATGGGAGGCAGGCAGTCTTGCTTGAGTCTGTTTGGAAAGCATGCTTGGCACCTGCTGCTGCTGTCCTGTGGGGCTCAACAGGCTGGACGGATGAGTAAGGTGGAACCACTCATGGAGG
>JAQHUG010000080.1:2867600-2893196 GCA_028555095.1 Dicrostonyx torquatus
TTGAACTCATCTACAATGTGACCAGCAGCCTTCACCGCAGATACAATGTGACCAGCTGCCTTGACCGTAGATACAATGTGACCCCCTGCCTTGACCACAGATACAATGTGACCAGCTGCCTTGACGCAGATACAATGTGACCCATTTCCTTGACCAGATACTTTGTGAACCACTGCCTTGAGCGCAGATACAATGTAACCAGCTGCCTTGTGCTCCTGCCACTGTAGCTGCCTTTCCACCATGGTGGCCTGTAGCATTTCTGAAACTGTGAGTCTAACTAGACCCTTCCTCCCCAGAGCCATTTCTTGTCCGGTTTTGGCCACAACAGTGAGAAAAGTAACTAGGTCAGGTAAGAGAGAACCCAGGTTGATTTGGGAGCTCTTGACTCTCCAAGCTCCCCTGCATGGTGTTCTGGATCTGAAGTTTAAGAGAAAATCCTGAAGCAGAATTCAGAGGCATCATCTGCATCCGCAGCATCACAGGTAGGTCCTTGGAAACAGAGGTAGCTATGGAGGCACACTCTGAAGCCTGGGGGTGTTGAAGGCATAGAAAGCGCAAACCTGCCCCAGGTCTGCGGGATGTTGCCAGGGTTCAGATGGCTATGCTGGATTCTAGTCCTGGACCTTGTATCGACTTACAGTGTTGGCCATGGAGTCTTCTGAACCTTTCTCTGGAGTGACAAAGTTTGAAACTCTAATGGCTTTTATCGCCTTGCAATGCAATTGTGTCCTGAGCTACCTACTGCCCACCTGTAAGTCAAGGAGACTGTGGCAGGGGACCTAGGTCAGGACCCAGGATGGACTCCTGGATAACCATAGTCCTGGCAAAGTCTCCCATAAAAGGAAAGGAAGGAAGGGAGGAAAGAAGAAAATGGTTTGGGAGATGGCTTTATTGATGACGTGCTTGTCACATAAGTATAAGGGTGTAACTGAAGAGTTACATCTAAGGTTGACTTCTGACCTCCATTTGCACATGAGTGTACACACACACACACACACACACACACACACATCCAAATGAACACAAACACACACAAAAAGAAAAAGACAAATGAAGAAGGAGAGGAGAAAAACAAGGGGGTGGGCCAGTCCTGGGATAACTATGGAGCCACTGTGGAGCCAAAGTCCTATCTTCAAAGAACTTCTGTTACGATTTGGGAGCTCCAGAAAGGCCCACACTTTGTTGCTAAGCAACAGGTGAGCAAGTTAGCACAGTCTCGGCCTCCTGGAGGAGACTGGCTCCAGGATCCCAAAGTGAAACTGAAATCCCCAGCTACTCAAGTCTCTTCCATAAAATGCAGTGTTTGTGCATGCCCCATCTCCTGTATACTTTAAGCCACCTCTGGATTAATTGTAATTAATACCTAATGCATTGTAAATGTCACACAAATAGGTGTTGTTGGGAAAATGGTTAAAGCAAAGCAACTTCTGCAATCTATGTTTCCAAATATCTCCCGTGACAGCTAATTGACTATGAGGCTGCAGAACCCATGGATAAAGAGGGCAGAGTGCACCCAGGAAGGCAACCACCAAACCATGGTGTCTGTACCACCCTGGGGAGTGCCTCTTAGTATTTATTTACCTTTAAATTATCAGGCAGTAAAACTGGTATGCAGTTCTGTGAGTTTCTTCTGCTTTGATGAAGCAGAATTGTCAATTTAAAATGCATGTATTTAATTTGTGAGGCTTGATAATTTGAAATGCATATACATTGTAAAATAGCATTTTGTGATTCTCAAAGGCACATATTTTATATATACATATATACGTATATATATGTAGCTTTGTGTTGGCACCAGCACAATCAGATTAAAGACAGTCCCATGAGACTCCAAACCTCACACTGTCCTTTTCTGGTGGCATCGTCATGGCAACCACTGATTTGTTCTCAAACACGATAATCTATCTTTTTGAGACTATCACATACATGAAGTCTTACCAGACAGAACTCTCCGAGACTGGCTTCTTTCACTCAGCACAATGCCTTTCATGCCTTGCCCGACCCTGAATCCTTTTCTTGGCTGAGTAGCAGCAGTCTGCTGTATGGACCTACCACAGTTTCTCTGTTCACTGGCTCAAGGCTGCTCTACTTCAGTGAAACAGAGTTTCCATTAACATTTATTTACATTTATGTGAAAGCAATTTTCATTTCTCCAGGGAAAATGCCAAGGAGTTCAATTGCTGGATCAAATGGTAGTTGCATATCTACCGTTATAAGAGAAATACCGAACTCTTTTTCCAGAGTGACTGCGCTGTTCTGTATTCTTATCAGAAATGTCTGAGAATTCCAATTGTTCCACACCCTCCTCACAAATTGGCCTACCTGTTTTGCTTAATTATTGTTATTATGTCAGTCATTCTGACAGATGTGCCATTTTAATTTGCATTTCTCAAATCATTAAAGGATACTGAGTCTATCGAGTCTATTTTCATGACTTTATTTGCCACCTTTATTCCCCTTAAGGGATGTGTCTTTTTATTCATTTATCCATTTTTTTTTATTTGTTCTTGCAATTTGTTTTGTTTTCTTTCTTTCCTTTTTTGAGACAGGGTCTTCCTATGTAGCCCTGGCTAGCCTCAAACTTGTGATGGTTTCCTCCCCTGACCTTCCTAAGTGTTGAGATTAAAGATATATGTTGCTGTGCCCAGATTTACTTGTTGTATCTTTAGAACTTTTTATATATTGAGAATCCAGATTTCTTGGCAAGTATGTCAGATGAGAGCATGTGTTATTGTTCTTTTCAAGGTTTCTTTACATTTTGACACAGTCTGTGTATTTTCTTTCCTAGAACAAATTCTTGGCTTTGCATATAAGAGCTCTTTGTCTATAAGAGCTCTTTGGATGATTCTCTTTTTGTTCTGTTTTGCTTTCATTTTTGTTTTTTGTTACTGTTGTTTTGTTTTTTTGAGACAGATTTTCTCTGTGTAACAGTCCTGGCTGTCCTGGAACGCACTTTGTAGACCAGGTTAGCCTCTACCTGCCTCTGCCTCCAAATGCTGGGATTAAAGGTGTGCACTATCACTGCCCCGCATGAATAATTCTCAAAGACATTATGCTGAGTGAATGCTAGATGACAAACATTTCAGCCTATTATTTTCTTCCCCAATGCTGTTGGAGGATTATGCCTTTCATTTAGATGAAGCACCCACTGAGTTCATAAGTGTGTAAGCTGAGAGGCTCAGGTTCATCTTTTCCAAATAGATGTCACATTGTCCCAACCCCATTCCTGGGAGTGTTGTCATGCCTCTCTGCTGAATCACTTCTGTCAAAATACTACTGGCCATATTTGTGTAGGCCTCTCTCCTCCTTTCTTCTTTTCACTGATACCAGGAATTGAAGCCAGAGTCCCTGGCCCAGTGTTCTGCCTCTCTGCCACACCACATTCCTGTGAGGACCTGTTTCTTTTCTGTTGTTGCTTTTTGTTTTTGTTTTTCAAGACAGGATTTCTGTCTGTAGCCCTAGCTGTCCTGGAACTCACTCTGTAGACTAGACTGGCCTTGAACTCACAGAGATCCACCTGCCTCTGTCTCCCAATTAAAGGTATGTGCCACCAACACCCAGCATTATATAGACACTTTCTCTTACCATACATGAAATTCTGGGAGCTCCTTGGATATAGTTTGGGTAGTCTTGGCACAGAGAAAAAATACAATGAAAACAGGGGCTTATTATTGTCAAGAACACACACAGCCCTGTGGTCCTCTGGGACTAAGGGTGTGCACCACCACCACCCAGCTGTGGATCTGTTTCTAACCCCCTCTTCTGCCTCACGACTTTACCTTCTGTCCTGTCTCACTATTTGGATTGTTGCATTGTTGGAGCAAGACTTGGAATCAATCAGAGTCCCTCCTAGAGCTCCCCTCCTTCTTTGTTTTCAAAATTGCTTCAGTGACTGTGCTTCCGCTATTGTCCCATATACATTTCAGCGTCAGCTTCTTGGGTGGGTGAGATGGCTCCACAGCTAAGAAGAGCACTAGCCATACAACCCTGGAGACCTGAGTTCAATATCCAGTGCCCACGCCAAGGCGGAAGGAAAGAACCAGCTCCACAAAGTTGTCCTCTGACCTATACACACACGCTACACATGTGCTCTGCTGAGCATGCCCCAGCACACACTTATGCACATAATCATAAATGCATGAAATAAATTCAAGATCAGCTTTGCAATGGTTAGTTTTCCTTGTGACTCTAACTCAATTTAGAATGACTTAGGAGGAGGGTCTCAGTGAAGAACTGTCCTGTGGGCTTGTCCATGGGGTGGATGCTTTGAGTGTGCTAACTGAAGAAGAGAGGCCCAGCGCACTATGGGCAGCATCATTCCCTGAGTTTGGGTCCTGGTTGTGTTTGAGTAAAGAACACTAACTGAGGATGGTGTGCACACATTCGTTCGTCTTAGCTATAGATGGGATGTGTCTAGCTATGTCAAGTTCCTGCCTTGACTTCCCCACAATGATGGACTGGAATCTAAAATTGTGCTTTTGTTGGGCATTTTGTCACAGCAATAGAGACAAAACCAAAACCTCTTATCTCTGCATAAAAGTTGTGCTGATATTTTGATGAAAGCAGCACTAATGTATTGGTTAATTTGGTAAAGATTGATATAGATTCTTTTGGGTCATAGCTAATAAGCACATTTAGGTTTACATTTAATAAATATTCATCAGCTTTTTTGATTAAATTCATCTTATTTTGTAGCGTCAAGTATATAGCCCCTCCATATGTTTTGTTATATTTCATGCAATAATTTGGTTTTTTTAAAGTTATAATAAGTGATACCTCTTTATTAGACTGGATTCTCTAGAGAAGCAATGAAGAAAATGTATACATACTATAAAGGAGGTTTATTCAGTTGGCTTACGCTACTGCAGCTGGGTAACTCAGCAACAGTCATAGTGTGTCAGAGAGGCCGAGACCCCACCAGCTGCTCAGTCTGTGAGCCTGGACCCCTCAGCAGTCCCAGCCCTCACCAAAGGCCTGGAGGCTCCCTGGAGAGTTGTTGGTGTTGAGTCCAAGCTGGAAGGAAGGAGGAAGAAGCTGGGGTCTGACGATAGCAGCATGAATGGATCAGAATAAGCAGGACAGGGTAGACAGCAACATGGACGCTCTTCTTGGGAGCTCTGTATCTGGGCTGCCAATAGGCTAATCTGTTCACTTTGAATGTGGTTCTCCTCCCTCCCCCCACCCCAGTTAATCCTCCATGGAAATCCTCTCACAGAGGTGTATCTCCTAGGCACCCAATCTCATCAAACTCACTTAGGTTTTCTAGAAATTTCTCTGGCCTTTCCCAAAGTTTCCGCCTGAGCAATACTGTGATCTGAGACTAGAAACTGTTACTTTTCACCAAGCTACTTCCTTCTTTACCCTTTTCTTTCTTTGAGATAGGCTGTCCCACTACAACCCAAGCTGGACTAGAACTCATGGTGATCCTCCTGCCTCAGCCTCCAAGTGCTGGAATTCCAAGCCTGAGTCACCATACCCAGTACTTTTTTCCTTGTCTTTTGTACTTGCCCAGAACTCCCATCCAGTGCTGAGAGGGAGCAGTGGAGTGAGCATAGAGGGCCCTGGGGTAAGCATAGGTGGTCACAGGGTGAACAGAAGGGAGCAGAGGGGGCTATGGAGTGAGTAGAAGGGAGCATGGAGTGAGCAGAGGGGGCTATGGAGTGAGTAGAAGGGAGCATGGGGTGAGCAGAAGGGACTGTGGGGTGAGCAGAGGGGGCATGGGGTAAGCAGAGGGGGCATGGGGTGAGCAGAAGAGAGCATGGGAGGAGCATAGGGGGTTTGGGGGTGAGCAAAGGGGGTTGCAGGGTGAGCAGGCGGGCCGTGGAGGTGAGCAGAAGGGAGCATGGGAGCAGAGGGGGCTGTGGGGTGAGTAAACCTGCTTTGTTCTCAGCCTGAGGCCAGGCCTTCAGCCACAACCTTCACCACCAAAAATGATGCTAGACATAAGGATTTTGGGGGACTGGGGGTTAGGTTTTATCTTCTGAGATAGCGTCTCCCTATATAGAGAGGGGATTTTCATGGATCTTTCTTTTCCCGGTTTGATGAAAGTTTTTAAATGTTTATTTATTTATTTATTGTATGTTGTGCAGGTGTGTGTGTGTCACAGAGCATGTATTTCAAAGGAAATGACCTTTGAGAGTCTCATCTTCCACTTGGCTGAGGCAGGTTCCCTCTCAGGTAATTCTCCTGCCTCTGCCTCCTCATTGCTCTCGGAGGATAGATGTGCACTACTGCATCCAGCATCTAGCTCTTCTCCTCTTCCTTCTTTTTTGGTTTTTCGAGACAGGGTTTCTCTGTAGCTTTAGAGTCTGCCCTGAGACTAGCTCTTGTAGACAGGGTTTCTCTATGTAACCTTGGCTGTTCTGGCACTCACTCTATATAGACCAGGCTGACCTCGAACTCACAGAGATCCACCTGCCTCTGCCTCCCGAGTGCTGCCATTAAAGGTGTGAACCACCACTGCCCAGCTCCAGCTCTTCTTAATGTGGGGCCTGGGGATTTAACACAGGTCCTCCAGAAGAGGAACCCAGTGCTTCTAACTGCTAAGCCATCTCTCCAGCCGCATCCAGCTCTGGGGATTGAACTCAGACCCCTGGGCTGGTACAGTCAGAGCCTTTACCCACTGAGTCATCTCCCTGACTGGAGATCTTTTAAAAAAAAAAATCATGAACAGATGTTGAACCATGACAAATACTTTTTCTATATCTGCCAAAGCCATCCTTAGTTTCATCTTCATCTGTTAATATTATGGGATAGATTGACTTATGCAGTTTAACCATCCTTGCATTTTCAAGATAAATCTACTTGATTACAGTGTTTCTTTCCACTGTGCTTCTAGATTTCTGTCGAAGACTTTGGTGTCTTATGTTCATTGGAGGTCTGAAGTGTTCTTTTCTCATGTTGGTTATCAGATTTGGGCTTCAAAGTAACTCTGGCCTTTCAGAGAAACAGGAAGCTGGATGAGCTGGGGCATGCCTATAACCCTAGCTGTTGAGGGTGGAAATTGGAAGATCTGGAGTTCAAGGCCAGCCTAGGCTACTTAGAAAGACCTTGTCTCAAAATAATAAGGAAGTGAGAAGTATTTCACCTCCTCTTCTATTTTCTTGGAAAATAATATAATTTTGGTGCTATTTCTTATTATTTATGTCTTAAAACTTCCTCATGAAATTCCTGAGCCTAGAGGTTTCTGTTTCAGGATATCTGAGGGCTCCCAGTCCAGCTCAACAGCAGTCAGCCAGTCATTCAGCTTGACCCAATGCATCTAAACCCGAGTTAGCAGTTTTCTGACTTTGAGATGTTTGTCTAGTCCATAGGACACGTGTGTGCAGGGCTCCATCTGCCCCCATGGTTCTTGGCTTCCAGTTCTCAGAGGACTTTTCTCTAACTCCTAATTGGGTCAATTGTTTCTAGCTAGAGGTCATGACCTTACTGTTTATCTCAGAGAGGCAGCCTCTGTAGTTACTAACTCCCCACCGTCTTCCTGTTTTCATGCTATGGATTTCTCTCGCCTTTATCCTCTCTTTCCTGCTGTTTAGCTTTCCTCCATGCTTTCTCTAGTTTATTTTCCTTAAAAGAAAAAAAAAGGATTAAGTTATTTTGTGTGTTTTAGTGTTTTCTCTGTGTGTATGTGCACCATGTACAAGCAGAGCCTGTGAAGGTCAGAAAAGGGAGCTGGATCCCTTGGGACTGATATTAGAGGTGATTGTGAGCCACCATGTGGGTGCTGGAATTGAACCCAGGTCCTCTGCAAGAACAACCGATGCTCTTAACCACTGAGCCGTCTCTCTGGCCCTTTTCCAGTTTCTTAAACTAGAAACTCGGTTATTGATTCAAACACCTCTGTAGTCTAGTGGAGGATTTAATGCTATGCATTTCCCCATTGGCGGCTGCTGTAGCTACACGTCTCAGATCTGACTTTCCAGCCTTGGCATCTGCTCACATCTTCCTTTGGGGTTGTTCTTTCTGGGGTTCACTCTGTATTTTGGATCTGTATGCTAATGCATTTCACCAAGTTCTGAACTTCCTAGGCATCCTTTTCTCAAATCTTCTTTCCACGCAACAGCCCTTCTTGCCCCTTCTGAGACTCCTAACAACACAAATGGGAAAAACTCTAGTCATTCCATAGTCCTTGGAAACCCTGTTCATTCTTTTGACTGTTTTTTCCTCTCTATTGCTCAGTTTGGATCATTTCTGTTACTCAATCTTCAAGATTTCTGATGTTTTCCCATTGTCTCCAGTCTCTTACTGGACACATTCAGGGAGTTTTTATTTTAGCTACTTTGTTTTCTTTTCTCTTTTTCTTCTTCCCCCCTCCCCAGACAGGGTTTCTCTGTAGCTTTGGAGCCTGTCCTAGAACTAGCTCTTGTAGACCAGGCTGGCCTTTTAAAGGCATGTACCACCACCACCTGGTTAGCTACTGTGTTTTTCATTTACAAAACTAGTGTTTGGTTTTTCTTTGTGTATTCTACTCAGCTGGGGACAATTTTGTGCCCTGGGAAACACTGGGCACTGTTGGGAGCCTTTGGGACCTCCCAACTAGTTAGGTGGGCTATTATTGACACTTACTGAGTACAGACTAAGGCTGATGGGAACATCTTCTAATCCACGTGAACCCCTACCCTATGCAAAACCAATAAGCACCCCATATCAACAACAACACCACATGGGAGTGCCCCCAGCAAACCACTCCCTAAGTAGTTTGCTCTTTCATTGAGGTTCACTCTTCCATGTGTGTCAAGAATGTCTGAGCATGGGCCAGCAAGATGGCTCGGCTGATAAAGGCGCCTGCTGAGCAAGCCTGAACATCTGAATTTGACTCCCTAGCACCAACATGAGGGGGAACAGAGAAAACGGACTCCCCACAGCAGGTGTGTGATGGCACGCACTCCCACACAATAATAAATAAAAATTTAAAACTATATATTAAAGACTCTCTGGAGGGGCTGGAGAGATGGCTCAGCGGTTAAGAGCACTGACTGCTCTTCCAGAGGACCTGGGTTCAATTCCCAGCACCCACATGGCAGCTCACAACTATCTGTAATGAGGTCTGGTGCCCTCTTCTGGCTGGAAGGCATACATGCAGACAAAATGTTGTGTACATAATAAATAAATAAATATTAAAAAAAATATTTAAGAGAGAGAGAGAGAGAGAGAGAGAGAGAGAGACTCTGGATATTTGCATAGAAGCTGCATGAAACATCTTCATCCTACAGTTCCAACACCTGTGCCCACTTGCGGTCAACACCTTCTAAATTGTCTTTTCCCACTAGTTCTCCGCTCCCCTGCTCTTCATGTGTGAACTAAGTGTGGGCTGTATCTTCAGCATTCTGACTGTTACGCAGATACACTAGGTCCTGAGTCTTTTGTGTTTATGGTAATTCAGCATTCAGCCTTTTCTTCCAGCCCATCTGCTTCTGCTTCCTGTCAGGGTCCTCAGCTAGCTGTTCCGCGCACTGCCTGCGTTCTACGCGCTGTGCTTGGTGGAAGAGACAGTTGAGGGATGGGGCTCTATTGTACCCCAAACAAGAACTCTGCTGGAAACCTGATTTTGTTTTTGCTTCTTTGGTGCGTTGATTTCTGGCCCTGCTCCTGTCGAACTGAATCTGTGTTCTAGTTTTCTTTCCGGGACTGCGATGAAACACTAACCGAAAACAACTGAAGGCAGCAAAGGGTTGGTTCGGCTTATACTCCGAGGTCACAGACCATCGCTGAGGGAAGCAGACACCATTGAGGAACACTGTTTGCCGGCCTGTTCACAGCCTTATGCTCAGCTAGCTTTCTTATATAGTTTAGGACTTCCTGCTTAAGGGATGGTGCTGCTCACAGTGGGCTGTGCCATCCTACAGCAATTAACCATCAAGGTACGCAACCCGGACATGCCCACAGGCCAGTCTGATCTGGACAGTCACTCAGTCGTGACTCCACTCTCAGGTGACTTTTGGAGGTGTTGAGTAGACAGTTAAAACTGACTAGGATAATCTGTAAGTGGGGGACCCAGGGTTCTGCGTTTCCGTACACTCTAGGGCTTTCGGCGGGGATGGGGGTAGTCTTTAAACTTGCGTCTGTAATCACAGACCACATACTGTTAGTGACTCCATGCCCAGGTTGGACAGATGTTTCTTCTCAGCTGTCTAACCAAGCATGATGATTAATGTCACCTTGACAGGTTCTAGAATCACCTAAGAGACAAATCTTTGGATGTCTGTTGAGAGATTATCTAGACTACCTTGACTGATGAGGGAAGAACTGCCCATCCAAATAAGCTGGAGTCCTGGACCAAACAGAAACAAGAAAATGAGCTGGGCATAGCCACTCCTCTCTTCCCTGATTCTGGATAGAATGTGGCCAGAAGCCCTAAGCTTCGGCTGTCACCATTGCCTGGCCATAGTACCCTTGAGCTGTGGACTCAAATTATCCCTTAAATTGCTTTTGTCAGGTATTTTTTTTTAACACAGCAACAACACAAGGAAGAAATACAAGAGAATCCCGCCTCTGCAGGGATGGCGGATGTACTTCAGATCCCCTCCTTGAAGTTTAAGTGCAACAGTGTTTCCTTTGTCAGAGCTGTATGGCATGTTGGCATGCTCCCTCCCCCCCCCCTCTAGCTCCGTGTTCTGGTGTCTAGATCCTGAGGCTCATGGAGTAGTAGCGGCCAACCAGTGTTGCGGTGTGAGCCCCTCTGAGGCTCTACCAGCCTAAGGTCTCCCCTTGCTCCCCCACAAACCTATGTTCTTCTCAAGTGTTGTACACACACACACACACACACACATCTCTTTTAGAGTACCATCCTGCTTGATTAGGAACAAACTTTGGGTCAAGATGTCAGTGAAATGATGAAAGCAACCATTAAATGAGCATTTACTGTAGAACTAAGATATGTCCTTCTGTTTCAGTATGACAACCCCATATTCCATGTATAAACAAGAATGGATGAGGGCATATTTCTACGCAAAAGGCAGCATATGCTGTTCTCAACCTTGATACTTTTCTTCCCACGATACACCTCGTAAATTATTCCATTTCATTACATCTAGAACATTCCAGTGTATTATTGTCTCATAATTTATGAAACATCCCTCCCTTGATGGACATTTAAACTCCCTGCCCTCCGCCACCCAAACATTCGTAGCGCTAGGTTCATTATTAGGAAAAGTTCCTAAAAACTGATCACTCAGAGGCCCTGGAGGCCAGGGTGGGTTCAGGTGTGTGGGTAAATTCAGATGGGGAGGGTGGGAGGGAGGGATGAGAGAGAGTGAGGATGTGAGTAGAAGGACCCCATTTCTGGAGGCAGTGGGGTGGAACTGGGCAGGGCAGAGTTGTAGCTGCATGCCTGGGGACTTGGCAAAGAAGGCTCAAAGACTGGTCCAAACTGCCATGTTCTGCCTTCCTCCCCACTCCCTCCCCAACGTGGGAGAATTGAGTTAGAATTAATCAAAGCAGCAGGTTGCTTAGAGATGAAGGGTGAGGGATGGAGAGAGTTTGAGGCCCTGATATTTCCCTCATGCACAATAATCTAGTGGCAAGATTTGGAATTAAAACCTCGTTCCTGGAGCCTTTATTAATATTAGTTCCTAATACATAATTACCTGGCAAGCCCAAGAGGGTGACGCTGGGGCTGCCTCAGCTAGGATACCTGCTCTGTGGGTGCAAGAGGGCAGAGCATAGAAGGAGGGTTATGGGCTGGCTTAGTTGGCACAGGCAGAATGCCCTCCCATCTGGTGGCCCAGGCTCTTTGTGACTGTAAGTGTTCTACTGTCTTCTATAACTAGAAGGCCAGGGCTGGGGAGGCCTGGAGGTCTAAGCCCAGGCTGGGGATTGAGTAAAGGAGAGGGTCTCAGATGCTTTACCATCCCTGCCAGTTCTCTTGCCTGTTCAAAGGGTCACTAAGATGGTGACAAAAGTTGTGGCCAACACACTGTGGGGAATGGCCTGTGAGTTCCAGCAGGGTTCAGGGTAATAGCTGTTGCATGGCCCTGACTATGACCATTATATACAGATCAGGCCTGAGAATGAAATAAGAATAGCTGTAACTATGTCCCCTCCTCTCATGACAGAAGGTTTGTCCCTACAGATCAAGACCTCAGCTCTGCATAGCTCCCTGCTATGGGCACTGGATGGCCTTGGTGATACACTTGCCTTTCCCAGCCTCGGTTTCCCAGCAGGACACTAAGGTGGTCTAAGCCTGGCTTCCTCCCTGTTACTTGAACTGAGTCTTCACAAGTCCAGAGTCCCAGAGTTGGCAAAGAAAGTCTGAGTCTAAAAAGATCAAGGCAGGGGAGCACAGAGTGCCCTACTTCCCTGGGTCTCCGTGATATTACTCAGAACTGTGCCAGCTACAGTCCTGGCTCCAGCCAGACATGCGTTCTGCTAGCACACTGAGAAGACACACCTCACTGTCCACCTGACATGCCCTCCTGCATGAGGCCTTTGCCATCTCAGGACCGTACTTGGGGCAAATGGGAACCAAGATGCAAAGTTTTAAGCCAGTCCCTCCAGCTCTAACTGCAGGTTGTCCTCCTAGATCCTTAGCCCAGCAACAAGTGTACCACCCACCATTAGCAGCCAGGCTGAAGGGTAGCATTCTCTGCCCCAAGTCAGGCTGACCCTGATCCACACACACACAAACAAAAAAAACTCCAGCTTACCCCACCTCTGTTCCCTGCTGTCTCCCCTGGGAATAGCCACCAAGCTCAGCCTGGCCCAGGCCCCAACTCTGCAGAAGCTGGGAAGAAAGCAAGTTTGAGAGCATGGCTTGGAAAAGGAGCCACCCTTCCAGGATTTTCTGTACCTGTCAAACCATCTTTTAATCTCATTCTTCCTTACAGGAACCAGGAGGTGGACATAATGGTCCCTGTTTTGCCAAGAAAGAGCCTAAGGTTCAGAGATACAAAGAGATTTGACCAAACTTAACACAGCAAACCAATTGCTAAGGGCAAGGCTGGTCAGGCTAACACCAGAGCGGATGCTGACTTCAGAGGCACACTTGGAGGCCTGCCTGCCCACCACAATATTCAGGAATGCCAAATCCTGGCCTCAGGACTTCCAGTGGCACCTGTAGTCTTCCTTGCACATCCTGTCACTGCCCTGCCCTCAGCTAGCCTTGCTAGGCTGGCGCTCTGGAGGCCTGACTTTGCTTTGCCCATCTGGTGTTGGATCCAGTGAAGGCCACCTAACAGACCCCCAGGCTGGGTTCCAGTGAGTGATATCAGCAGGTGGCTGTTGACTATCTGCCTGTCTGCCTTCTCTGTTGGGGAGTACCTCCTCCTTCCTGATGACTCAGACAAGATAGTCCTATGAGCAGAGCTAGCTAGATCCATCCTGTGTTCTTAACACAGACCCAGGAGCCACCTGGTCATTGCTACCCCATCCCCCACACCTCTTCCTTCTATTGAGTTAAAGAGCTTGGGCTCTAGACACAAATACCTGATATGACTCCTGTCTCAAGAGGAGACTCCTGTCCTAGTAGTGTGGCCTTGGGTGACTTTCTATCCTTTCTGAGCTTTGGTTTCACCTCTTGTTAAATAAATAAATATCCTCCCTAGAGTCATCTAAACCCACACGCTCAATGTGATTTCCCTTTCCTGTGTGAGAAAGGGTGTGGCACCAACCACCAAGATCCCACTAATCCTTTCATAGAGAGCAACAGGGAGCCATGGAAGGATTTAGAGCAGGGGCATGGTCTTGCCGGAGCTAATTCTGATAGGACAAGATTCCCGAGACCAGTGCTCAGGGAGGAATTCCTTGGGAAGCCTAGGGGATGGCAAGCTCTCTGTTGAAAGGGCTCCTAGGTCTGCCTTGAGAATGTCATAGGCTCCAAAAGAGGTATCTGTAGTGGGCAACATTTGTATCTGGTTCCTGGTGAATGGCAGAGCCATCTATCTCCCATTCCACTGACACACCAGTGTGTCCATCAGGCATGCAGATGGGGTCCATGAGCCCCTTCCTTATATGAGCCTGGATTGACAGAGAGCCAGCAAGGGTTAGATAGTCAGAACCCTCTTTCTAGCCTCCCAGAGAGAGGCAGAGGGACCCCATACCAGCCCATCTATTACCCCTTTTTACTAATAGAGGGTCATCAGGAAAGAGAATGACCCAGGGACACATCCCTTGTTTAATAGACTAAGTCTTAGCACTAAACTGGGGCAGGGTACATGGGTTTCCAGCCCAGCTTTGAGACTATGGCATTTGACATCCTGGGACATTTAACTCATGTGAAGTTCAGGTTCTATGTCAATATCTACATCATCTCCACCTGCTCATCTGTCCATCTATCTATACATCCATATATAGTCTAGCTAGCTAACATATAGCTATCTGACTAGCTATGTTTATTGGTCATCTATATATATACCTGGCAATCTATCCATCCATTCATCTACCTATCCATATATCCATCCATTTATCCATTATCTACCTATCCATTTATCCATTCATCTGATCTTTTGGAAAATATTTTTATTTTAAAATTAAATGTATATGGGGTGACCCTATGTGCAGCTCAGTGCAGGTGCCCTCCAAGGCAATAAGAGAGCATCAGATCCCCTGGAGCTGGAGCTGGAGCTAAGGGTGGTTGTGATCTGCCTGATGTGAGTGCTAGAAACTGAACTTGAGCCAACTCTCCAACCCTCACATTTGATAAGTTCTTAGCTACTACCTATGCATCCATCCATCCATCCATCCATCTGACATCTACCTAGCTACCTAGCTACCATCTATGCACCCATCCATCTGATATCTACCTAGCTTCCTAGCTACCTCTGCATTGATCCATCCATTTGCTTCTAAACCCCTGCTAGTTTTGAAAGGTCATTACAATAGATACAAACTGTAAAGTCCTGTCCCTGTGATGGTGTCGCTCTCCTTGTGCATATTGTTGTGGAAGGCACACCACTAAGCTGTGGGCCTTGAGGAAGACCCTCCCTCTCCAAGCCTCAGTTTCCCTATCTGCACAGATGCTATCTCGGCACATCAGGCTCTGAAGACCAGGCAGCTGATGGGCCCACCCTGTCAGCAACTTGATCCCCTCCCTCCTGAGGGACACAGCTTGCTGCGTGGTGAGTGATTAATATGCTCTGAGTGGGGCCCCGACCCCTGTCAGGGACATCAAGGTAAGTGCCTGTGAGCTGGCCAAAGCTCCGCGGATGAATAAATAATAACAGCAGAGGCGTAATGGGATCCGGGGAGGCTGCTCAGGATAATGGAGCGACAGACATGGCATCGGAGCCCCAGGGACCTGGAAGCCCAGAAGAGCTGCTGGAGCAGCAGGGAGCGAGTGGTATGTGCCCTTCCCAGCTCACATTCATGTGCTGCCCATGGCAACTGTTAACACCTGTTCTGGCCCCAGGAGGCATTGCCATAGCACACTAACAACTCAAAGTACAAAGAGAGGGAATGAGGCCAGCTAGCCCACCACAGCCCTGCTGGCTCCAGGGCTGATGTCCCTAAGGAGGTCTCTCCTCTCCAGTCATTGATCCCTTAACTCAGAACTGCTCTCCATGAACCACACAGGGCATGGATGGTGCTCACTGGCCAGATGAGAGAGCAAAAGTTCTTGATCAGCAAGCATGAGGACCTGAGTTTGATTCCCAGAACCCACGTTAAAAAGCCACACATGGTATTCCACACTGGTAGAGAGAGTCAAACCTCTGGGCCTTGCTGATCAGTCAGCCTAGTCTAGTTGGTAAGGCCCAGGACCAATGAGAGACTATGTCAAAAGATTAAGTGGACAGCATCTGAGGTCGACCTCTGACCTACACAACACACACAAACGCAAAGAAGGGCAGGCAGAAGGACACATGGGTTCACAAACAGAGCCCCAAATTAAACCACAATGATATTGCACCAGAATGGCCCCATGAGAAAAACTGATGATAGCACCTGCTGACCTGGATGTGGGCCCCCGTGGAGCAAGCATGAGGGCAGGTGCTACAGAGGCCAGAAGAGACCAACAGATCCTTTGTAAGTAACTGCTGTAGTCACAGGCAGTTGTGAGCCTCCTAGTGTGAGTGCTGGGGACTGAACTCAGAGCCTTTGTAAGAACATGTTCTTAGCCACTGAGCCATCTCCCAGAACCCAACCTGTCTTTGAGAAAGTCCCTTGCTTCTCTCTGTGCCTCAGTTTCTCACTTGTCCAGTAAGAATCCAGTTGTGGAGACCTAATGATAGAACAGAAAGCAACTTGCTTTGAGAAACATGACAGTTTGGGGGCACGTGCCACCCCCTCCCTGGCCTGGCAGATGGAAGGTGGATGAACAGTTGGGCTGTATGAGTGTTTATCTCCCTCATTCCCCTCCCTGGAGTTGGAACCACCCCGAAGAGTGGTGTGGTACACCTCTAAGTGTGTCTGTGAGGGGAGTTTCCAGAGAGTATTAACTGAGGGGCAAGGCCCACGCTGAACGTGGCTTGTACCATTCCAAAGCCTGAGACCCTGATCTGAATAAAAGCTGAGTGTGGTCACCATCTTTCTCTGCTTCATGGCCACCGTGAGGTGGGCTGCTTGACTCTGCCATACAGCTGCCCCTCGCCACAGATTGAAATCTTCAAAAGGGTTGGCCAAGGTAAAATTTCCCTCCCTTGTTCCTATCAGGCAGAACTAACTAATGCAGGGAGTGAATGCCTGCTAGGTGAATGGACAGAGAGTGGAGAGTGGGGAGTTGGATGGATGATCGGATAGGTAGGAAATTGGATAGATAGATGGATGGATGGATGGATGGATGGATGGATGGATGGATGGATGGATGGATGACAAAATGATCTCTCAATTCCAGCTCTGAAGTGTGTTCTCCCTGGAACAGTGGGAGGCAAGAGATTTGGAAGCCATGGCATCAGTGTCTTCTGTCCTCTCTCTTGTCCCCCAGATAGCCCCAACTCAGTGGATCTCAAGCTCCTGTCCATTTGGATCACAAATGCCTCTGGAGGGCTGGAGAGATGGCTCAGCCCTTAAAGGCTAGGCTCACAACCAAAACAAATGCCTCTGGAAAACTTCAGATTGGTTGGAAGAGGCATGGCAGAGGGTGGAGGGAATCTAAGCCCCACCTACACGAGGCCCCGCCCTCTACGGGAGGGAGGAGCAGAGTTCCCTCCTGGGCCCAGATCTCTAATGAGTTAACTGATTGTTCTCGCCTGCCAGTCTCCTTCTCGATAAAGGGCTAGACAGAGATGAGGCGATTAAAAGGCGGTTCCCAGCCGCCCAGAGAGATTCAATGAATATTAACCGACTTCCAGCTGCCGTCTGGCAAAGGCCTCCGTGCAGACAGCTCCGGAAAGCTTCCAGGCCCCAGTGGGATGACTCAATTTTCAAGAGAACAATAGGGGAGCTTGCTCCGCCTGGTGACCACTGAGCGTCCCCTGCAGGAAGGGACATGGTCCTACAGCTGCCCAGTCTCTGACTGACGTGATGAGGCTGGGAGAAACAGGCCTGGCATTCCGAACAGGAACTCTGAAGTCAGGCATGTGGCCTCTGTCACGTATGCAAGCATGTTTGTGTACGAGAGGCATAGATGACAAGGAAGCTGACCTCACAGGCCCGACTTACCCGAATACATCTGTGGATGCATTCAGAGGAAGGCTGGAACCAATATGCTCAGGGTCACCAGCCTTTGTGGACGAGGAGAGGCGTTTGTGTGGCACGCACATACCCCTTACCTAACCTGTCATGTGTCCTGCTGGTCCTCGGGGCCAGGGTAGACAGTGGGATGTTAACAGAGGTAGTTGGCACCTGACTTCAACCTCATCCTGCATCTGGTTCTCAGCATGGCAGTGCAGAAAAGAACAGAGACTATAAAAGTCCTGTAGCTATGGAGTGCATGAGTGTCAGCCTGGCTGTGTCTACCTGTATGACCATCATATATATAGTGTATATAGTCTCACTCCAAGGAACCGCTTAACCCAAACTAGGTGACGCCCCTGTTCTGCCATTCATGGACATAGGTAGCCCATTTTCTATGGACTCAGGAGTCCTATTATTTCACCTTTAGTTCTCTCAATATTACAGGAGCCAAGGTGACCCTAAGGGCATTTCAGAATCCTCAGTGGCTCACACAGTGCCCATGTATCGCAAATGGGACTCAAACTCTCAGACAACCAACTATGTCTGCACAAATCCACTCCAGCCTCTCAGCTCTTAAAGCTGGGGCGGGGGTCAGAAGTGTCCACCGACAAGCTATGGATGCTTGCTCTGCAAGAGACAAGACAAGCACTAGCCAGAGCCATGGCCTGCCTACCCTGCTGGGCTGCTGGTGTTCAGAGACATGCAGTCAGGCCTGGCAAGGGAGTCCTGAGTGAAGGAAGCTTGACCAGGCAGTGTAAACAATCACCTAGGGTGAGGACTTAGCAAGCGACAAGCTGAGGTTTCAGCTGTCTCTCTGTCCTGCACTCTGGCTTCGGAACTCTCCAGCCGACTCTGACCTCATCACCCATCCCAGCCCTGCCCTGGATTTAATGGGCTGGGTCCTTTCCAGACGCCTCAGATTGCTCAGAAATCATAGAGGAGCTGTGTCCATGCTTTCGACATCCCATCTCATTTCCTATGAGCCCCTTCTCATTTCCCACAAGCCCTTTCTAACTGCCAATAAGCGGTGGTAGTGCACACCTTTAATCCCAGCAGGCGTACTCTGTGAGCTCAATGCCAGCCTGGTCTACAAAGTGAGTTCCAAGACAACCAGGGCTATGTGGGAAAAGCCTGTCTCCAAAAACCAAACCAACCAATCAAACAACAGCAACAATTAAGAAAACAAAAAACCCTTTTCACTTCACACAAGCTCCCTCTCCTGTCTCTTCAGCCCCTCAAGCCTCTCCCTTCACCGGATTCCTCACCTGCCAGGCTGAGGCTCTGAGTCTGAGCCAGGATGCCAGTACCCAGAGAATTCAGAGCCCACCCCCAACCCTCAACCCCACCCCCATTTTCAGACCTCCTGTCGACTCCCCATATACAGGGGTTGTGTTACATCAGACCCCAGGCACCCCCAGTCAGCCACACTGGGGCTTACCCTCCCCACCACCTTGCAGGACAACACAGGCCTTATAGACCCCTGGGTCAGTGGGTCAGAACAACTTTCTGAGGAGGTCGCCCCTCCCTCGCCATGGTGGCAGAAGTGGGGCGCACATCTAAAAACAGCAAGAAGCTGGTTGCAGTGCAGGCCACGTGGGACAAAGTTACCTGGAACTCTGATTTCTTCCCACACCTGCTGCCACTTTGCCGGATAGCCTCTCCCAGTCCTTCAGCAGCACCTGAGCCACCTCCTCCAGGAAGCCTCCCCTGACCTCTGAGCGTGTGTGAGTCCTATGTGGTACTGGCCCTCAGGCAATGATGGCATTCTTCCTAGCGCTAACCCAGGGGCAAACACGTCTATATTCATGGGATCATGTCTTCCGTTTCCCGAAGCTAGAGTCTTAGTAAAGATAGGGATGGGTTCTTACTCTTTGCCGCCTACCGAGAGCCTACACACAGGGCACTCTGCATAGAGACTTAGTAAATACCTGGTGTCTGCATGAAAAAAAGGAATGATCCATAGTCCCAGTCCCAGGAAAGCTTTGGGAAGACATAGCTAGAGTAAGGAAAGCTGGGTAGAGAAGAGTTCCCCTAGAGCAAGGGTCAGAGCATCCTCAGAAGGCACACGGGAGAGATTGTGTCTGCCTGTCTCACCAGTACAAATGAAGCCTGGTCTAGAGACCCAAATGACACACACACAGCAGCCAAGAAGCCAGGAGAGGCCCAGAAAAGCTGTTCGGCCTTCCCCTTTGGTGGTATTTAACTTAGTCCTGATGGAAGGATGCTGGAGGGGAGGCAGTGCTGTGGACAGTGCTTCTCTGCCCCTACTGGAGCACCCCTTCTTCTGCCTGCTACTGAGTATTCCCTTTCTGACCTGCATCCCACTGGAAGTTCCTGGGCTTGGGAGGGGCAGCAGTGAGTACCCCAGGGCATCTGGATTGCCCCCAGAAAACTCACAATATGTGCTCCCTCAAATCTGAGGAAGCCATTCTTTTCATGCCTGATAAAGAAGTCAGAGCCTGATTTTTGTCCTAGGAGATTCAGGTGGGGCTTGGCTCCTCTCAACATTCTCTCCTGGTCTTCTCAGAAAATGGGAGGCATTGGGGGCAGAGCATACTCCCTGCTAAAAGGCAGCCTTTGCTTGGCATGGAGAAGCAGCCATCTGCACAGGCACTGAGATTTCAGGGAGGATGGGTCTTGGAGGTGGACAGACTTGGGTACCAAACCTGGTTCAGAGTAGCCCTGAACACATTACAGACCTCCTGAGGCTCTGTATGGAGAACAGGAATACAAGAGTGTCACCAGGAACAAATAGTACACACAATAACTACATCAGTCAAAATCCTCTAGTGGAACAGAACTGATAGAATGAATATATTTTTTTCATATATAGATATCATATATGTGTGTGAATATACATATACATACACACACATATGAATGAAAAGGGGATTTATCGCAGTGGCTTATAAGTTGAGGTCTGGCTAGTCCAACAATGGCTGCCACCCAACCCAAAGTCCAGGAATCTGGTAGTTAGTTGTTCAGTCCACAAGGCTGGATGTCTCAGCTGCTGGTTGCTCTTCAGAATATGTTGGAATCCCAAAGAAGTAGGTTTTAATACCAGTGAAAGAATGTCTCAGCAGCAGGACAGCTGAACTTGCCAGCAAGAGTGAGAGCAAGCAGGAAAAAAAAAAACCCAAAAACCTAAAAGTTTCCTTCTTCTGTCTTGAGGAAAGCCCACTAGAGACCCCCAACATGAACGTTTTTAAAGCCAAAAAGAAAGTATTTATTACCAGCCAGAAAGTGTATGGGCAACTTGCCCAAACCATGCAGCCCTGATCCTCACAGTTATGTCTTTTATACACAAAAAAAACACGTCCTGGTTGTCACACTTCAGTTAGCAAGAAGCAGAGCTACAGAAGCCAGAAAACAAGGTTAGCACATTTACAGACATCCCTGGACCTATAGACCAGGTCTTTGTTAGATTAGGACAAGGTTAGCACATTTACAGACATCCCTGGACCTATAGACCAGGTCTTTGTTAGATTAGGACAGGGCCAGCACATTTACAGACATCCCTGTATATAGACCAGGTCTTTGTTAGATTAGGACAAAGTCAGCACATTACAGACATCCCTGGACCTATAGACCAGGTCTTTGTTAGATTAGGACAAGGTCAGCACATTTACAGACATCCCTGGACCTATAGACCAGATCTTTGTTAGATTAGGTCTTTGTTCCCATTTTGGCAGGTGTCGGGGTCTACATGATAGGTTTTAAGGTCAGAATGGTGCTTTTAAGATGGCAGCAGTCATGCTAAGGCCTGGGGCCTGTTACACTTCCATGTCCTTTTCAGTAGATTGCCACCAGAAAGTGTGGCCCAGATTTAGGGTGGCTCTTTCCACCTCAGATGATATAATCAAGAAAAGTATGTTCGGATGTTTGGGTTTTAGTTGTTCCCAGGTGTAGTCAAGTTGACAACCAAAATTAGCCATCACAGTAGGCATCAGTAAACTGTGTTGGGATGGAGATGGGTGACAGGGTGTACCACTGTTAGAACATTGCCTCCACCAAGAAGAGGGGCAGCAGGGATCCCCTTCCTCAATCCAGAGTGTCACCCATGGTAAGCCTGGCTACTGTGAGCTCCACAACAGGCTCCCCCTGCCCCCTCCTTCCCTACCCCGCCCAGATCAAAAGCATCTAAATCTACATAAAAAGCAGCATTTCACTACCTGAAGGTCAAAGGTGGGGAGCATAGGATTAACTAGGAGCCTGGTGGTTTTAAATGAAGAAGCTGGAAAGCAGAATGAGACCAGCTTCTAAGGAATGAAGACAAAAGTCAGAAGAGTGTGGCCGGTATAACTCCCCTGGGCAGGGTACTCAGGAGGCACAGGCAGTTGCTGGAAGAAAGTCTGAACCTTCCTGTGTGCCCTCCCTAAACACCATCAGCACTATTTTTATGAAGCCATTGATCAGTAGACTTGCTGATCGTCTGTCTAGTTCTCTCTCTACCAGGCGCCCCTTGATGCCCCAGGGGCCTTAGCAGGATGCCTCCCAGACTACAACAAGCTGTGGGGTACGGGTCTCCTGTTTGGTGCCTCAGAAGCTTAGATCAAAAAGGCCACGAGTGTCCATACAGCCCAAGAGGAAAGGAAGGACAAGGACCCTGAAAAGAATGGTTCCTTATGGTATAAAAGGCCAGAAGCCCACTTGGAGCAGAAGAGGGCCAAATGCACAGGCCACATTCCACTATGACCATAGGAGGTGGCATCAGTAGGGTGTACTGGGCCGAACTGGTCCTCAGGGACCGTGTCCGATGACCCTGGGACATAGCAACTCGTTTCTCCAGGCCATGTCTGAGTCCTGTCTTTCTCCCTCTCAGGTCCTAGAAACAGGACAGTCAGTGGGCAAATACCTTCCAAATTCTGTCTCCCCTCAACCTCAGCCTCAAAGTCCCTCCCAGATAGGATTGCCCCCCATCTCTGCTCTGTTGTCACCTCCACCTGTCTTGGTCATGTGGTTTACATGTGCTCGCCCTCATGTAAAATTTGGTGCCCGGGAGGTGTCCTTGATCTTCATGGACCTCAGTTCTAACTCAGTGTTTATGTCAGGTGGGTGCATGACCTCGGCTAGTCCCATCACCTGTCCCAAGCCTTGGTTTCCATTATGGCCCGTAATGAAATTCAACTAATCAGCCACTGAAGTCCTTCCTAACGCCACACGATCCAGTTCTCTTGCACCACAGCAGCAGCCACAAGTCCCCCTTCTCCACCAAGTCATCTGCACCCTGGGACAGGGGCATGTGCCTGTTCACAGCCCTGAATAGTGTGACACCAGCCACACCCACTCTCAGTATCCAGTGAGCATGTGAGGTGACGAGTCCCTGTATGCATGTCACGAGCCCATAGCTCGTCTTGATGCTCTGCATCCAATCACAGGGCAAGCCACTTGGGGGGGGGTGAGGCACAGCGGGGGTGGGGAGGGGGGCTCTGCATAGAGCCCAGGGTAACTGTGAATGGCCAGGGCCGCCCCTTTACAGGCTCCACAGCCTTACCACTGAAGCCTCTCTTTAAGCCAGCAATCAGTCTTGCTGGCTTCCCTTTCATTTCAGCGTCTCCTATTTGCTTCTCAAACAAGGAGATAGAAACCGTTTGAGATCAGGCATTGATGTGCCCAGAAATCTCATAGCTTCCCGGGAACACTAAAGCAAGTCCAATCGCAGATTGCCAAGTAGGCAAGGCATTCATAGCCCACAAGAGAGGAAGCCCGTGTCAAACACCGGGAATGGTTAGGCTGGGAACTCCAGGTTCACACAGCTGTGAATTGGAAGAGAAAGTTTTATCTAATTTATTTATATGACTATTGTGGGTGGGGGTACACGTGCACCACAGCACACATGTGGTGGTCAGAGATCAACTTTGTCAAATCTGTTCTCTCTTCCCACCTTTGCATGGCTCTGGAGATCAAGTGTTGGTCACCAGGCTTTCCCAACGGACTTCTCTACCCACTGAACTATCTTGCCAAAAAGGGGACTTTTTTGCTTTTATTTATTTATTGTGTTGTTTTGCTGTTTGTAGGGCTTTTTGTTTTATTTTTGTTTGTTTGTTTTTTCCAGACTGTTTCTCTGTGCAGCCCTGGCTGTCCTGGAACTTGCTCTGTAGACCAGGCTGGCCACTAACTCACAGAGATCTGCCTGCTTCTGCCTCCCGAGTGCTGGGCTTTAAAGGTGTGTGCTACCACTGCCCAGCTAGGAAACATTTTAAAAATCATCAAAATCACAAATAATCCATGATTTGCAAGTTCAGATGAGAGTAAGTATCATGTATGGAGTTGTATTGCTGTCGTTGTGACACACTGAGGGGGCAGGACAACAGGGAAATGAGATGTAGTTGTCGTGTGTTTTGTTTAATTAAGAGGGTCTTGGCAGTAGCCCAGGCTGGCCTCCAACCTGTGACGATCTTCCTGACTCAGCCTCCTAAGTGCTTAGATTGCAGACATGTGTCCCCAAACCTGGCTTGAGGTATAAAACCCTTTCAAATGTGTGCATCGGCAACCCAGGGAACCCACCACCGAGTGCTGGAGGAAAGACTGGGAGTGTGATTACTAAATATATTAGTGAACACCTGGTTACCCAGTAGCAAATGACTCTGACCCTTCCCTATAATGGGAGCCTTCAAGCCATGCGGTAGCGGGGGGCTGTACCTTCCTCATTTTCAGAAAGACTGTGGGGAGGAGCAACGTGAGCTCCTCAGAGGAACATGATGGGTAGGGCAGAGTTGGGGCTAACGGTCAGGGCAAGCATGGGTGGGAGGCAAATTTATTTTTCTTTTCTTTCTTTCTTTTTTTTTTAAAGTTAAAAGTTCCTTAATATTTTATTCCTGGTACCACTACCTGATGTAATGAAAAGACAAAGACAAAACTACCACAGATAAAGACCCTAGGAATGTCCATCTAATCAACACTACACTGAATTGATCAACAGCTGCACCTTCTGCAGACTGTGGCTAGGGCGGTCCTGAGCAGAAGGGCCTCCTGGTTAAGCTGTGGTAACGTTTCTGACTGTGGATCACCGTTCCTTCTGGGGCAGGTTTTTACAGTTCCTCTAATGCATTTAGGACGGCTGTCTCAAAGTAACCTGCAGCTTTCCTGACAACTCCTCGTGCTCTCTCCTGCTAAGATCCCCAGCCCTTTTCTGCTGTCCTTTTAAAACCTTTGGTTACCATATCCACCACTTCCACCACCAGATCCATAGCCACCACCACAGGGACTGCCTGAGCTTCTCCCACCAAAACTGCCCCCTTTCATGGTGCCATAATTTGATTGTTGTTGTCCACTATAATTTCCAAAGTCATATCGTTCCCACCACCACCACAGTTACCTCCACCAAAGTTTCCTCCTTCACTATAACCACCATATCCTCCTCCACCACCACCTTGGTTCCATACCCTGGTCCACCACCACCATAGCCTCGTCTACTGCTGTAACCAGGACCACCACCATATTTGCCACTGTCACCTCCAAATCCATTGTCTCCACCATCACCACCTCCATAACTACCTCTGCTGCCACCACCTCCACCACCAGAGCCTCCACCAAAGTTTTCACCACCACCAAAATTACCATCACCACCTTCAAAGTTTCCTCCACTACCCAGAAAATTGCCAGATCCACCCCACGACCTCTCTGTGACCCCGCAGACAGCATCTCTTCTTTAGGAAGGGCCTTTTCCACTTCACAGTCCTGCCCATTAGCAGTGTGGTGTTTCTGAACAACAAGTTATCAACTGTGTCTGATCATCAAACGTTACAAAAGCAAATCCTCTCTTTTCCCTACTCTGCCTGGCTTCCATAACTTCTATGGTTTCAATCTCACCATACTTTCAAAGTAGTCGCTCAGATTCTATTCTTCTGTCTCTTCTTTAACTCCACCAACAAAGATTTTCTTCACCGTTAAATGGGCACCAGGCTCTACAGAATCCTCTCTAGAAGCAGCCCTTGGTTCCCCCACACGCCCATCAACTTTGTGTGGCTGAGCACACACTGCAGCATCCTCCCCTTCAACACAAGAGTGGGTCACAAAACCCAAGCTCCTGGAACGTTTTATTTGGGG
>JAQHUG010000080.1:2904510-2960088 GCA_028555095.1 Dicrostonyx torquatus
TTGTCTCAAGATCCAGGTCACAAATGTGCCCTCCATTTCTGGATTGTAGTTCATTTCACATATAGCCAAGTTGACAACCAAGAATAGCCATTATAGTTGGGTCATCCTACCATATTGGTAGAACAAACACCCTCCCACCATACTGGTAAAACAAGCACCCTGTCAGTCTGGAAGGTCATTCAACTCGTATGGAAAAGAACACAGGCTCCCAGATCATCCATGAGAGAGGACATGGGCAAAATTGGGGATCCAGCAAGATGACACATAGCAAAGTTCTTCCTGCTTTGCCTACTGGGGTGCTGTCCCCCAAAGCACTAGTTCCAGGGCATTTTCTGAGAGTCATTAGCCTCATTTTATAAAAGCATGGACTGAGGCCCAGGGAGAGGAGGGCAGTGTGCACAGGTGGCTAGGACTCGGCCAGAAATGACTTCATCCTCTGTGCACCCTGTGTGGAGGTCAAGGGAGCAGCATGCAGGAGCCAGGTCTCATCTTCCAGGTAGGTATGGAGAGAGAGATTTTTTGTGTTGTTTTCTCTCAGGATTAGGTCTTAGAGGAGAGGTATGTGGGCCACAGCTGCTGCCCTTTGTCCACCTCCCGCACCCACATTTTGCATGCCAGGCAGGAAATCTAGCCGCCTAGTTTGTTTGAGGAGCTGGTCTACAGACACACATTGTATAATGCAGGCAAGGTCGCATTCAGAGGACCAATGGCAGGGCACCCCACCAAACATGGGACACCTCAAACGTTGGGCTATTGTCCAGACTTCTGAACCCTAGAAAGTTTCCAGCCTGCAGGCAATCATGATTTAGATTAACATGAGTTCCCCACCCAACCCTTCACCCCCGATTCCAAAGCAGAGGGAACTTCTAGCCAGGGCTGGAGTGTGATCAAGAGGAAAATTAAATCAGACAGCACACATGCTAGTCCCGGCCTTGAAAGGGGAACTCTGTGAGCTACAGGGATGCTCAGCCATCAACAGCTCTATTGAGCTAGCAGAGGACCCAGGGTGCAACTCACAACGGAAGTTGTCAGTTCTGGGGGATGTGATGCCCTCTTCAGGTACCTACATGTACATAGTGCACACATACACACATGGACACACACACACACACACACAATAACTCTTAGTAAAGGAAACGGGCCCTCCTGTTGGTTTTCATCATAGATCTTGGAATTCTGTGGGCCTCTAGCAGTGGCATGGGCCTCTCTGGGAACCAGAAGGGGACCCTTGCCTTGTGGTATGTGCTGACTTCTACAGTGTGAACGTTCCTGGCTTAATGTCGGCTGACTCTCAGTCACAGGTTGTCCAGCAGGTCCAGGTGAAGGGGACCAGACTCCTCACAAGAAAGTATGTTTTAGATTTCCTTTGCAAGATCATCACAAACACACAGAGTTAGAGATGATATCCTCATAGGTCCTGAGGCTCACTCCTTCTATGGCACCTTGATTAAGTTTGCCTGCAGTATGGAGGAGTTCTGGACTGAACAGAATTGAAGGTCAGGGTATAGTTGCTTAGACAGAATGGAATGGAATGAGTCAAAAACCCCAGGTGTATGCCAAATCAAAAGCCTCCTTTAAAATTTTTGGGTTTTTTTGGGGGAGGTCTGTTATTTCTTTTATTTTTGAGATTATAACTCCCCCTTCCTTTTTCTCCTTCAAACCATCCCATACACTCCTTGCTCTCTTTCAAATTCATGACCTCTTCTTAAAGTAATTGTTGCTACATGCGCATATGTATATATAGATGCATATATATGTAAATATATATACATAATTCTAAATATAACATACCCAATATGCATAATGTTACTCATATATGTTTTCAGGGCTGGCCATTTGGTATTGGATAACCAACTGGTGTGTTCTTCCCTAGGAAAGACTATTTCTCCCACTCACAGCATTCCTATATTATACACACACAAAGCCATGCATACCTGATTTCAAAGGCTTCACTAAAAATGATGTAATATGGGCTGTCTTTATTTTAATGTACACGTGATTGTATAGGTACAATGTTTGTGTGTGCCTATGTGCATGCCTGTCTGTATATTTATCTGTTTATGTATGATTTGGGTCTTATGTATGCCTATGTATATTTGTCTGTGTACATGTATGTGTCTATGCATGTGTGCATCTGTTTATATATGAAGTGTGTCTCTGCTTGTATATATGTATGTCTGTGTCTGCGTGTGTTTGTATATGTATTATATGTATGTATCTCTGTGTTTATGTACATGTCTATGTATGCGTGGGTCTGTGTATGTATATATGTGTCTCTATATGTGTGTGCGTGTATGTGTAGGCCAATAGTTGATGCAGGCTGTGGTTACTTAGAAGTTGTCTATCTTGGCATTTGAGGTAGGGTCTCTTACCAGTCTAGAGTTCATCAATTAGTTTAGATTGTCTGGCCAGTGAGCCCAGGGATCCTCAAGCCTCTGCCTCTCCACTACTGGGATTACAGGTGACTGCCACCATGCCTGGCTTTTTACTTGGGTTCTGGAGGAATCAAGCTCAGGTCCTCATGTTTATATTGCAAGCATTTTACCGCACCGTCTCCCCAGTCTCTCTAGTATTTCTTACACTCACTGATTCATTTAGAACTAATATTTTTTGAAGCACAAGATTAAGATTAAATATAATTAAAGGAATTTTACCATTTCCTTTGTAGTTTTTGAATGGCGCCACTAGGGAATCAGGAAGCTGTCTGTCCCTGACTCCTAAGGTCTACCGCCCTTCACACTCCCCCAACAGGATGTGAACAGCTAGTCTTATCTTTCCCCAGTGCCAAGGCCAAAACTCTGCAGCCATATAGAAGGGGCTTCTTATAATGGCGATTCTTGACCCTTGTCCTTGGACTGGCAGGACAGTCGACCTGAAGATCACACCCATCCTGGGGGTCAGCAGAGTGGTTAGAGACCACACACCCTCAAAACCATCCCTCCTAGGCCCCGTGCTTCCAGATCTACTAATGGCTTCTCAGGCCCACCCTCTGGCTCCACCCACCCTATCTCCTGACCGTCCTCAGGGTGATGATATATGGGGCTATCAAAGGTAATTAATGCTGCACTTACAAAGCCATCTCAATGTAATTATTGTGTAATTGGATCATAACTAGGTAATCCCCCCCACCAAAGTGCCTAGTGCCTATTGGAGAAATCCAGGGATTTTTAACAAGTGATGGATGGTAGATGCTGGGACTGCACAGAGAGCCTGTGACAGTCTGAAGATGTGCCAGTGGGGGTCAGCGCTCGCTCGCAGTCCTGGATGGAACAAAGAGACAAGGGAGGCAGGTGCGCCCCGCATTCCACCAGAAACTCAGACCTGCTCTGGAGCCAGACTGACCAGAATTCCTCACTGCCCCTGAGTCCCCACAGTTTATGGAGTTTCTGCCCCCAGCCCACAGCTGATTTCTAGCTCCTGTCCCACTCAATATTTTGAGGCCTCTCTGTCTTCAATAAGCCTGCCCGAGTCACTTCCCCCAGCAAACCCTGCACGTACCTGCTTTCTAAGTGAGGGCGTCTCTCTCTACACCCCACATCTACACATTGTTGTTAATCACCGTAATAGGACAGCTAGCAGTAACAGTCGACAGACAGAAACAAGTTCATGGCCAGCACTGTCTAGGAGTAGCTGGAGAGAGTCCCAGCAGGCACAGGACCATTCCTGGCCTGGTCCTCCCAGCCCATTGATAATAGACTACTTTTGCACACTGTCGATGCCCAGACTTGCCTCCACAGGCAACTGTTCACCTGAATGCCCTGAACTGAGGGGGTCAAAACTTCCTGGAGTATCAGTTTCCTTACTCCTTAAGGTGATGATCACAACTTCGGGCCTTTGTAGTTCATGATTATAAGCAGCGGCCCCCAACACTAACAACAGAAAGGATAGAGCCGGGCTTGTAGGTCAACGGGAGAGCACCTGGCTGGTTTGCTCGCAAGACTCTAGGTCCAACCTCCAACACCACTAAATAAAATTATTTTAAATCATGAGGGTTCCACATGGTACCACCTAGACCGGTGAGCACACAGCTCTCTTTGGGCTCTTGGGGAAGCTTCCAGGTGTGGCCCCCATGGAGATGTCGGTGAAGGGTGTCCCATGCTGGGTTCAGATATAGCCAGCCCCCCTGGGCCTCTGCTGGAGTCCACTTGGAGCACACCATGGCCGAGTTTGGGAGGAGCTCTTTTCATGCGCAGCACATACACCATAGGACCTAGTCTTTGCCACCAGGAGCCTCGCCAGGGAACAAACACTATGCCTATACAAGCGCATGTCTCTAGACCTTGCTTTCCATCCCGCCTGTAGTACGCTTCCTGGTGCGTTCAATCTAGTTTCTCTCTCTAAAAATAATATGCTTGAAAGCCGTTCTATTTAAGCACAGAGACTGCACGTGTAGTGCTCGTGAGCTATCTTTAGAAAAGGCACACCAGGGTTCCCGCCTGTCTCATGTCCCGGCCCATGGAAGCAGAGCCTGAGGCAAGGATGTAGGGCACAAGATGTACTGAAGAAACATGTCTGCAGGAACACCTCGAGGGAGGGAGGGAGGGAAGCCAGAGGAAGGAGGCTGAGAGGAGACGTGGCACGGCACAGGCGTGGCCGACACTGCTGAGTCACAAGGAAGCGGCATCACGTGGAAGGGCTGTCACCTTCCCAGGATCCAGCTGTCTATAAGGTATCAGGCTCTCCACAGGCTGTGTCTCTGGCTCCCTCTGGAAGTCTCCAGAATTGTAAGCACGGGTCTCAGGACTGGGTGGTGGTCACACGCTGTGCAAAGGGTCCAGGGTGGCATCAGTAGCTTCACCTTGAGTCCCTCCCCCACTCTCCATTATATCCTTCTCATGATTTATCGGGTCCATCTACCTACAGAAGGGGAGAGAGGAGGGGAGAAAGGGAGGAGTAAAAGGGAGAGAACAGAAGGAGAAAGGGTGGACAGAGGACATGCAGCCTCTAAAATGCAGTCTGAGCAGAAGAAAACCAATAGACTTAGTACAGAGAAAGAATGAGAAGCCGAGCGGTGGTGGCGCATGCCTTTAATCCCAGCACTCGGGAGGCAGAGGCAGGCGGATCTTTGTGAGTTCGAGACCAGCCTGGTCTACAAGAGTTAGTTCCAGCACAGGCTCCAAAGCCACAGAGAAACCCTGTCTCAAAAAACAAAAAAAAAAAAAAAGAGAGAGAGAGAGAGAGAAAGAATGAATACCAGGGCATCCCAGTGCCCAGCCCGGTACCCCCACAGCCCACGTCCTAAGTCACTTGTGAGTCTGAAGGCTGCTGGGAAGGAGTGACTGGGGGGAAAGCAGGCTAGGGCCTGCCTACTGCATGGATCCCGGCAGGTCACCTTCCTCAGCGAGGCCCACCTCCTTCCCTTTGGAGAGTAAAGTCAGTGGTCCTGCCTGGAGGGCCAATAAGGAACAAGGACCATAATCAGCTCAGGATACAACCAAGATCAGAAAGGCGCACTCTCTCTTTCATCATTTAATTTCCATTGACACCATGCCACAGGACTGTTGCGCCCGTCCTACAGACAAGGAAAGAGGAGGCCCAGAGCCCAAGGCCACCCAACTCATAAGTGGCACAGACCACACTCCAAAAGGCCTTCACACATTAAATTCTTGTGCTTCCTACTAAGCCAAGTGGGAACAAGAATTAATGAGGCTGACGTCTAAGAGGCAGTGAGCCCACATCGTAAATAACCTTAGAGGGCTTGGGCTCTCCTTTTTAAATCATTGTTGTAGCAAAGTCACGGGCGTGCAAACCATGCTGCTCTAGCCTATTTTTTAATATCTTGTGAACATTTCCCTGTGTCATTAAAATATTCTTTTACTGGGCCATCATTTTTAATGGCTGTATGGTATTCCATCACATAGAGGTCCCATAATTCACTTAACCAATCTCTGTGTCGGCCCTCTGTTTCCAGGCTTTCGGCCTCATAAACAAGACTGTGATGAGCATCTTCAGGCATAAATCTTTGCATCCCTCTAGATTGCATCCCTGCAGCGAGAAGGATGCACTCTTTTACCACATTTCCTGAGGTTGTTCATTTTCTTCCCCTTGTTCTCAAAGATGATTAAAAAAATTTTAACCCAAAATTGTTCCCGTAGTCTGTGGGTTATCAATCACATGATGTTGGAAAGCCACCTCTTCTCTCTGATCTTTTGCACATCTATGGATGGAGCAAGGGTCATGTGAGCTGGACCTGGTGAAAGCAAGTACTGTAGGCTTTCTGGATCAGCCTGGACCACCCTTAAGGGATGCAGAAGGGGCTGAGAGCTGCCAAACATACACGAAGCCCCACTAGTTCCCTAACACCATATACTCTGACCAGGGTGGTAGATGCCTGCAATTCCAGCATTTAGGAGATTGAGACAGGAGGATCAGGAGTACAAGGTCATCCTCACCTACATGCCAACTTGAAGTTATCCTGGGCTACCTAAGACCCTGTCTCAAATAATTAAAAGATTCCCAAAGAACAGGAAGAGGCATGGGTAGAAGTGGAGTCCAGCTTCTACTATTCTTGATTGGGCCAAGCTTGGAGAGGGACATAGAGAGGCAAAAGAACAGGAAAAGAAGAACATGATGTAGGAACAGGATGGCCCGCCTTGGGAACCAGGAAACACTTCCTAGAAACAGTAGCGCTTGTATGAGCCAGGGGAGAATACACAGACATTCCAGTTAGGAGGAGCAGCATGTGGGAGGAAAAAAGACAAAGAAAAGAAGGAACCATCCATGACCTCCAAGGCTAGTCAGTACAGGGTCATGGAGGGGAGGGCGGGAGTCAAGACGCAGAGAGCTGGCTGGCCACTGAAGGCCAGGTATGACTTGGGAAAGAAGCCCCTGAGGGCTGAGGCAGGGGTGTGCCCAGCTTGCAGAAAAGGGTAGCAGAAAATGAGAGGAGAGTAAACTCAAGAGCTGGGTGCCACCGTGCCCAGTTGTGGCAGCAGGGGTACAGCCTGTCCAGATGTGCAGTAAGGGCATATGACTGTCCCATTTCTAAGCACAGCATGGCCAGCCAGGCCCAGGAGGCTGCAGAGAAGAGGACCAGCTGTAACAGGGTTGGGAGGTCAGGGGACACAGGATAGGCCCCGTAATTGTCACCTCTCATGTAGAATGAGACCTCTGCCACACTGGCCACCCAACCAGATAGCTGGGGCACAGACTCATCCACAAGGGAAGGTGCTTACTTGTGCATAGAGTGGCTTTTGAAATGTCATCATTGGAGTTCCAGGTGACCTTCCAATGCAGCCTAGGAGGAAAAAGTCAAACTCCCACACCCACTTACTAGATTCTGATCTGAGGTAGACCCTGGGGTCCATCTCAGGAGCCAGGTTGGTATGCCAGGCTCTGAGCTGGCCCTTCACCATACTAGAGTAGCAAGTCATCCCATATTGAAGATGGGGAAAATGAGGTAGGGACTCTTCTCCCAGGGCCACACAGCCAGCATCTGGAGAAGGTGACTTCTTCCAGAACCTACTGCCCTCCCAGTTTAAGGCTCCTTAGGTTTACCCAGACACTGATAGGAACCCACAGACAAAGACTAGGCCTGGAGAGATGTCTCGGTCAGTCTTGCCTACTACATGAGTGTGAGGACTGGGATCCAACTGCAGAGCTCTTATCAAAAGCTGAGGATGGTGCACACTTGTGTGTTCCCCATGCTGGGAAGGTAGACAGAAGCAGCCCTGGGGCCCGCTGGCCAACCCATCCAGGTCATTCATTGGTCTCCAGGTCAATGTCTGCCAAGTGCTGGGGCATCTGTGCATGTTCCTTAGTGAATGTCCAAATATTTTGCCCATTTATAAAATTGGATTGTTTGTCCATGGTATTCTGCTGTAACTTCCCTTAAGCCACCTGTGCCCACAGCCTTTCCAATACCCTTTCCAATATGGTCTTTTCACATCCTTGCTTTTTCCAAGCTCAGAACTTCAACTCTCTCACACGCTACAATTTATTGCTTTCTATTTCTAGATTGCTTGCTATTTTTTTTATTTTTTTCTGTATCTGAAATAAATAGAAAATTTTATTTTTCTATTTAGTCCCTGCATGGCAAATCATTGACTGATTTTGAAGTTGTTTTGTTATTCTTGAGTTCCAGGGATATGCCTCACTTGCTCATGATGTACTAGTGTTTAAAGTATTTCATATAAAACTTTCATTAAAGATTTTTATATCTATGCTTGTGATATTAACCTGAATTTTTGTTAGATTTTTGAAGCATTTTTCTTCTGGTAACAGGATTATCCTGCGGTTGACAAATGACAGGACCAGTACCATATCTATGCCAAGCTATTTTTTTAAAAAACATTTAATGTGTTTGTATATATGGTGTGTATGTGTAGGCATGCACGCATATATGTGTTCATGTGTGTGAGCATTGGGTGTGAGTGTAGGCACAGGCCTGTGAAGGTCAGAGGACAACCTTGTGTGCCTGTCCTGACTTTCCATCTTGTTTGAGTCAGGACTCTTCACAGCTGGGCACTTCTAGCCACCTGGAGCTCAGGCTCCTGGGGCTGACCCTTCCTCTGAGCTCACTGGAGGATGCTGGAGAGACAGCTGAGAACCGCCATGCTTTATGTGGATCCTGAGAGCCCAGACTCCAGCCCTCACGCTTGTGTGTGTACTTCAAGCTCTGCGCCATCTCCCTAGCCGCTCAAGCCATTCTCATCGACTTCTGCTTGTGTTAGCCTTCTGCCATCATGACAATGTGAACTCACACCTCAGGGAGACCACAGGTCACAGACACTGCTTGCCATCTATCCCCCCACCCCACCTCCCAGGAGAGGGAACCACCAGGGCTCACCACTGAATATATATATCCTTCAGGGAAATTCTCATTACCCCACCCAGGAAGCCACTTTCCTCAAAACATCAACAACAAATGGCCACTGCCTCGGTATGGCCTAGCCTTTGGTTACCTATTTCCCATAAGAAGAGGATTCTTGAGGTGAGAGAGGGACACAAAGCCAAGAATCAGTCAAGGAATCCTCTTATCCGATCCTGTCTCTGGTCCCATTACCTTGAACCTCAATTCCCTGCTCCTCAGTTAGATGCCATGTTGTTTCTTCAAAGCCAAGGGCAGGTCTGAGGCCCGGGAGTTCTGAGCTTTGCAACCAGGGTACAAACCCCCATCAATCTCCCCATAGGGCTCTTTCATGGGAAGTGTATATGATGTCCCTGACTGAGTAATGGGTTATTTCTCCTCCCCCACCCATTTATTCGTTCATCATGTGTCTGGGTATGATGTGCCACAGTGCATGTATAGAGGCCAGAGGACAACATAAGGGAATCAGTTGGGAACAGAAATCGGGTCACCAAGCAAACGCCCTTACGCACTGAGCCATCTCGGCAGCGCTGGGTACCGTTTTAACTTTGTCACCATGAAGAATAACATCTGTAGTCACCACATGCCGCTGTCTTGACTCTGAGAGAGATGTGTCACACAGTCAGTTGCAAATTCTCATGGCATATGGAATAGATATCATAAGGACACTTGCACAAATGGGCAACTGAGGCACAGAGACTTGGGCTAATTTGGGTGGAGCTCCAAAACCAGGAGGCAGCAAGGCTGCCCAGCTTATTGAGGCACCATGTCTGGAGTACTTCAGCAAGCCCAGAGCAGAACCATTGAAGCTTGCTGGATCCCTGGAGTGGCCGCTCTGGCAAAGCACCAACGAATGGGAGAAGCTGTGTTGTTCCCATGGAAACCTAACTGCAATGAAAAAGAAACCAAAAGAAACCCACACAGACAGCATCAGGTGTGGTTGCAGGAGTCACTCAAGCGGGACCCACCTCTTACACAGGGTGCACAGCACTCTGGAGTTTACACACTCACTCTTGTGCACTGACTTTGCTCCAGCAACAAGCTGAGCAGGTCTTACTCTACCTGGTTTACAGATGAGGAACCTGAGGTTCCAAATTGTAGTGTACCAGCCGGGCGGTGGTGGCGCACCAGCACTCGGGAGACAGAGGCAGGCGGATCTCTGTGAGTTCGAGACCAGCCTGGCCTACATGAGCTAGCTCCAGCACAGGCTCCAAAGCCACAGAGAAACCCTGTCTCGAAAAACCAAACCAAACCAAAACAAAACAAAACAAATTGTAGTGTACCGCCTGCACTACGCGACGGTTCGCAAGTCGGGCAAGGGGCTGGAGCTTGAAACACACACACACACACACACACACACACACACACACCTGAGTCATCCTTGAAACAAGAATGCCCACTTTATTGTGTTCCAGGGCTCTCCTTGACTAATGGCCACACCACAGCTCTCAGGACTTTTCAGCTGCAAGCCCACCAGAAATGACCCCTGCCATCAGGAACTCATGAGGGTCTTGTGCTCAGAGCAGCTGCAAGCATAGGAAAACAACTTGTTTACTCTGGCAGTCAAGGGGGGGTCACAGAAAATTCAGGGTCTGAGGGTCTGCTGTCCCCAACACCAAATAATGACACTTGACTCTCTGATTATCAAATCCTTCATGGATGCTCCAGACAGGAGCATAAGATGACTAGCTGAGTTGCCTGAGATGACCTTCACGGGTTCTGCTGGATCTCAACATCATTGGTACAAAAGGTAGTTCTGAGCTGGGGAATGGAGACACATGAGCTCAGTTGGGCCTTATCCTAAAAATTTGAATGAGGCAGGATGTTCAGGGAGGCCTGGGGAGCAATGACTGGAAGATACCTCTCTTGGGCACTAGCTGGGACTGAGCTGGGTCAGAAAGGGCCCCCAGGAGTCAGGCAGGGGTCAGTGGCCTTTTTCTGCCCTTTGCCCCTTTGACACGAGCTCTGAGCAAGGCCTGAGTGGGACTGCCCTGGGAAACCTGGAATAGAGCTCACAAGACAGTTGCCGAGACCAGCTCAGGCCATGGTGGCAACAGCAGAGCCATCAGTCAAGGACTTAATCTGAACCCAGTACTCTGAGGACTCTTGCGGGGAGGGGGTTCTCAAGCACCAAATGCATATCTGCCAATCGCAACGACCAGGTGGGCCAGGATGACAAGTGGGACAGAACCAGGGTCAGCTGAGAGGTGTGGCTGTAGTCCACCATAGCATCCCCATCCAGCAGACAAGCTAAGGATCTGAGATGCTGTGACTGGGCCAAGCACACAGCCGGCCAGAGGCAGGTTACCAACCCAGAGCAGGATGAACTCACCTCCAATCCTCTACCCCTCGCTTCCTATCGCTCACTAATGAAACACTTGCCCCGGGCCAGACGCTCTGCTAAGCACTTTCCATTCATACTCCTTAGATTCCCACAATCTGCCTTGAAAACTGGGCTATAGTAGGAAGGTTAGAGATGAGGAAATGATGCAGAAAGGCTAAGTGACTTGCTGAGACTCACATAGATAGAAATGCTGGACAGTCCAGGAGGCAGAGGCCGAGTTAGGTCAGCCAGAGAGTGCACCAGCCATGAGAGACCAGCGGTTGAGAGCTAATCCTGGAGGGCTTTCTAGAGGAGGCAGACATCGCATAACCCAGGAGACACAGCACAGTCTCTGTGCTTGGCTCCCTCTTCTCTGTTACTCCCAGGCCTCTGGAGGCTTAAAGGAGAATGCATGTTTCTGGTGGAGCATCCAAACCTGGCAGGTCAAGATCCTGTGTTTCCATGGCAACCGTATCCTAACAGCATCCAATAAGGACATTATTTGGCTGCTAGTAAGCACACAGAATCTTTTGATTTTTGCTGAAGGTATTGAGAGCCACCTTCCCTCCCCCTCTTTAAGAGCCTCTCTTTCTCCTTGGGAAAAAAATTGATGCTGCCCCACCAAAAAGTGGGGGAATAGAAAGGAGGGAAATCTTCATACAAAAGAGGAATAAGATGGGGGTATCCACACTAGCATGAATAGAGGTGCCCGGTCATTGCTTAGATAACAGGAATATCTTTATTTTCCAGAGCAAAAAAAAAGTAATTGCTCACTAATGGTGTAATTCAGAAATTAATCTATGCTACCATCTTCAATATGTCATCATTAATCAGCAGGCCGTGGGTGGTGGGGGGAGGTGTTCACTAGGGTGTGCTGTGCTCAGGGTTTGACCTGTGCTTGATGGATAGTCCCATGCTGTGGAGGGAGCACCCACGGGAGTTGGAGGGCTCTAGGTCACAGCTTGTCGGGGTGCTGACCAGGGCTTACTTACTTTGAGCAGAGCTCACCTGGCAAGCTGTCACCGCACTGCCTGGTCCATCAGAGCACAGTGCTCACATAGGCAAGATCCTGGCTAAAGCAGGCATGACAGCTCCAGACCCCTCAGCTCTGCTCAATGACTCCAGGTATGGTTCCCGGGGCTCTGAGGATCACTTGGTCTTCCAAGGCATAGGCCTTCAGGAAGATCTCCACTGCCCTAGCCCTGCTAAGCACCACCCCACTCGTTGTTCGACTCCTACACAAACTCACTGGGCTGGATAGGGGGAGGCAGAAGGTTCACAAGGGAACATGCCGCACCCTCTGCACCATCGAAGGCTAGAATACAGCCTGGAATTCAGTGGGAGCTTAATAATTGCCTGTTGTGCGAATAAGGGTGTGGTGTTAGGTCACTAGAATGTGCAGGGTCAACCAAGCATGGAGGTTTCCCATGATAACAGACCAAGAGCCTGGATGGAAATGAAGGGCAGAAGGAAATAGCCCAAAGGCCAGATGGGGGTCTGTATGGAAAAGACATATCCTGGCAGGCTGCCAGATGCTGGAGCACAAAAACACATGGGGGTGGGAGGAGAAGGGTCACTTCAGGCTGGTGATGCCAGTGCTCCTCCACGTGTCTCATACTGACCATCTCAGGGACCCTCCCCATCACCCATAAAGTCAGCTATGGTTGGTGTTATCACTTTTTCTACCTCTGACTAAATGCCTGAGAGAAATAATTTAATGAGAGGATAAGAGGTTTCCTAAGATTTTGTTTTAGTGTGTTTGTGTGTGTGTGTGTATGTGTGTTTGTATGTGAATGCACACGTGGGTGTACAAAACCTGAAAGGGGCCATTGGATCCCCCTGGAGCTGGAATTACAGGCATCTATGAGCTCTGTGAACATCCTTAACCACTGAGCCGTCTCTCTAGCCCCAGAGGATGGGAAGAGATGGGAGCCACACCCATCTGGTGAAACAACCCCAGTAATTCACTTTTCCTCTGCATGGTTCCACATCCTCCCTTTCACTGCCTCCCAGGATCCCCTGGTGTTCTAGCTCAAAGGACTGCTCCACTCCTTAGGTCAGAGCCCCTGGGAAGCTAATTGTCTCTGGAGATGTTTTCCCAGATCCCCCCAAACACAGGCCTCATGATCTATAGGCATCTCTCAGTCCAGACAAGTTGTTGACAAAAAAAAATCAACATTGCACTATGGTTCCCTGTTTTACAAGTGAGAAGTACCCAAGGGGCACCCTGCTACAAGAGCCAGTTGTGAACCCAAGCATCATCACTCCAGGCACCTGCATGTCCACCCTCCCCAGCATCCACAGTGACCAGTGAGCAGCTAGGCAGGAGGTGTAGACAGGACTTCTGGGCAGAGAGCCAGGAAGTAGACACAGGAGATGCCATCAAGACTCAAAACGAGCCCGGCAGTGGTGGCACACACCTTTAATCCCAGCACTCGGGAGGCAGAGGCAGGCGGATCTCTATGAATTCGAGGCCAGCCGGGTCTACAAGAGCTAGTTTCAGGACAGGCTCCAAAGCCACAGAGAAACCCTGTCTCGAAAAAACAAAAAACAAAACAAAACAAAAAAAAAAGACTCAAAACAAGTCAGACACACAAAATGGCAGAGAGGTAAAAGCCATTTGGTAGAATGTAGATTAATAAAAATGTGGGTTAATTTAAGTTATAAGAGCTAGTGGGACAAGCCTAAGCTAAGGCCAAGCTTTCATAATAATAAAAAGTCTCCATGTTGATGTTTGGTGCTGGTGTTAAAAAAGAAAGTCCAAGCCGGGCGATGGTGGCGCACGCCTTTAATCCCAGCACTCAGGAGGCAGAGGCAGGCGGATCTCCATGAGTTCGAGGCCAGCCTGGTCTACAAGAGCTAGTTCCGGGTCAGGCTCTAAAGCTACAGAGAAACCCTGTCTCGAAAAACCAAAAAAAAAAAAAGAAAGAAAGAAAGAAAGTCCAGCAGCTCCCAATCCCGATCTCTCCTGCTGTTGGAGAGGAACTACAGAGGCGTGAAGGAGTAACGTAGCATTTGGTATGGTTTCCCCAATGACACCAACTGCCCACAGCCATTCTTCCCCCTGACAAATAGCAATTATAATCCTTGATGCCAATGGACACTCATAACAGTTCGCCATGTCCAGGGCAGGGGGATGCAGCGGGCAGGCAGAGTCACACAGGCTTCAAAGCCTGGAGAGCCATGTCTAGGTTCCATCTCCACCCCACCCCTATCCCCTCATCAGTAAAACAAAGTTAAATGTGTCTGGCTTCATGGAAAGATGCCAACTAGAGGAAGCAGATGACCCTCTGTCTATCACTTCAGGCAAGGGAGTCTCTTGGTTTACAGCTCCCACTCTCCCACCACACAGACCTCCAGTGAGCACTGAGTCACATCACCAAGGTGTGGAGCAGGCCTACTACAGGACAAATTTGTCACCTGCCTGGGGCCACAGATGTAGCCAGTACAGACTGGCCACCTCAGGCTACAGCTGCCTTCCTCCCCTGCTGCAGGGCTGTACCCACCACATACTTGACATAGCTGCATGTGCACACTTACTTAACTCAAAAACATAGTTGCACATACCTGTTCCCTGAGCTATGGCTGCCCTGGGAGTGCATCTTCTAATGAAGAACAACCCTGGGGAAGGGGGAGTTGGTGAAAGTCAGTGGGGATCGCCAAGTCCAGCATCATCTGCCTAGGCACCCTTTCACATTACACAGCTCCTCCACCCTTCTGCCCTCCACTAGGATGCTCCTCCTTCAGCAATCGGACTTGGAGATGAGGCACCAGAGGGGAGATCTTCTTAGAGAACAGGGTGCTAGGCACCACAGGAACCTACAGCAGGCCAGGGTCAGCGCAGACTAGCATTAAGAGGGGTTGGAGAGTTTGTAAGGGCAGAGCTTATACCACTGTTGTCTGGGAGGTGACGGAGGGGGGGGCTTTGCCCCCTGGAGACTGGGTTTCCAATCCAGTGTGCTGGTCCTATTGAGGCTCCCACAGTGGTCTTCCTCATGAGGAAGCTGCCATTGTAGAACATAAAGCGCTAACCTCAGGGCTCAAGTTCTCTGCAGCACAGCCCAGGGAAGGAGGTGATTTTGAGAAATTCAGGAGCTTTTGGTCTCCACCAAGCACAAAGCAAAGGAAACAGCTCACTTCCTCTGGGTCAAGGCCAGCTCCAGGTTGGGGGGGGGGGGAATGTGTCACCAACTCATGTGACAATCGCAAGCAGTTGCCCTGGAGATACCATCCTCATCTGTACCATGGAGGAGGAAGGAAAGACAGTAGGTGATCTTTGTGAGGTCTGCTTCAGAGCCCAACCACACACTTGGTGACCACAGAACAGGGGCAGGAGTGCTGTACACATTATCCCGGTCTGAGGTCGGAGCTGTAATTTCACAGCAAGGCTGCTGATTGTCCTCCAATCATTCACATTCATCAGTGCCCAGCCTCATTCTGGAAACAACTGGGAACCGCTGGAGACCCAGAGCGATCTCAGGCACAGTCCCCTACCCTGTCTCCAGGAGGAGACAAAAAAAAAAGACTGATGGGTGTGGCTCAGTTGGGTTTGGCCTAGTACTCGATTTGCATAAGGTATCCTGCTGCTTCCTGGGAGTGCCTGGGAGTTTCTGAGCCCACAGAGATAGAGGGAATTGGTGGGGTGGGGATCAGAACTGGAAGCAGAGAGAGCAGCCAACACAGTTATAAGGAATGGGGATAAAGCAGTCTTAGGCAGATCCCAAACAAGTATCTCTTCTCTGGCTGCACTGACAGAGACATGTTGAGTTGTGGACCACCTGAAACATTCAAGGACCCCCAAAAGGTCCTTCTGGAACACCAGGCCTCTGAGAATCTGCTATCTCAGAGATCAGTGATGAGGACAGAGAAACACCTGAAACCTGAGTAACAAGAACCTCCCCCTCCCTTTCTCTGTGACCCCTCTGTCTCACTTGCCCTAATCCCAGAGCTCAGAAGCAAAAGGGGAAGACCGAACAAGGATGGCAAAGCAGACTCACCCTCCACTCATGGGACAGACACACAATGTGTCCAGAAAGTAGGATGGAAATCTGGGCTGACCCTGAAAGTGAGGCCCTATACTAATGACAACAAACAGGTCAAAAACTACATAGCCCGTGCAGGAGGCCTAGAGGCAAGAAGAGCCAAGAGGATGAGTTGAACAGCCATGATGGAATCTTGCCCAATCCTACCAAGCCCAACCCCTCTCTGTTAGAAAAAAATTATACTCGAACGAACATCATAAAGGAACTCAGTGATTTTGTACAACTAAAGTTTACTTCTCAATCCAGCGCACACTTGTAATCAACACTGGGGAGGGCTGTGAATTCAAGTCTAGTTTGGGTCATACAGCAAGACCTTGCCACAACAAAACCAAACCAAAATCTATCTCCCCTTCATGCAAAATCTGACCACGCCAGGCAGCTTTCTTGGCTGCCTCTCTTCTAAGCAGTGACTCAGGAATCCAGGTTCCTTCCATCATCTTGAAGCTTCAAGATGACACCAGCATCAGTCAGGTGTCAGTCTGGGAAAAACTCCCAGAGGCTTATTCACCTGACACCGGGAATAACACACGCATCCCCTGCTTACATTCTAATGGCTGGAAAGAGTCACAGGACCAACTTAAGACTTAATTTAGCTGGGAATTACAAGGAATTATTACCAAGAGTCTCTGTCACGATACTGTGTGCTGCCAAGCTTCTCAGAGGCTGCCTGGGAGCTGAGGGCTGTACAGGCTCTGGGAAGCCCCTCAGCAGAGCCGCAGTGCTCTGGGCAAACAAGTTAGAATGACACATGACGTCAGCTTACACGGGAAGTGGAGAGGAACACCTGTGAGGAACGCCAGAGCTCCGGTGAGGTGGGAAGAGAAGTTTCCTCCTAGGCATGCAGGGGTCCTTGGCTTGGCTGGGTGTTCAGAGCCCTTTCTCCCAACCAGTCCAGATAGGGCCCCCCTTTATCCTCCCCATTCTTCAAGCCCCACAGTTTAGGAGACATGACCCAAGTCAGTAACAGTCAGTCCGTTGATTTTCTCCTCCCACTCCCAGGCCTTGACTTTCTACTGCTTGAATAAAGCAATTAAAAAGTTCTAGAAAGCCCTGGAACTCAAGTCTATGACTTTGATTAACCAGAAGAATCTCCTGGGGGGAAAACCCCTTCTTTCTTATATTGTACCTGCTCAGTGGAGCAAGGCAAGCTGGTCTGAGGAAGCAGAGGGAAGGCTGCGCTAGGACCAGGTGCTCTGGGGAGGACAGGGATAGCAGAAGAGGTAGTCTGTCCCCCACCTTTCAACCCAAGCTTGTCACTAATGAAGCCTGTCTGTGGAGTAATTAGCCCCAATCATAGTTCACATTAGACAGACACGGTATAGTGGTAGCAGATCGAGGGATGTGGAGCTCAGAGCTTTGAACACTACATTATGGCAGAGGATATGTCCTAATGTCATTTAATTACCCCCAGTCAGCCTCAGATGTAATTGAGCCTAAATGCACTGGCAGGAGAGGAGGCTGATGTGTGGGTAATGATGGCACTTTGCAAGACAAAGCTGGCCTCCGTGGGCAGTGGCAAGGGTAGGAAGCAGAAAGCTGAGGCAGCATTCAGACCAGAGCCCCTTCATTCCCCAAACCTAGAAGGTCTTAACCCTACTAGGTTGACCAGATGTCTTCATGTATCTACCAGAATTTCAGCAGGAAATTGAGGGGCAAGCCTTTGTCTTGGCTCTCTTATCTAGAGGTCAGAGTTCCCCTCTCTGGGCTTCCATTTTGTTCCCCAAGAATGGCAAATAACATGGAATGGGGATCAGTGAGCAGAAAGCCCCGCATGGTTGTCCTTTCCCGTCATTGTAGCACTTGGAATGTAGAGAGAGGGGAATGTAGAGAGAGGAGAATCAGGAGTTCAAGGCCAGCATCAGCTACATACAGTATTAGCTACATACAGGATTTAAGGACAGCCTGGTCCATTCGAGACTATCTCAAAAAACCACCACCAACAAAAATCCTGCTTTAACAGTAGAGAGATGGGAGCTGGGCGGTGGTGGCACATGCCTTTAATCCCAGCACTTGGAAGGCAGAGGCAGGCAGATTTCAGTGAGTTCGAGGCCAGCCTGTTCTACAAGAGCTAATTCCAGGACAGGTTTCAAAGTTAGAGAAACCCTGTCTCAGAAAAAAAAAATAGTAGAGAGATGGGAAGGATCTGCAGGTAGAAGTTGGAGAAGGGCAATTCGAAGGGTCAATGAACACTCAAAGAGAATAGAGGTGAGCAGTCTTCAGGGGTGCTGTTTGGGATGAGGAGGAAGTACTCTGTGCTATGAATCTGAGCCCTGAGCCTCAAGAGTAGTCTCTCCAGATGGCTGCTGCCATACAGTGCCCTCTGGAGACCTGAGAGCCAGCAACACAGCAACCTTGGACCCCTGGAAGGCTCTCAGGGGAAGGAGAACATTGGCCTCACTTGAGTGATCCCAGCTTCTAGCATGGGATATTCTGTGGCATGAGTATATGACTGAATGTCATTCACTCACCTATGACAGGTGACCTCTGAACCTCAGTGTCTTCCTAGAGACACGGAGCCTTTGAAGCACAGCTTATCTTCCAGGGCCGGAATGACAGTAGCGGGTAAGCCCCAGACAAATGAGGGGGAGCAACTCCACATGGAGTCTACTATCTGTCTTGCCTCTTGAGTTAAGTCTCACAGACCACTTCAACCCAGACTGATGACCTGAGCCATGAGAAGCAAGGGTTCTCTTTCAATCTCTTTCTTAGACCTGCCATGGCCCCTGTTGTGGGTATTGACATCTCTAGCTACAAGGCTTCTGGAATCAGGGATGGCCACTATGGAAGGGCAAGTTGTTGGAGATGTCCCTGCATAATCACGGGTTAGGACACACTCTCGTGTGGTGTCAGAGCAGAACTTGGGTGGGGAGTTGGCCCACAATGACTTCAGAAGGCCAAGAAGCACACTCTACTCTAAAAAACCGTCATACACTTGAAACCTACAGGTCAGCAGATGAGAGGGAGGGGCTTGGATGACTAGCCATCTTCTCAGGATGTGTGTTCATGGGTAGGAGAAGTGGACAGGGACCTCAGGCTGCCAGGCAAAGAACAGACAGGGTAGATGGGGGATGCATCTTTAATAGTAGTCCAGACATGAGAACGCTACCACCCCTTCTGCCACACCTGCCCACAGCAAGGTAGTGAATGCTCATGGACATATTCCTCCCTCCTTCTGGACCTTATAGGATCTCTGTCTGTGACTTGCTGTGTAACTTTGGTTAATTCACCAATTCCCTCTTGTCCTGTGTATAAACAACAAGCCAATTGAACCAGGAAGTTGTTACACACATCTAATTTTGACATCTAGTCTGTTTGTCACACAAATGGGACAGTGAGAGGTGATTGCTCTCCTGGAAGTCCTTGTCCCTCTGCCCCAGCGTTCACATGTTCCCTCCCTAAGGGCTCAGCAGTGGCTGGGATCCACAGTGACATTGAGGAACGTGCAGCTCTCTATCCTGCCCAATGGGGCATGTGCCAACACCTGCCTGCTTCCCCAGAGCCATCCGTCACTGTCTTGACATGTTGGTAGGGAGATGGCTTCATTAGCTCCCCGTGAGCCATCCATCCTTGGGTGTAGAGAAAAATGAAGCCCTCTATCCCCCCTCCCATCAGCCAAGAGAGGTCAGAATTCTCGGGGCTCAGGGGCAGCTCTGCTCTCTATACAATCCTCTACCCAAGGTCACAGGCAGGAGCGACCCCCCACTCACCTCTGCCACCATGCCAAAAGCACCCATTATGAGAGCAGTCACTGAGTTGCTTCAGCCTCCGTGTGTAAAATGCACACAGCCCTGGCAGGAGGAAGAATGGCATGGACTCGGAGTCAGAAGACAAGGTGATCCTATCTCTGCTATAGGAGCTGAATGACTGCCTTCCCCTTCACAGGGGAACCTCAGTTCCTACATTTTCACACAACTAATAAAGTCTGATCATGACTTGAAGTACTTTTTTTTTTTCTCAAGACAAGATCTCCCCTGATTGGCCTGAAATTCACTATGTAGGCAAGGCTGAAAGGCTGACTTTGAACTTTCAGAGATCTGCCTCCTTATTTCTGAGATTAAAGGTGTGCATGGCCTGGTCTGGCCTCCTGGAGAGCTATAGAAGACCCAAGCCTAGTCTCAAGGCCTTAGCATGAAAAGCCGGAAACACACTTAAGGTGAAGCCCCTACTGTCCATTGAAGAGCCCAGATGGTTCATTCAATCGGAGATCAGAAGTGGAGAATTACAGGAGGAAATAGGGCTGTGGGGATGGTGAAGGACCAAGGAGCACGTCTGAGACCAGGGTGAAGGCTCTTGGCTAGAAAGAGAACTGCATGAGGAGCTGGGAGTGGCCAGAGAGCGCGCCCCGAGCCTGGCTAAAGAATCCATACCTTGTTCTTCTAAACACAGAAAAACTGTTAAGAGCTTTGTAGAGCAGAACAGGCTTGAGCCTGAGGGCCCCAAGAGAACACCTAATCCAGCCCTTCACATCATAGGTGGAAACCCGAGATCCAGCAGGAGGATGGAACGCGCTGAAAGTCAGCCGTAAGAACCACCACTAGACACAGCAAGCTTAAGCCACTGTCTCCTCCATGTCAGAAGTAATTATGTGCCCAGCCACTCCAGCCCGGGGACAGTAGATCCTTTCAGCAGTACACAGGCTGTGAACAGCTCCCCTTGGAGCTACGAGAGCGGGGGGGGGAGGGGGGGGTGTCAGCACCAAAGCTTGTGGACAGTTCCAGGCCCACAGCATCTCAGATATTTAGATCTTTGCAGATGTATGCAAACTCCAGACACCAGTTTCCTAGTTTGAGCCCTAGAAGGGAGCGAGGGAGCAACCTGGAGAGGGTGATGTGTTGACTTCTGTTATCAGTGGGCCCAGATGTAAGATGAATGCCTGGGATATTTATCCACATCGCTAATAATAAGTGGCCTGATTTGTCAAACAGGGACAAAAATCAAAGATGTCAATTAAGAAGAGGAAAAAAAAACGAAAACAGAAAAAGCCCAGCTGTACTTCTGCTGTGCAGATGCTTGCTGGGGAAACAGGCTACAGAACTTGCGACCTGCATGACCTCACCCCTCTCACATCCCTAACCCACACCTTCTGCCCCTCCCCCCTTACCATCCACCCCTGCCTCTCCTTTTTCTCCATCTCTCTGCCTCTCTCATCCTTTCGTTCTCTCTCTTCAGGTCTGGTCCCCCACATCCTACTATGCTTTGTCTCTCTATCCCCTTGGTCTCATTCTCTCCTCTGCCTTTTCTCCCTCTCTCCTACTCCAGTGAATTACCCATCTGTCTCATTCTGGGTTATCAATTCCCTTCTCCCCCACACCAATTCCCTCTTCTCTCCTCCTCAGATTTTCCTTTCTAACTGCTGGCTTCTCTGGCCAGTGTCGTTCTAGACCAGCCTCTTCCCATAATCTCAGATTAGAAAGCATATACAGGTTTCAGGGTGTTAAATAGACATAAACTGTAGAAGGAAAACCGAGAAAAATCACACAAGTCAATATTTGAGGGATTTTGCTTTGGAAAAAACACACCCTAGAAAATCCACTCCCATGCATTTAAATCCAGACAAGAACTTTTCATCTCAGTCCTTCTTTACCTGGCCCCGCACTAGTCATGCCTGGGTCTGACGCATCCAATGCAAGTCTTTCCCTCACAGCTGAGGGTTCTAAACAGCACCAAGGATTGTCACCCTTGAAAAATCACAGAGAAAAAGCCCCCCTAGAGCATGAAGATGGCTCCAGAAGGACTCGGGTGACAGGACTGCTTGTACATATGTGAGCCCCAGGTCCCCTACCTCACTAGCCTACCATGATTTCACACTGCAGAACATTGACTGGCCATCGGTAAGCAGATCCTGAGATGTCACTACATGCATAGGGAAATGAAGAAATTGTCCTCACTGGTTTTAGGATGAGCATCCACTTCCTGGTCCCTCCATCTCTCCATTTCTCCATCCCTGGGACACCCCTTGCTTATGTCTCTGAGTGGGTCTTTAGGCTTTCCCTCCAAAGATCCTGCTTCCTCTGTACCCTTCCTTCTGATGCTCAGCCTGACATGTCCTTGGCAAGGCACAGTGCCACATGAATTCTCCATGGATATGCCACCTGAACCCTTTGGAAGAGCCCCAAGGTATAGCAATCATCACCTGATTCTAGTCCCAAGTCTGTCTCTTGTGAAGACTCCAGATGGTGAGCCCTCGTTTTCAAAGCAATCCTACATCCATAATCTTATTGGGCCCTCACAATAGCCCTGGGATAAAAGGGACATAACGTGGCTTTATCTCAAATTCCAGAGAAGAAACATAGCTCCCTTTAGAGTCTGAAATTGAATCCAGACTCCTTGAAGTCCTTTCTCTGTTCCTTGTCTTTGGGGCCTGTTTAGGGGATAACCTGGTGACCACACAATGTTGAGCAGGAGTGCCCGAAGTCCAAGTTTATATTCCGTGTCTGTTATCTGGGGGTGGGGCCTTTGGGAGGTAGTTAGAATACCTGATGTCATCAAGAGTGGAGCCCCAGGGACAACAGCAGTGGTTTTGGGTGAGAAGGGAGGTCCTGGGCAATGTGTTTGCTCTGTCTCACCACACGATGGCTTTATCATGTTACCAAGTGTTTGTGACATACTTCTGGATTTCCCAGTTTCCAGAACCATGGCCTAAACAAAACTCTAGTCCTTTTCATTAATACACCCTGTAGTGTTCTGTTACAGCACCTGAAAACAGACTAAGAGGCAGGTATAATCAACAAAGAAGTGATTCTCACAATCAATGCCCACAGGCCTGTAAAGACACTGGTGGCTCAGTTGGATCGCAGAGCCCAGGAGTCCATGGGTTAACTCTGACAACATGAGCCACGGAAAATGGCTCCAGGATGGTAATCCAGTGACACTTTCTACAAACCTGCATCTTGATCCTTTCCAAACTTGCAAAAAATAATGTGTGTATGCCCATAGGCATGCATATGCCACAGGTGTGCCTGTGGAGGTCAGAGGACAACTGGTAAGAATCACTTCTCTCCTACCGTATGGGCTCTGGGAATTGAATTCAGGTCCCCATGCCTGGCAGTAAGCCTCTTTATCTGGAGCACCTCTCACCTTTCATTTCTCAACTCAACCTCCCACAAGGAAGGACACTCCCAACCACTCCAAGAAAACATACCTCATTTCTCCGTGGAAGAGCTCCCAGCTGACCTCCGTCAGTCTACAGGACTCTCTGTGGGACCTTCTGGGTCTCCTCTCTCCAACAAAATCTTGGGGTGAGAGTCTCTCTCATCTTTGAGTGTCAGGAGGTGGGAGTTTGTGCAGGTTGGGGTCACGCATGTGTGCATGTGGAGACCTCAACTTCAAGTTATTGCTTAGGTTTTTTGAGACAAAGTCTCTCATGGGACCTGAGATTTGCCAGCAGGGCTGTCTGGCCCTAGAGCTCTACTGATCAACCTGTCCTGCTTCCCTGGTGCTGCCAATACATGTGGACATGCCACACCTGGCTTTTTGTTTTGGTTTGGTTTGGTTTTTCGAGACAGGGTTTCCCTGTGTAACAGTCCTAGCTGTCCTGGAACTAGCTCTTGTAGACCAGGCTGGCCTCAAACTCACAGGGATTCACCTGCCTCTGCCTCCTGAGTGCTGGGATTAAAGGCATGTGCCACCACTGCCTGGCTCACACTGGCTTTTTTATATCCGACTCAAGTCCCTTACCTTTATTTCACCAACGGAGCCATCTTTCCTGCCCAGGCTTTGTCTTTGAGTAGTCAGAACACTCCCTAAGGGCTATGTCTTGTCACTGCTAGGCTGAGAGGAGGCAGCAGGGACTGGAGGCAGTACTTAGCAGTCTCTCGCCTGGCCATGCTAGGCTCTGTTCTCATCTCAGGGTCTTTCCCCCATGCTTCAACAGTTTAACCCATTGAGTTCAGTGGCTGTGTATGGTGGTCTGAATAAAAATGGCCCCAAAAGGGAGTGACAGTATTAGGAGGTGTGGTCTTGCTGGAGGAAGTGTGTCACTGTGGGGGTGGGCATTGAGGTCTTTTTCTCAAGCTTCACTTAGTGTGACAGTCAGTCGACTTCCTGCTGCCTGCAAGATGTAGGACACTTCGGCTATTTCTCCAGCACCATGACTTCCTGCATGTCGCCATGCTCCCTGCCATGATGGACTGAACCTCTGAACTACAATTAAATGCTTTCCTTTATAAGAACTGCCGTGGTCATGGTGTCTCTTCACAGCACTGGTAACCCTAACTGAGACACTGTGCTGTCTTTTTTCCCTTCCACCTGAGCCAGAGTCCCCTGTGTGCCCACTTTGTCCCATGTGACTAGTGGAGACAGATGCTGGGTTTAAGCACAATGGATGTGGGCCCTTGAGCAAATACAGGGGCTTTGGTGACACGACCAGGACCAGGGATTATCAGGCAAGACTTCCTCCAGGGCCTGAGTATCAAAGTCTTCCTCCAGTCTGAGTATCAAAATGCTGAGTACCACAGGCCTGGCAGTGAACCCAGATCATTCCTGCTCCATCCTGTCACTCCCTGAAGCATCTCCCACCCCTCCCCACCCCCAGAAGGGTTCTATTAATAACTTGTGATACCATTAGCTTTTGCTGTCACCAGCACTGACAACTCAGAGCTGTCTGCAGAGACACAATGAATGAGAACTCTTAATTAACACCTCCCTTAACGAAATAAATTAATTTTATGCAGTTATGATGTCAGCGACGCGACTCGCAAAGATGGCTGAGACAACTTGGACCCACCTGGCAGGGGCCACAGGGTGCAGCAGACTGGCTGGCTCTGCAAGGAACCCGTGAGCAAGAGGCATGAGTGTGGCTGCTCGGGCCAGCCTGGGGACTTAGCGGCAGCAAGGCAGTGACACATGGGAGAGGACCAGAGCAGAGGTTGAGAGCCAAGGGGGCTTCTTCCAGCTCTACCTATGACTCCTGAGTCACCTTGGGCAGTTCCTTTCCGTGCCTCTGTTTCCCTTCTGTGAAATAGGCTTCATCGCTTGCCGTACTATTTCTCAAGATTGTGAAGATTTAAAAAAAAAAAATGAGAGAGGAGGAAGGTGTTTGCTATATTGTAGAGTGCCGTGCACAAAGGAGACAGTGGCAACTACTTTCTCTTGCTGCCGGAGTCAAAGGGAGAAGAGCCCTGTGGTTTCCTTGTCACACACTAATGAGTCAAGGCAGTCCCTGGAAGGACCAAGTTTCTCTAAGGATATCCTGAAAAAAAAGGGAGAACATCTCTGTGACCTTGATCCCCAGAAAGCCACTCTGCTGTCAAGTGCTTACTACAAATTAGGCTCTCACCATGGCTACCTTCCTTCCCTCCCATTGGAGAGAAAATTTCCTCTTGTCTTAGCCTGAGTCTTTCTGAGCAGAAAGAACCTCACTCAGTCCAGCCCAGTCCGTCCCAAGTTCAGGACCAGTATCACCCCACCTACCCTCACCCTCCATCCATCCTTCACCCCTCAGTTCCAAGGTCGGTCCATGGGCGGGACTCACCCTAGGAGAGGTAGAGGCCCTGCCTCCCAGGGGTTCATGTTGTGCTCCTTCAAAAGGGAGTCTTCCCTCCCAGTGCCTTCTCAACGTGTAGCCATTACTAGCCATTCTTGTCAATTAACACCATTCCCGGGGATCTGTGAACAGAGATGTCTAACAACTCCCCTTAGGTCACATAGCTGTGGCCAAGAAATGACTGAGATAGTCAAGCAGGAACCCTCCAGTGCCCTTGGGGCTAGGAGGAGAGCTGTCATTATGTCCCTATCCTCACTTTCCTGAGCTGGGGGTGCAACAGTGACTAATTCATTCTACCGTTCAATCACCCCCAACATCTCCTGCATACCCACAGCCTGCCAAGCCCATGGGGGTCAGTGATTGGCAAAGCAGGCGTGGCAATTGCTCTCCTGTGCACGCAGGCTAAGAAGAGAGAAAACCTGTTCCCTGGTAACTGCAATAGGCATCTCACAGTAACTGCCTCTCTCCCTCTCTGACACACTCACGGCTCCAGGCTGGCAACGTGAGGGCATGCCCTGGAAGGAGCAGTAATGGGCTCAGTGGGGAGGGACAGGATCACTCTGTCCATCTGTATTGCTACTGCAAAAGAGGCGTCATTGGTGACTGCGGGAACACCAAGTGCTGCATTAGTAACCCAGTCCATGTGGGCAGCGGAAAGCAATAATGCCACCCCATCCCAAAGCCCACAGATGACCCACATTGCACCCCAACATCTCTGTAGCCACAATGCAGTGGCTAGAGACCAGGACAATTGCAGTCCCTAACGTTTCCCACGTGTGAGTCAGAGTCCACAGCCCAGAGTCTCCGAGCTTGTGACATCAGTAGATCACAGACCCTCCCAGCTTGGATCCTTAAAATAATAGAGCCTTGACCTCATGTTTCCTTTGCAAAGAACCTGCCCTATTCAGTTTGCTGGTTTCCCAGAAGCCTCCCCCTCCCCTCAAACTGAAGTGGCCCTGAGCATTTTAGAGGTGGGAGGGCAACAGACCATTTTTGCTCCCCATTTGACATGAGCAGCTGTGTGGCCTTGGCCAAGATCCTGACCTCAGAGCCTGCACTTCCTCCAAAACTATAAGAGCCTAGAGCATCATCTCACAGGACTGTGGAAGCCTGATTCCTGCAATGGAGATCCAACGTACATAGTCACATCTAAAGTTTCTCTGTCCAGATCCCACACATAGTTCTTATTCTGGCTGACTTCAGGCTTCTGATGCCACTCCCTGGAGGATGGGACACTGAGCTACTTAGGGTAGGCTGTGCAGACCATTTCTGTGCCTTCCTGGACCAACTTCATGTCCCAAGAAACCTGTACCCTACCTGGTCCTGGTGACTCCCACACCTGTGGCCATCACCCAGGCTGAGCATCACATTCTCTGGGCCTTTAATTGTGGGCACCTTGGTAAAAGCAAATCTGAGAACCAGGTCAACACAAGGTGTCCCTTCCCACTTCCCCACATTCCGCTATCTTCCCACCCCTTCCCTCGTACATGAGCTCTCCTGATGTCTTGGGCCTCCAAGCTCCACTCCCAAAAGACATCACATCCCCAAGGAGCATTCCATCTGCTGGGGCCTCTGCAGTTTGAAAACTACAACTATTGACCTGGATTCCTCCAAAGACTGACTTCCTACCGGTAGAACTGTGGACATCAAGGTGTTTTAGAGACACCTTCCAGGCACACACACACACCAGGCTGCCCAACTCCTATTGCAGTGAGAATTTTTTTCCTGCTGAGACAAAAGATGGATGCTCTGGCATCTCAGCAGGCTCTCAGACAGAACGCTGTGACTTTAAGAGACTCCGTGTTGGAGGGTGAGTGGAGAGCATTGATTTTTGGGGGGCCCTTCTGGAGATTGGGATTTGGATCAATGTGGCAATTATCTGACAAGGTGGGACATGGCCACGGGCCTGTAAGCTCTTCTGCACCCCAGGCTGCTCCTGCCTTTCCTGGGAGAGGGCTCTGCTGGATCAGGGGACCCATCCTGTATCCTAGGCCTCTTGTGACAGGCTCTTGAGAAGTCCAGGGCTTTGTCACCAAGGCAGGGCCACATACTAGGCTTGGTTAAGTGGCAGGGAGCCAACTGTCTGGGTGGCTAGGTTTTTAGGAACCCAGAGGGAGCCCCTGGAGGCTCTTGACAGCCTGGGGGTCAGCAAAGTGAGGGCAGAAAGCTGTCCATCGTGGTCTGCATCTACCTAATGAGCATGCTACTAGACCAGCTCATCTTAGCACCCTCTAGTAGACCCCAACCCCGACACAGACCTAAGGAGGACAGTGACTCTAGAGCAGCATTTCTCACCCAGTGGGTCGTGACTCCATTGGAGGGGGTGAATGATCCTTTCACAGGGGTCACATATCAGATATTTACATTACAATTCATAACAGTAGCAAAATTACAGTAATGAAGTAGCAATGATAATAATTTTATGGTTAAGGGGTCACTATGACATGAAGAACTGTGTTAAAGGGTCACAGCGTTAGTGAAGTTGAGAACCACTGATGTAGAAGAACCTGGGGATATGGGAGTATCTCTACAGAGCTCTGGAAATGTCTTGAAGAGGCTCCGGAGACAGGTGTCTGCCTTATCTTTTCTGCCCTTCCCCTGTACCATATGACACTGGATGAGTCCTCTCCCCACTCTGGGCCTTCAAGTCTTATCTATAGGAGGTGAGCCTGGAAGACAGGAATCATCAGGCAAGGTCACAGGTCTCTCTCAAGTCCTAGGCTATGATGCCAGTTAGGCTTTTCTAAATACAACATCCAGGGTTCCAGGAGATGTAGGCCTTGGTAACTGAGACAGGGTCATCTGCAGCCAGGTCCCCAGTGGGTTAGAGTCCTTTGAAGATTGACCCCAAGCTTATCGACTCTAACTCTCTCCTCTGACTCCTGGACATGGCTATAGGACAGGCTATCAGAAGGATGTCAGCTCTGCCCTGGTGGCCTTCATGCCTTTAAGCCCAGATCATGGTAACAGAACCCTCAGATTCCTCTGCTTCCTAAGAGTTTCACAGGCTGCTTCTGAAACATCTCAGAAGCACCCAACCCTTCCTGAGGACACAGAGTTAGGGGTTAGCATGGTTAGGAGCTGCTAAGAATGTTAATAAGGCAGACATGGTACCGTGCATCAGCAACACCAGCATTTAGATGACAGGAGGGGTTGGAAATTTGAGGCTATCCTTGGCTGCACAGAGATTTTGAGGCCAGACTAGGCTATAAGAGATACTGTCCAAAACAAACAAAAACAATATGAATCTACTAAGTCTTTGTTATATGCACTTTTTTTTTCTTTTTGAGATAGTATCTTTGAGGGTTTTGTTGTTGTTGTTGTTGTTGTTGTTGTTTTGCTGCTTGAGACAGGGCCCCATTGTATAGCCTTGGCTCTCCTAGAACTCATTAAATAGGCCAGGCTGGCCTGTGACTCCCAAGTGCTAGGATTAGAGATGTAGGCCCATCATGCTCAGCTGAGATAATGCTTCTCGGGATGACCTTGAACTCACTGTCAAGCTGAGGCTGACCTTGAACTCACTGTACAGCTGAGGGGCTGAGGTTAACCTTGAACTCACGGTCAAGCTGAGGCTGACTTTGAACTCACTGTATAGCTGAAGATGATCTTGAACTCACTGTATAGCTGGGGATGACCTTCCTTGAACTTGCTGCATAGCTGGGGATGAACTTGAACTCACTGCATAGCTGGGTATGACATTGAACTCACTGCATAGCTGGGAATGACCTTGAACTTGCTGCATAGCTGGGTATGACATTGAACTCACTGTATAGCTGAGGATGACCTTTAACTCACTGCATAGCTGGGGATGACCTTGAACTCACTGCATAGCTGAGGATGACCATGATGTTGGCTCTTTTACCCTCTATCGCTCAAGTGCTGGGATTACAGGCATGCACCCCATCCTGCTTTGTGCAATATTGCCAATCAAACAAGCATTTTTTTTTCTGGGCAAGGACTCTGCCAGCCAAGCTACATCTCTGTGCTCTGTTGTTCTTTTTCTGAGATGTGTCTCATGTAGCCCAGACTGGCCTCAAGCTTGCTATGCAGCCAGGGATGACTTTGAATTCCTAGGCCCTCCAGCGTCCTCCTCCTGTTAGGATTACAGATGGATGCTACCATGCCTTTGTTTTGATTTGTTGCTAGGGATCCAAGCTGGGCTTTGTGCATTGTATGCAAGCACTCTCCCAACTGAGCTACAGTCCCAGGGCCCTTTGGTGTTTTAAACAAGCCAAAGCTACCAGGCGTGAGTGGGGTGGTTGTCAGCTCAGTACAACCACTGACGCCCACTTTGTGCCCAGGTACCTGGATCAGGAAGCTGTCAACCAGGCAGCCTCTTCTTTGCCAGTCAGCCTGTCATGGCAGCAACTCAGCTTCAGTGAACACTCGATAGTCAGTCAGAGGAAGCTCTGCTCCCCAACCATGGAAGCCTCTGAAGTCCCAGCTCCTTCACAAAGTCCTCTCTTAGTCATGACTGTCCCCAACAGCTTGTGCAGCTAGAAGCCCTGATGGAGTCTAGGTAACCCTGCCATCCTACAGCTGTTTTCACAGCAAGGGAAGGGAGCATTTTCATGAGTCAGCAAAAACTAACTGGTGTTCATGTGAGGCTTGGATTGGTGGCACTAGAAGCCATGTGTGCACACACAAACAAGGCTGACTGGTGGGATTACAATCCATGAAATGGCATGACACCTCTCTTATAGGTGTCTTATATATTATACATATATAGGCTGTTTTCCATAGTTACAGGGTTAGCCTGGGAGGCTCCTGTCCTATACATTACTCCACTTATAGTGTTGGGGGCGCTAAGCCCAGTAAAGGGTTCTCTTGGCTGGTGTTTTGCTGACTTGTGATCTTTGTTGTGGGTGGAGCAGATTGGGCTGGTTCAGAAAGAGAGGATAAGACCCTAGAGCGTTCTACCTCAGCAGCAATGGCAGAAGGAGGACAGCTGCAGAGCACGAGAGTGGTCAGGGCAGAAACTACAGATGGCAGAGATGGAGGAAGGGGAGAAACTGCTAAGACAATGAGATCCAGCCTCTGAACAGCTGCTAAGAAACCTGTGCCAAGGGGCACAGCAACCTAAGATCTCAGGGCTGCAGTACCCACTCCAAGGTCCCTGGCCTGAACACCTAGAACACTGAGCCTCTGGGTAAGGCCAGAGTTGTAAGCACCAGTAGTGGTGACTTAGAGTGACAGACTTTGCAAACAGTCCAGGAGCCACTGGCACTCCAGCTGCTGAGGGATTATTCTTGGTTGACAATCTCTACCTGAATAAAGCAAGAGGACCCTTAGTGTCTGTGACACTCTTGGGAGTAAATGTTGATGAACAAAGACTTTTGAGCCGCAATCAACTGAGCAGGGCCCTAAAGTTCACGGACAGGCCCACTCCCACCTCCTCAATCCAAGATGGACTCTTAGACTTGCCTCCCATACACAAGCTCTGGCTGAGAGCCAAGCGGCCTCTTCCTGAGTGGCAGAGAGAGGCAGGAGAGAGGTCTGCCGCTGCTGCAGGGGACTGATGGCTCCATCTGAGCCAGAAGCATGTCATTCCCTCCACCTCCCATATTTCCTTCCTCTCCCTCTACTCTCTCCATCCACAACACAAGTATGTATGCATGCATGTATCTATCTACCCTGCATGCCCTCTAGCCCCCAGCATCAGACCAGGGCCTGGGGCAGCCCCGAAAAGAATGCTACAGAACACCTGTCCCCAGGGAACGCCAAACCAATAGCAAGAACAGCATGAGCAGGGCTACCTGCCCTGGGACAAGAAGGGTAGACAGGATCCAAGGGACCTAAGGAAAGAGTGAGTGTTTTTAGTCACCCAGGGAGTGGCACAGGATGCCCCGCTCTCCACCATTTTAACACAGAGTGAGCAGGCAAAAAGAGCCCTTAGCATCGTGTAGGATGAGCTTGCCTGTACAGACATCTAGGCTCCTAAGAACATATGCCTGAAGCAATCTTACTACCCACTGAACCATGTTGCAGGTCCATATGTGAAATTGTGGGAACAGGTCTTATGTAGCCCCAAGCTGGCTCTGAACTATGTCACCAAGGGAAATTTATTCTTTCTCCAAGTGGCAGGATTACAGGTGTGTGCCAACGACACGGGTATGCCAGGGAGAGACAAGGGCTTCAGGAATGCTAGCCAAGCACACTAGCACCAAACTACACCTGCAGTGGAAAGCTTGTATCTATGATGCAATTTAAAGATACGAATTTGCCCTTTTAAGTCACTTGCATCAAAGAATTCATTTATACATTTGAGTCTTCTTTTATCCTCCAGAGATGTAACCACTCTTGGATCTTGGTAAAGCTGAGGGTGTTGTTTTTATCACATATGAATCCATCGCTAAGCAATACAGTGATTGGTTTTGTATGGTTTTACTGTTTTTACTCTGTCTGAGGTTCAATAAATTTTAATATGAAAAAGAAAGAACGTGTGTCTGCTCTAGATGCCTAGTGGGTGACATGATCACTAAATTTTCAGGACAGGAGCAGCAGAGTGACCTCTGAGCCTGTTTCTGGAGAGAAGAGGACTCCCCTAAGTCTTTGGGATGAGACCAGAAAGATGGGAGCTTAAATGAAGAAACTAGCAGGTCAGAGGTGAGGGTGGGGACGAGAGACACAGACCACAGTGCTTGCCAGGCACAATGGTGAAATGAAAGGAAGCCTGCCAGATGTGGGCAGGAGTTCATCCTGCTTGCTGCCCCCCATCATTGTATCAGTCAAGGTCTGTCTGCCTTGCCTGGCAAACAGGGGTCACCCTAAACCACTGATCTGCATCTCTTCCTTATTCTGCAAGAGGCCAGCCAGAGAGCTACCTTCCCAGCCTCCATTATCTCCCCAATGTTCAAATTCCTTTCCCTCGTTTTTCTTGCTAAGAGACAGTCTTTAAAAATGAGTCCCTGAGCTCAGCCCTCTCCAGCCTCGTTAATTTCGTGCCCCACCTCATTTGTTCCAAGGACCTACTTTCTCCTCCCAGCTGCCGCCTTCCTCCCACCGGCTATATTCGGGTTTCTGCTCCGTCCTCGGTAACCTTGTGCGCCACTCAGAGTGCTGCGCGTGTTTCTCTCTGCCAAGGAACTCTGGATTCAAGGGAACCGCAGAGGTCAGGCAGCTGCTCACATGCAAACCCTTCCTCACACCTGAAACCAAGATCCCTTTGCCCTGCGTGCCAAGCCCAAGGTGATCAATGCAGGTCTCAACTGCATTCCTGCAAGGGCAGGATGCTTGCTGGCCACACAGCCTGCCTCGGCATGGTGGCTTTCACTAAACCCAGCTTCTTCCAGAAAGATGGAGGCTGCTGGAGCCTCATCCTGCTCCCTTGACATGGTTCCCTCTGAGTGCTCTGTCTGAGCCTAGGCTTCAAGGAGGAAGCAAGGATGGGGGGGGGGGCTCACATATTTCTTGGTAATATTTTAGACCTGTTGTTCTTGGGATGAACAGGGCAGAGGACCAAGCACCATCCTCAGCTTGCATTACCACTGGTACCAAGATACTCATTCCTGCCCATTCTGTAGCCACTACACTGGAGAATAGTAGGAATCTAGAAACACCTTCCCTTTTTGAGCTGGAAATCTCCTCTAGGCTCTCCCTGATCCAGTCGGCTCTGCCTTTAGGAAGCACTGGGAGGAAGTTAAGATTCCTTTGACGGAGACAGACTTGCAAGACACTTGACAACAGCCACCCTTCCCAGCCTGACGGCACTCATTGCCCTGTCCCCTACCTGCTTCTGCACACTGAACAACACCCACTCCCTCTCTAGACAGTAGTTTGTCCCCATCCAAGGGGACAGAGGGCTGGAGGACAAGAAGACAGCTGCCACACACATTAAAGATACACACATACCTAGCACCAAACACCTAGCATAAGCTCTGGTTTTGCTCTGGCTGCAAGTCACCAGCAGTCCAAGCCCAGAGTGCATCTTTCATAAACGCCCCTCAGGCTAGTGTCTGAGTGAATGACTCTTGGGCCCTGATAGTGAGTTTAGCATTTGCTGAATGTTGAATCCAGTGTTTTCTCTACCATGGGAAGTCTTCAACTTTCCTATGTGGGCTTCTTTGGGGAGGACTGTCCCTTATAGGCTAGTGATGCTAAAATTCCTTCCTTCACTGGGGAAACATAAATAGTGTCGACCTCTCTTCTCCTAATGTCCCAACGACAAACCAAGATACAATTTCACCCAAGTTCGCTGTGGGGAACCAATGAGTATATTTGGCCTATTTATAGGCAACTGGTGAAGAATTACAAGCAGGAGCATGGGTGGCCTTAAAGAAACCACACTGGACAGTCTTCACCCATCACAGATGACTTCCCTGCCCCCACCCGTGGTTGTGTAGAAGGAAACCGCTCTCCTAGGCCTTCTGAGCTTATATATACTAGCACTTCCCTGAGGTAATGGGCAGTCAGGGTAGAATTAGCGTACATCTTGTTGGGAGGAATGGCTGGATACACAGGTCACTGACCTCCCTGACCCACCCACCCAGCCCTTTCTATAAAGGATTGTCAACAGTCAACAAAACCCAGCCATGATGGTCTTTTGCATGAGACCCAACTGACCTGAAGATGGTGGTGGTTTGGCTCTGAGGATGGTCCCGTACAACCCTGCAACCTTTTGTCCTCCAGGTCTTCCATTCCTTTCACCCCTCTCTTCTGCAAAGGTCCATGGTCCTCGGAGGGAGGGAGAGAGATATCTGACTCTTCTCCAGCTCCAGCAAAGTACAGACTCCTCAGATGCTCTCAACATGGGCCAGTTTCGGGGTACTCCTTCCACTACAAAACACAAGTGAGGAAAAGGATGAAAAAAGGGGAAACTGCTGGGCGGTGGTGGCACATGCCTTTAATCCCAGCACTTGGGAGGCAGAGGCAGGCAGATCTCTGTGAGTTCAAGGCCAGCCTGGTCTACAGAGTGAGTTCCAGGACAACTAGGACTGTTTCACAGAGAAACCCTATCTCAAAAAACAAAAAAAAAAAATAGAAAAAATAAGTAACTACCAAAGAGACGGGCTGCAGTAATAACCTATGACTGCAAACACCAATAGGGGACACATCTTAGCAGCTAAATCATTTAAAAAGCTGTAGCAGCTGCTTCTCCACTGAAGCCTACAACTTCCCTAGTTACAGGGTTTTGTCCAGGATTGAACAAAACTTGATGTGTGGTATGGGAGAATGGTCTGTATTCTGTCAATTATATTTTAAAGAAGCATTGATTGGCCAGTAGCCAGGCAGGAAGTATAGGCAGGACAACCAGACAGGAAGTAGAGGTGGGTCCATGAGAACAGGAGAATTCTGGGAAGAAGGAAGCCCATTCCTCTGCAGTCCTGACCTGACCACAGAAGAAGCAAGATGTGACTGCCCTGCTGAATAAGGTACTGAACCACATGGCTAACACAGATAAGAAAAAAGGGCTATATAAGTTATAAGAGTTAATAAGAAGCCTGAGCAAATGGGCCAGTCAGTTTATAACTAATGTAGACCTCTGTGTGATTTCTTTGGGACTTAATGACTGTGGGAACTAGGCAGGACAGAAAACTCAGACAACAGGTGTGAATCTCCCTGAGGGGGCCCTAAGTCCAAACAAAAAGTTGTTACTGTCTATAAATACACACAAAGAGACAGATAAAGAAACAGAGAGAGAGAGAGACAGTGAGATACAGAGACAAAAAGAGACAGAGAGAGAGACAGGGACAGAGAGAAACAGAGAGAGTGAGGACTATAGCACAAGCTGGTGCATCTTGCCTAGCACTTCCATCATGAAGCATCCAGCAACCTTAGTAGCAACTTCTGACTGGCACTACAGGAGCTAACTTGAAGGAAGGAGACATTTTTAGCTCAGTCTGGGCCATATTTCTTCAACTTCTGCAAACAGCACATGTGTACCTTCAGCAATCTGCCCTCAGCATCTGGCTCTGGAGTGTAACCAATAGCAGAGACAGCAGCCTCTATTGACCCTTCCTCAGCACTGGGATTCTCCACAAACTTGTGACTTCCAAGAGCCCCTCTTTCCATTCCCACAAGACACTCATACTTATTCCTTAGCACTTATAAGCACGGGCTGGTGCAGAATTCTCCCACTTGGTACCTGTGCTTAACCAATCATAAAATTCCTGCGAATACTCCAGCTACCCCTGGCCTCTGGACACTTTACAAACTCATTTCCCAAGCTTGCTCTTTCACATGCACTCCTGTGTCCTTCAAATGGGTTCCCAAACCGTCCACACGCTCAGAGGTTGGCATTACGCCGTCTGGATAACAAACCTTCCTGAGGATGGGCAGAAAAGCTCAGCATCCTGAGCCACCATCCCCATGACAAACAGTGGGGCTACAGAGACAACCTTGGGGAAACACCCTGAAAGCCTGTTGTCATCTGTCCCGGGCATGTGTCAAAACCAAGATGCAACACTAATGTCAAAACTAAGGTCCAATGCAGCACTGAAAGATTCCATCCGTTTTTATCAACTGCTTCCTCAACCCATCAGTGCTGGGGACGTGGCATGGATATGAGGCACTAACTTAGCGCTCCCCAATTTCCAATTGTTCTCTCCAAGCCTTTTCACGTCATGGAGCGCTTCCATGGAGCCCCATGTGTTTCTCTACTGGATGAACCCAGCGGGGCTTGCTCAGCATCTCTACCCTGAGGACCAAGCGAGCATGAAGCCCCCGCTCTTCTCTGCAGCGCCCACAGGTTACCTGGGTCCTAGGAGGCCCTGGCTTGGCACTGTTTCTGTGATCAGCTGCAGCTGTTGCCTTTGCATCTGCCACACCTGGCTGCTGGGGGAGGCTGTGGCATCCCCACACTTAGTATAACCTTTGGCATGAGGGATCTGCAGCCTGTTTAGCCTGGTGTGGAGGTGATAATTGCCCATCCCTGGGATAGGCTTAATCATCTTCAGCTATGTTATTTTAACATGGATGCCTTCTGTGAACTGTTTCTCAGGCTTTAAAGCCTTCCGAAATCTCTTTAAGACAATTTGGCTTTCTTTCTCACCCACCTTAGGAACTTGGGCTCAACACAAATCTTTTGCCATTTGCCTTGGGATCGCCAAGACAGACCTCTTCCTCTGCTTTGCCTTCCTCTTCTCTCTAGGCTGCTCTCACTTTACAGACACTTTTACATGGTGGTTTAAATTGCTTTGAGCCCCCAAAGCCTTTCCTACTTGACAACAACCTTGTCCCACAAAAGCCGCTAACGCTCCATTCCAACCTGGCCATCCTGAGTCCGGTTCCTCACGGTTCTAATGAACACAGTCCTTTCTTGTGAACTAGACTGCAGCCATCGCTTCCCCCACAGACCTAGATCCCTCAGTAGTGCCTGTCCCTTCCTAGTTGTCCTCCAGCCCCTGCTATCTATGGGGGCCTCCACTGGAGATCACTGTGTGTCTCTGATGGCTCGTGTGAGCCAGTTCATCAGGGACCAGTTCCCCTGGTACTGCCTCAGGCTATGCAACTCCTGTGTCAAGATAAGTAGTTATGTCGCTCAGTTTCCCATCTGCCCCCATATCCTGTAGCCTCGCAGGCCAGGATCTGAGCAATCGTGTATTGTTTGTTTAAAGCTTTTCCCTAATTCCAGCAATTTTGACCCTGAATATTCTGATTACCGGGGTCTCCCACATCAGACCGCCGCTAAAATCCCCATGTCTGCATGTTGGATCACATGTTTTCCTTTCTCTGTGTCAAAGATTAAACTCCACAGCTGTCTTCTAGCACCTCTGTTTTACTTCTTTCCTCTTTGCTTCCTGACTCCTAGATTCAAGATTTGGTGGTTCCAGGAAGAACTCATTAATATAGAGGTGACCTGGGCTCTCTGTCCACTTTGGCCTCCCAGCTATAAGAAGAGCCAATAAATACCTCCATCTCCCCCTCTTCTAATCAACTACCCCCAGAGAATGGAGGCCTACCTAGAGGATGCAAGTTCCATGTCTTTTTCTCATTGCAATCCATCTTCTTACATATGCAGCCACCTTGGTCTCAGATTTATTATTACCCATAGCATTGCCAGGCCACCTCTGCAGCTGCCTGCTGGTACTCCCAACCCCTGGTATGCTACTCTCAGGGTTTGCAATGTCTGTGCTAGACCTTCAGCTGTTCTCCTGCCTTCCCAAATAACAAACCAAGATAGAATTCTACCAAGGTCACTCTAGGAACCAATGAGTTTACTAGGGCTGACACCCAGAACAATAGGAGAGGGACTGGTCTGATGAAGATGCTGGCAGGGTGGCTCCTGTACAAAAACTAGCCGAAGTCCCAGATCCGGTCATCAGGAAAGGGCTGGCAAGATGGCTCAGTGGATAAGGCACTTGCTGTTCAGCCTGAGTTTGATCCCTGAATACCAGATGATGGATGGAAAGAGAGAGCTGACTTCCACAAGTTGTCCTCTGACCTCCAGCTGTGTACTGTGGCAATACGTGTGAGCACACTTGCATGTGCACACACACTAAATAGATGTAATAAGGAATAGTAAAGTACCCTACTGGAATCCTGCAGACAAATCAACATATCACTCCACCCCACTCCCACCCTGTACCCAAGGAGGGAATTTATTCAGAAGCTGCAGTTCAGAGTAGAAATCCCAAACAGGGACCATGAGCCCCAGAACTACTGAGAAGTGAGCCACAGCATCCATACCTGTCCCAACCATGTCCACCCTTTGATACTGCTTCCATCCCAAGCATATCCCAAGAGCCCAGAGAAAAGAACCTGAGCCACAGGCAACTTAAGAGTACAGAGAACCAGGGAGGACCAAGGATGGAGGGTCCACTCTTCCAAGCCCCAGGAATTTGGAACCTAGAAATGAGCACCAGATATTGGACAAAAGAGGCTTCATACTCTTTATGGTTTTTACTGGGAGTCTTAGTTAGGATTTCTATTGCTGTGAAGAGACACTATGACCACGGCAACTCTTATAAAGAAAACATTTAACTGGGGTTCATTATCATCATGGCAGGACATGGTGGCATGCAGGCAGGCGTGGTGCTGGAGAAGGATTCAAGAGTCCAACATCTTGATCTGCAGGTAACAGAAAGTGAACTGAGTCAATGACGTAGCTTAAGCATAGGAGACCTCGAAGCCAATGATGTGATTGTGGGGATGAAGACAGGTGGGATGTGTGTGGTAGGAGGCATAGGTATGTAAAGCTGTGTGTATATGTGCATGAATACTTACTTATATGCATTCATGCACATTTTTAGTGTATGTGTATGTCTAAAGTGGAGGAGGACTCTCCTTCCAGGAAATAGTCCCTGCACCCACCAGAGCTGTCTGAACTTCAGGTCCTACCACTGAAGCCATCCAGCAATTGGCAAGGAAGGATATTGGCCTTTGAGGATTAGTCTGTCTCCCATTGACATGAGGCCAATGTAGAGCCCATATCTCCCAGCTTCCAGGTTGGACTGCTCTTTCGTGTGTCCTCTGCTCATCCCTGACCTCAGCACAAATGACTGGCACTCAGTTGTGGGGGGCCCACCTGACTCAGCAGCTCCAGGAGAAGAGAAGTGCCATCACAGCCTAGTCCTCCTGCTGGAACAGGGATGTGAGTGACAGAGCTACAGGGCCTGGCTGAGGATGGCCTGAAGGAAGCCTGGGCCAGGGCACCCACAAGACTCTAAGCTCTCTGCCTGGCTGCAGAGAAGTGAGAGACAGCACAGTGGCTTTCCACAGGCCAGCCCCCTGAGCTGCTCCCCAAGCACCCACAGACAGAAAGCACCTGAGAGAGCTGGCCAAAGGCAGGGAGGAAGCAGCCACACACCCAAACTTTTTGTTTTTCTGTTTCCTTTTGCATTGCTGAGACTTACTTATTTGTATTTTATGCATGGCTTCTAGCCTGCATGTATGTCTGTGTACCATGGGCCTGCCTGGTGCTGGAAGATGCCAGAAGAGTGTGCTCAATCCCCTGGGACTGAAATTACAGAATATTGTGAGCCACTCTGAAGAGCAGCTAGTGTTCTTAACCACTGAGCCATTTCTTCAGGCCCTGGTGTTGTTTCAAGACTGAGTCTCAGAGAGCCCAGATAAGCTCACACTTTTTACATAGCTGAGAATGACCTTGAGCTGGTTGTCCTGCCTTGGCCTCCCAAGTGCTGGGTTCTGTCTTCTGCAGGGTGCTGATCAAAACCAGGGCTTTGCACACACTGAGCAAGCACGATACCAACTGAGTCACATCCCCAGACTCCATTTTTTGAAACTATTTTTCTTTTTGGAGACAAAGTCTCACGGAACTCAGGCTAGCAATCAAACTTCCTGTGTACCCAGGGATGACTTTTTTCACTTTTAAAAATATTAATTGAATTTATTCACTTATTTCATACCCCTACCGAAGTTTCCCCACCCTCCCTCCTCACAACCCTGTCCCTCCCTCAACCTTGCTTCTATTCCCCCCACCTCCCTCCCTCGAACCCAATCCACTCCTCTGTTTCTGTATAGAAAGCAGGCCTCCCATGGGTGTCCACAAAGCATGGCATATCAAGTTGAAGTAGGACGAAGAGTCTCCCTTTGTATTAGGGCTGAACAAGGCAGCCCTGTATGAGGAATAGGTTTCCAAAAGTCAGCCAAAGTATTAGGGACAGCCCCTGTTCCCACTGCTAGAAGTCCCCCAAATAGACGCAACTGTCACACGTAACTAGTGGACCTAGGTTGGTCCCATACGAACTACCAGGAATGACTTAAACATGTGATACCTCCATCTCCATCTCTAGAATGCTGGGATTACAAGCAGGAGCCAACATGCCCAGCTACACACCCTCATTTCACAGGAAGAAAAAGAAAACCCCAGAGAAAGAGTGAAGGTAGTCTGGGGCCTGGTCTCCTGTCACCAAGAATTACAGGTCTAGAGGTTCCACTCATTCCTCCCACCTCAGCAGGCTGCATTCTTGGTCATGAGGGCCAACATATTTTCACCAGTCTCGAAGTGGAAGAGCCAGAGTTTCAGTGACTTGGGAGGGGTGTAGTCCCACAGGACACGCTGATGTAAGGCGACCAATCCATCCTGGCTTGCCTGCACCTTTCCAGGCTTCAGAACCAATGATCCTTTGTTCCTGGTGACACTTCAGTCCCAGGAAAAGCATGAGAGTTATTTATACTCTACCCTCTGAGAGAGATTCTCCTTGGTTTCTGAGTTGTTGGGCCAAAACAGAACCCAATTGTTGGGGTGAGCTTTAAAGACCACATTGCAAGCCTGGGATGTAGTTCAGTTGGTAGATTGCTTGCTTGGGGTGCATAAGCCCGGGTTCCATCCCAGTACTGCAGAAACCAGGTGTGATGATATACCTATAATCCCATCACTCAGGAGGGAGAGGTAGGGCAGAGGGGCCGTCAGGAGTTCTAGACCATACTCATCTACATGGTAAGTTTGAGGCCAGCTTGGTTTGGGTTGCATGAGACCAAGAGAAAGACTCAGAGAAAGAGAACAATCAATTCCCTGCCCTTGGCTCCCCAGCTTCCTCTTGCACACTTAGCTGATTCTTCCTGCCACCTCCCATGATTCCATTCCAGGACATTGGAAGGGTCTTGATAGCTGGGCGATAGCCCCTGACCCCTCCCCCATCTCCACCTCCAGGGTCACTGCATGCTCTTTTCTGTCAAGGCTTCCAAACCCTTGGGGACCCTGTACACAGTCCTGGGCTATGTGGGCCAGTCCTTTGTAACAAATGACACATGCCCACTATAAACTGGTGAGAAGCAGTGAATACCAGCACATGCCTGACTGCCACTGTCCCTCAACTGCTGTCACCCTCACCCCAGCTTGACTCCCTAGGAAACCCTCCAAATCTCAAGGGCCTCAACTTACCCATCATTGAGAGGAAGCAGAGTTGGGAGTCTGAGCAAACAGGGTGGAGGGGGAGAGCTACAGTGTCTAGGAACAGGGCCATGGTGGGTGTGATACATGCGCACACAGCTCCTGTCACTTGATGCTGGCCTACCACATGGGGTGAGGAGACTGGATGTGTGCCTGGGCCCAGGTGATTCTGCTCTCAGCAAATGAGACTCGGGCAGAGGGATGGGACAAGATGACCTCCTGAGCGCACCAGCTAACTGGCAGTGAGGGGCGTCTCTGCCCATGCTGCCCACTTGAGTCATAGTGGGACCCACAGAGGGACCAGATCTCTGCGCTGAGGGCCAAGGCACAGCTGCTTTATGATGCTCAGTAGAGGTTGAAAATTATTGGCCTAGAAATGGAGAAACTAAGTCCCCGCTTAAGAAAAGAGGACAATGGGTCATACTGTCAGAGGAGCCGGCCCTGACCTAGAGATGCCCTCAGAGGTCCTGGGTGCCTGAGATGAACTGAAGGCCCCTGAGGGCGGGGTGGGGCTGGAGGGAGGGGTGGGGNGCTCAGTAGAGGTTGAAAATTATTGGCCTAGAAATGGAGAAACTAAGTCCCCGCTTAAGAAAAGAGGACAATGGGTCATACTGTCAGAGGAGCCGCCAGAATGCAGGCCCTCAGTTCCCGGCCCTGACCTAGAGATGCCCTCAGAGGTCCTGGGTGCCTGAGATGAACTGAAGGCCCCTGAGGGCGGGGTGGGGCTGGAGGGAGGGGTGGGGCCTGAGGGAGGGGCGGGGCCTGCCTCCTCTGTGCTGCTGTCTTTCTCCTGCCTGAGCCCCAGATTAAGTCAGCCCTCCCCATCCCCATGTCCCCAGGCTCCTCCAGGCAGTAAACCTGTCTTATAAAAACCCGTGAAAGGCCTGGCTGTCAGCCACAAAAGCCTGCTTGGTCCTGCGCTCTGGCCGCATGTGGCTCTTAGCAAAAGCAGGAGTCAGTGAGATGCTGCGTTCAGAGGCTCTGTAAATCTCTCCAAGATATTGTTTATCACTTCCCGACATGCCTCTGTAAAAGCCACTCCGCTGAGTTTACAAATTATGGAATTCATTCGATGTTGGGGACCTGGCTTCTAGCCTGGGTGAATCCGGCAAGAGAAGACAGGGGCTGAGCTTAGCTCCTATCTAGCTGGGTAACCAAGTCACAACAGATGCTTCTTCCCCTGCCTCTCTGTGTGTAGAGTGGGGGTGCAGGCAGCTGGACTAACGAAGCCCTGGATGTGCAGACCCTGCTCGTGGCTTGGCACAGATGAGGTGCCCAATAAAGGAAGGTGGGCATGATGGGTATCAAGTCCTGGCTAGACTAAGAGCTGGGTGAGGAGTGGGGTGGGCAGCAGATGCACAGCTAGAGGCCTGAGGCTCCTAGATTCCTCTTGCACAACCCTGTGGCGGACCCTCCCTCTGGACCAAGGCCCATCCCACAGAGATGTCACCAGCGTCTTTCTCTTCTTCCTCTTTCCACACAGCGAGCAATAGATAATCTCTCCGTGGGGCACAGCTAGACCTTGCCTCTTCCAAACTATTGTAGGGCTTAGAAATTCAAGTCACCCATGAACTGATCGGTTAAGGTTCCCTGGCTCTTGTGTTGACAAGGATTCCGAGACTGCTCCCAATTGATTGGTGATGTCTGACTTTAAAGCGTGTGGGGCAGCCACACATACACACATACAGTCACACACTGTATGACCTCACACTCTGCCATCTCTCCATTCTTCTCTCCTTACTCAGACATTAGGAAGCTGACACTGGCAAAGGCACATGCAGACCAGGAAGCAGGAAAAGGTCGCGTGCTATTCCTTGTGCATGCCCTATGGACCACACAGGCCAGTGGCCATGACACAGCAGCTGCTGGGTCCTCCACTGATTCCAGTTGTTTGAAGGGGGTTCTGAGGTCCAGGAGCCATTTGACTGGATCTGGAGATTCAAAGCAGCCAAGAACAATCCAAGGACAAGTCCCTGGGTCAGTGACAATGGAGGCCTAGGCTAGAGGCCCTGAAGCTTCACCAGATCCGTCCATACCGGAAGTTAAGAATACTTGCACGTGGTGTGGGATGTCCTTCTGTATATGTGTTGCTTTGTTGACTAATGAATAAAGTTGTTTTGTCCAATGGTTTAGCAGAGTAAAATCAGGCAGGAAATCCGAACAGAGATATAGAGAGAGAGTAGGTGGAGTCAGGGAGACACTATATAGCTACTGAAGGAGAAAGACACCCGCTGGACCCTTACCAGTAGGCCACAGCCTCGTAGTAATACACAGACTAAAAGAAGTGATTTAACTCAAGATGCAAGAGCTAGATAGAAAGACACCCAAGCTATTGGCCAAACAGTGTTCTAATTAATATAGTTTCTGTGTAATTATTCGGGTCTGGGCGGCCGGGAAACCAATGAGCAGCTTCCAGCTACATGCATACAGAACTGTCTGCCGACCACCTGCCCAGGCAAACAGGGCCTCTTGTGGGTGGGGCTAGAGTCCCAGTGCCCTCCCACCTGAGCAGGGCTGGGAACTTCCCAGGGTTCTTTCAGGCCTCCAGCCTCCAGCTGCTGCTGGGAGGCTATAGGAAAACAACCACAGCCTTGCTGCCTGCCCCAATCTACAAAGGAAAAAATAAAAGAGGGAGATGTTGCCTGCCCCAATCTACAAAAGAGGGAGATGTTCTGACTGGAGGCTGTTCACGCCCCTCCCCAACCCGTGGATGGGCATGTGGTAATGTAAGTGTCTCTTCTGGGGTACAGGAGGCAGAAGCATGCAGCACCCTTTGCAGCTTACATCTAGAAAGAGGAGTGGCTATCCTCTCCTGTATGCCCCACCTCCTCCCCAGCATCCTCTAGCCCATCTACTAAGCACCCAAAATGGGGAAAAGGGGTTACTCCCATCATCCCACCAACCCCCACCACAGTCTCACCAAGGTGGGAGCCCTCTTCACAACTGAATCGAGGCTCACAGCAGTTGTGGGTTCAACACCAAGACTGATTTAAAATCCCCTTCTGCAGCCTCCCCCTTCTAGGCTTTGGGCTCCCCAGCCTCCTGCACCTAACCCAGGACTCACAGGCTGTGACTGGACATTGATGTGGTGATGGCCCACATGTCCTTCACTGACAGCGGGAAGTAGCAATGAAAGCACCTCCCTCCAGGGAGGCAGAGGGAAGCAGGTGGTGACCTGAGCCCCTGGAGTCACACTGTTTGATCATCCTGTGCCCCACTGTAGCTATGTCAGCAGGACAGTCTTAAGCAATAACACCATGGTGTATCCAAGACAGGGGTGGAGGAGGTTGGGCTTCCCTAGGGAGGAAGTGGGCGTTGAGGGCCCAAGGCAAGCAGAGAGAGGAAGGATGGCTAAGGCTTATTGTTTCCAAACAGAATTTTGTGTGAGTGGAACCCACATGATGGTTGGCTCAGGGCTGGAGCTAAGCTAAGACCAGATCCCAAAGACCAAGAGACTCTGACCCTGAGCTCAGGTCCAGCCTGGCCTTCCAGGAGCCTGTCTCTTGAATAGGTAGCCCCATGGATTTGTCTGTTTTGATTGAAAATCAAAGGGTCCTGCTGTGTAGCTCAGGCTGGCCTTGATCTCACAATCTTCCTGCCTCGGCCTCCTCAGATGCTGCGATCACAGGTGCATGCTGTCATATCTGGCTTCCTTGGGATCTTAACCATGTAATCTTGGGGCTTCCCTCAAGCTTAAGTTGCAACAACCAGACAGCAATCCTGTAGGGAGAGGCCAGCCTCTGACAGAGCAGGAGAGCCTCAGCCAAGCTCCCAGCTCTCCCACACAGGAGAGTGACAGTGAAGATACTGAGTAAGGCAGGATCGGATGAGTGAGTATGAATGCCCCAGCATCTCCATTTCTTCATCTGTGAGCTAGGATGGTGGCCATTAGGACCTAAGGTTGGTGTGTATAGCACAGCCAGCACCAAGCATGCTGCACGCAGTGAGATTGGAGAAGTTGTTGCTGTATAAGCAAAGGCCTTTGCCCTTTGGGGATCAGGAGCTAATTGCTTCCCCATGGTTGCCTGTCACCCCCAACTCCTGCAGGCACCACGGCTCAACCTCTAGCCCCCAAGACTCAATCACTGTCTAATAACACCCCAGGGCTCTGCAAGCACATGCCCGTGAACGGAGCACACAGGTATTGAGAGTGGATGGGACAGAAAGTCGGGCTGGTCTGGGTTTGAAAACTTCTGCTGATAGATATTTTCTGAGTTCTGTTTTAGAAAACAAAGTAATCCTGGGTGACACAAATCAATGTGAGTGTCCACCCACCTAGGTGGCAGAAGTAGGAGATCACAGCCTGCACCTGCTCAATGGCAGTCCCCGTCCTACCCCAGGAAGATGGGAGCTCTCCCGTGTGTTCATAACATCTGGCCACATGTGGTGGCAAAGGGGCTGGGGTGACGGATTCCTTCCCAGCAACCTGATCTGTTACCATCAGCCTTTGGGTGCCCACGCCAAAACATTCCAAGGGATGTGTCTTGTTTCTAGACTGTGAAATGCAGGCTCACCAGGGACTTGAACATCCCTCTGAGGGCTTCCATGTTACCAAAGTTCCTCCTGGGGTCCCATTCCCCTCCCTCAGCCTAACTCCATTAATCACTGAAAGGCTGCACTATGCTAGGTCAGCCAGCTACCATGAAACAAGCTCAGAAGAGGGGACGTGGGATTAGGGCACAAGGTTAGAAACTTATGACACGGGGATCCAACTCTGCTGAGCCAAGGTGGGCTATGCCTACACAGATGGGTGACTCCGGGTATTGTGGGGTCCAGGAAGGTATAAGAACAGAGTGTACAAGGACCTGGCAGTTGAGAGAACAAGAAGTGTCAGACAATGTTTCCTGTGCTCCGAGCAAGGTTCCAGGCCCCCAGATCCCGAGTCCCAGCTCTATATACTCATGCATGAGGTCCCAGGGCTGCCTGTAACCCCTGTCAAGAAGGTCCAAAGAAATCTGAGTCCCTGTTCAGACTCACCTAAGACCTTCCTACGAGATGTCCCCAAGCTCCAACCTATGCCCTACCTCTACCTACACAGCAGCCACTGTCAGAGGGACATCACACCCACCAGCAACTAAGACAGGGGACACTTGCCATGTAACCAGCAACTTATGGGATTATAGGACTCCTTGGGGATGAAAGTGTCCATTAAGGATAAAGCCCCTTCCCCATCCTCATATTCCCCGACCCCACCCCCTTTAAAGAGACAAAGCGGAACTTGAGACCTGGCTCTTAGGATCCACGTCATCCCCTCAGGAACCAGACACAAGCTTCCTGAGACATGGCCCCATTCCCATCATTGACTCTTCCGGAAGACCTGCCCTCGGTGTCTTTGTCCCCATAAGAGATCAAACTCAATGCTCCATTCATTGGCAAGGGCCTGGGGGTCTGGATGAGACCTCTATGCCTCAAATGAAGCTGGCTCAGGGGAAAGTCACAATTGAAGGTGGGCTGGGAGGCTGCCACCAAGGAGAGCCTTGCTCCTACAACTTCAGACAAAGTAACAAGGAAAAGATGTGCCCGGTCACCCATCTATGCTCCTGAAAGCATTACCATTTGTCTTGCCCTGCTCCTCCCAGAAGAGGGAAAGACCCAGAGAAAGGTGACTCATGAGTGTTAAAGAAAGGAGACGATTCACAAAGCAGGGAATTTCTCTCTCGTCTACTCCTCCCCATGCCAGCCCGCCCAGCACCCACAGCTCTATCTAATTCCCCACCCAGCTGGAAGCCCCGCCCCAGGACAGCATCAGAGCCCAAGCCCTTGGGGTGACTTCATGCCCACCCATGGGCAGAGGAAACAAAGCACCCACGTGGATGTGTATGACTTACGGCTTTAATCTCCCTGATAGAAGGCCTTTAAAGATTATTTCAGGGATGGAAAAAAAATAATCCTGGGTAATGAATCAGGGTCTTAAGAAGCCGATAAGCGGGCGGGAAGCAGGCGGGAAGCTGGCGGGGCCCGAGTTCCTGATTTAATTAAAGTCTCGAAGATACTCCCTGAGACAAAAAAATCCATGGAGGCCATCAAGGTGATAAAAAGACTCCAAGTCCCTTTAAACCAACTCACCTGCCTCATGAATCTTCTCTCGGGTGGAGAGGGTGGACAAGGCTACCTCTATAGGGACCCAAGCAGGGATCACTGCAGATGGCCTGTCTTAGGGCTGGCTAAGGGGACCTCTGGGGTACAGAAGGTACTATACACAGAGCTCCGGGGCCAGAGGCGAGTCAGAACCAGAGGAGGCTGTTTGTCTGTGGAGTGTTCGTCATCTCTGGGACTCAATCTCCCACCCGGTGTCTGCCCATGAGGGCATAGAGTGGGTATCTAGGGAGCATCTTAGAGCTGACCTTCCAGGTCCAGAACCACGTGTTCCTTAGCTGGGAAGAAGGAGGGGGACAATGTCTCTGTGAGGGAGTTCTTCTCTTCCAGGGTTGACTGGGGAACATAAACTACAGTCAACCATAAACTACTAGGTTCTGCAAAGTCTCCAGAGGAGAGCTAGAAGGGCTGGGCCTGGGAGGATGGGGGCAGAGAACAGTGGTCAGGGGTCTCTGTGTCCTCAGCTCTAGGCCGTGCTCCTAGAGGATGGACAGACAGATAGGTGCATGAGTATCCAGAGCAGGTGGCCATGAATTGTCATTGGCAGCCATCAGTCTTGACAGGTTGGGACTCTGGGCTAGGTACAGGAGTGTGAGTGACAGGTGGCCCACACCACTGCTGCAGGGTGACTGGGTGAACTTCAGATTTACGAGGAACAATCTGGAGTGTGTTTGTGTACCAAATGCTGCGTGTCCCTATGCTTGTGTCCTCTGCATCCCATGCCCGGACCAGAGCTGCCTCAGAAAGAAGACCCATGTAGCCAGTGTGGATGGCCACCCCTTGGAGACATGACCCTAGAGCCTCCAAGGAACTGGTGGGAGGTTTACGTTAAAACTGTAGGTTGGGATGGGCCAACCCTAAGCAGGGGTCCCTGCTCTTAAAGTCCTGGCGGGATCCTAGGCTGCCACCTAGTGGTCATGGTGGGAATGACATGCTGTGGTACCCAGAGCAGCAGTAGTGTCCTATTGGATGGGTGCTCATTAATATTTTCACTCACACGTGACAGGAAAAAAAAAAAACCACTTAAGTCCAGGGTTAAAAGTCACTTGTCCTGCTGTCCCCTGGAGCTTAATAGTCAGCTCAAACTTCAAATGAACTTCTATCCTTAGCAACCTTCCCTCCCAAGCTGTTCAAACCAAAGAACTTGTGCTTTATAACCCCTTAGACCCCCTGTCTCCAACACGAGACCCCACTCACCACTGCCACTCGCCTCTGGTCCCAGGGAAAACCCATCACATTCATCACATGGGGCTTCTGGCCCAGCACAGACAGAGGTTCCCATGCTCCCCCCTCTCACACCTAGACCTATCTCCAGGCCCCCTGATGGTCTCCCTACATCTATCTTCCATCCTTCAGTCTCCTGTCCACACCTCACTCAAGGGCAGGAAAGTACCTTACTATTGTCAGGGAGCCTCCACATGGCAAATGTGATTCCAGAAGGTAGGGAGTGTGTGTGTGTGTGTGTGTGTGTTTGTAAGGGGGGAGGAGGGGAAGAAGGGGGAGGGGGGAGGGAGAGAGGGGAGTGAGCAATACTATGGGGAACAGAGGTCAGGAACCATATACCTTGTTTTTGGAGAAGGGTCTCTCCACGGCCTGGTCCTTGTCAAGTAGGCTAGGCTGGCTAGCCAGCTAGTTCCAGCGATCCTCATGTCTCAGCCTACCCAGAGCTAGGGTTGCAAGCATGTGTCACGATGCCTGGGTTTGCCTCTATGGGTTCTGGGGATTGAACTCTAGTCCTCAGGCTTGTGCAGGCAGCACAGTTCCTGGATTAGCTCTGTCCTCCGCCCCCAGGAAGCTGATATTAAACAGTAGGCGTCAATGCTCATTACTGCTGGTCTGAGTCAGCCACCTCAGCTGGGAAGACAGAAAGAGGAACTACCACATTCTAAGGCCACAGAGGGCCACCCTTCATCTGAGCTCTCCAAGAAGACTTTCCTGGGTGAAGAAGGGGACACTCAGAGGGAAGGAGTCTCTAGGAGGAAAATGACACAGGCGAGCCCATCACTGGGCCCCCAAGAGGCAGGGATCACTAGGGGGATTAACATGTATTGTTTTATTTACTCTTTGTTCTTACTCTTTGGGAGCCCACCACCCAGCACCCAAATCTCTCTCTCTCCCTCTATCTCCCTCTCCCTCTCAAACACACACACACACACACACACACACACACGGAGTCTTATTCTTCCTTATAAACGCCCGTCCTTTGCTTGCTTATTTCTAGCTAGTATTTCTTATCTTAAATTATCCCATCTACCTTTTACCTCTGGGCTTTTATCTCTCTGTTTCTGTATACCTTACTTCCACTCTGACTCCCTGGCTGCGGTATAACTGGATGGCTGGCCCTTATTGTCCTTTTCTCCTTGTTCTCTCTTGCTTCTTTCTTTCAGATTTCTCCTTCCATTTATACTCTCTGCCTGCTAGCCCCGCCTATCCTTGCTCCTGCCTAGCTATTGGCCATTCAGCTTCTTATTAGCCCATCAGGTGTTTTAGACAAAGAATCACAGCTTCACAGAGTTAAACAAATGCGGCATAAAAAAAAAGCAATACATCTTTACATCGCTAAACAAAACGCCCCAGAGCATAAACACATGTAATACACCTTAAGATAATATTCTACAACAAACATGGCCTTGAAGGACTTCACCACAATCTAGTTCCTTCCAAGAGCCACCAGGGCAGGTGAAGGGAGAGCCCCGGACCTGGAAGGTAGGAGAGGGTAGGACACTCTGGCCCCTTCCTCGGGAGCCAGGCTTACCAACCTAGCTCTGGCCCAACAGGAGAACAAGGAACTGACCCACAACTGTTGGATCTGCTGCTGAGCCCAGTGAAGAGCTGAGGCTAAGAGTGTCTTCTTCCCCAGGGTCCCCAGGAAACTCCAGGCAGCCCGCTCAGGGCAACAGGTTCTGTGCAATGGTCATGATGGCAGAGCTGGCCAACCCAGAACAAAGGCTTCATGAAGAACCTCAGCGGTCCTGCTGTTCCAGAGGGAGCCACCCCACCTCTCATTGAGGGGAGGCCTCAGGAGCTCCCAGGAAGCAGTTTCCAGGGGAAATCCCAAGGGAACCTACAGCTCCCTGGAGGGAAATCTGAGAAGGCTCCCAGAGGAAGGACGGGGGAGAGTCAGGTACACTTTGTCAGAGGAAAGGACCATGTTTGCCTGGCTGTGCAGTGCCCACCCTCAGACAGGTTCAGGAGGAGGGCACTGAGGGGCAGCAGAACGTCAGGTTCAGAGGACTGTGCAGCCAAACAGGAAGATGGCTTTTCAATGACACCAAGGTTGCTATAGCCGTGCTCTATACACAAACACATACATACACACACACACACATACAGAGAGAGAGAAACACACACACACACACACACACACACACCTGAAGTCTTCCCAGGAGCTCACATAGAACTCAGGAAGCCAGAGAGCAGAGGTCATCAGGGGCTGGGAGGTGGCAGGAGATAGGACACAGAGGTGATAGCATATAGAACACTCTGGCATCTGAACTAGGAACACCTGGAATTCTTCCCCTCCCCCTAATGAGCCTCAGTTACCTGACCTGCTACCTTGATCCTCCATCTCTCCAGAAGACAGGTGGTCAGGTGCCAGAGGGGACCTGGGAAGGCTGGCACAGAGCCAGCCCTCCACCTAGGGCCTCATAGCCTTCCAAGGGAGGAAGCAGGAAGGACAGGTGTTCCTTTATGCTCCTCCCAGAAGCCACAATGGTCCCATTGTATGCCACCCATGGCCTTCCTTGCTAGCCTGGCAAGAGCTGGGCATGCCTTTCCCTCTCTCACCCACAAGCCCACAGAGGCCACCCTCCTGCATCCCAGGTGCTCATTTTCCAAGGAGTCCCATGTTTGTCACCCAGCTGTTTGTTCCCATTTAGCAGAAGGAAAACTGAGGCTTCTTTCCCACCATTAAAGAAATAGAAGGTACCAAGCATGGTGACACATGCCTCTAATCCCAGTATCAGGGAGGTGGGAAAAAGATCAGAAACCCAAGGTTACCCTTGGCAAGATAGAAAGTTAGAGGCCAGCCTGGACTACATGAAACCCTTTCTCCAAATATGTGTGTGTGTATTTTATATTATATATATATATATATATGTACACACACAAACATATACGCTAGAGTCACTGGGGTCTGAGCTCTGCCCCCCCCACTACATCTTTCTCAGTAATGAAGATGCCCCCAGGCCCTGCTCATTAGCCCAAGAAAGTCCTCGGAAAAGCCCAGAACCATAGGCTAGCTCACAGATACTCACAAGTTAGCCCAGGTTGGCCTGAACTCACACTGTACCTCAAACACATTTGTGTTGCTGGTTGTTTTTTACTCTTTACTCTTTGGCTTTTGGGGGGACCCACCACCCAGGTCCAAAATAAATCACACACAGAGGCCTGGCCTTAGCTTTGTTTCTTACCAGCTTTTAACTTATCCCATCTGTCTTTGGCCTTGGGGCTTTTATCTTTTTCTATCTCTGTATACCTTTTCTTTCCTTCTCACTTCGTGTCTGACTGTGTAGCTGGGTGGCTAGCCCCTGAAGTCCACCTCCTTCTCTCTCGTTCTCAGATCCTTTCTCCCAGATTTCTCCTCATCTTTATCCGCTCTGCCTGCCAGCCCCGCCTGTCCTTGCTCCTGCCTCACTATTGGCCGTTCAGCCCTTTATTAGACCACTGGGTGTTTTAGACAGGCACAGTAACACAGCTTCACAGAGTTAAACAAATGCAGCATAAACAAAAGTGACACACCTGAAAATCATATTCCCCAGCACACATGAATTCAGGCTAGCGCAGCAACACGGGCATCTCAGAACTTGGAGTGTTCACTAACCCAAGATAGCCTAGAACACAGAGGCCAGCGCCAGATACATAAGCTAAATATGGTGGCACATGCCTATAATCTCAGCAGTTGAGAGACTGGAGCAGGAGGGCCATGAAGGAAGGGAGGAGGGCAAGCAGGCAGACTGTGTACATGTGGGCATGCTGGTGGTGGCAAACATGTCACCGTGTATAACACACAGGAAAAGATCACACCAGTCTCCGTAAATATCTTCAATGACTATCTGTCAAGCTCACTTCCATAAACAAATTAACTGCACTTGCACAACGTTTTGGACATTCGGGGAATACCAAGAATTTGCAGCTATCTGCTACATTCTGCTGGGGTTAATCCCAGCCGAGGTTCCCTGTCAAGCTCCCTCTGAGCATGCTCAGTGTCTCCTCCCAGCTGCCTTTCCCAGCCAGGGCTTCAGGGGAACTGGTAGGACTGAGGGTGCCCTCCTAGGTGGGCAGGGCCTGCAAGGGATCAGTAGTAGTTTCTGGGCAATCCGTGGGCCACACTCTCATCTGACATCCTTTTACTCCTGTTTTGTTTTCCTTTTTTGTTTGATTAGTTGGCTTTTTTTAAGACAAAGGTCTCCCTACATAGTCATGACTGGTTTCAAACTCACAGAGATCAGCCAGCCTCTACCTCCAAGCATTGGGATTAAAGGTGTGCCTTGTTTTGTAACTATTTATTTTGTTTTTTTTAAGATTATAACATAATTATATCATTTCTCCCTTCCCTTTCCTCCCTCCAAATCTTCCTGTATGACCCTCCTTGCTCTTTCAAATGCATGGTTTCTTTTTCATTAATTGTTGCCAGATGTGTGTGTGCACATGTGTACACACATATAGTCCTAAAAACATAAATACAACCTGCTCAGTCTGTGTAATGTTGCTCATATGTGTGTCTGGCATGTCTATTATTTGTTCTTCAGTTCATGTTTTGGCAGTCACGTTGGTGAGAATTTAGGGCTGTAGCTTCTGACATTACTAGGAGACACAACCTCCCAGCAAACTGGCTGATCCACTCGCTCTTACTATCTTCCACCCCTTCTCCTGCAATGATTCCTGAGTGTCAGGTGCAGACTGGTTTGTTTTTGAGGCAGGGATTCACTATGTATTCATAGAGATCTGCCTTCTGAGTGCTGGGATAGGCATGGGCCCAATCTTTATTACTTTTATGACTACCCAGTGAGATGGAGGGAAAGGAAGCTTCATCCTTCTGTGTCACAGAAGGGAAACTGAGGAAGGACAGGGGGTGAGGTTTGCCTGAGAGCACATATCACACTGCAAACTGGTCAGGACTAAACCTGGAGCTGTCCCAGTTGTGTGTGCTGCCTTCTTGGTCTCCCCCTCTGCTTGAGAACTGTCCAACACAAGGGCCTCCAGAAAAGGTACCCCTGACTTAAGACACTCCATGTTCAGAACCCAGGGAGCCTTTAGCCAAGGCGGGGAGCCTGTGAGAAGGAGATAAAAATTGAAAAGAACGTCTGAAATCGAGTGCTTGCGATGTTGAGACAGGAGGATTACCAAGGACAGCCTTGGGGCTTGGTGGCATAGGCCTGTCATTCCAGCACTTGGGAGGGAGGCGAGATTGGGGAATCAGAAGTTGAAAGTCAACCTCTGATACATCACTGGAGGCAGTCTAGAAGCAGAGAGACAGGAGAGAGAGAGAGAGAGAGAGAGAGAGAGATAGAGAGATATCAAGGAAAAATCTGACTCTATGTCGGGGGCTCTCGACATAGTACAGTTATCTAATAAGGAAAGTGCTCTCAGCATCATGGACAGACAAGGAAACAATTAAAGCCACTGAGCTACCTCCAAGTGCTGGCAGGGGTACATAGAGCAAGGGAAACTCCCCTGAACTGCTGGTGGGAGCGAAGCCAGTAGGCAATAGTAATTGAAGCTTAGTACATGACTTGGTGTGATCCGGCAATCCCACTCATTGGCATTTACCCAATGGGAGCGAGAGGAAGTGACTGATGAAGGACATGCTCAAAAACAGTCATCAAAGCTTTACTTGTGGTGGCCAGCAAAAGGAGAGGGGTCCCAACGCCCCACGCCCGTAGAACGGACACATAAACCACTTTATAGTCTTCTGGTGAATACCACACAGCGATGAAAAAGAACAAAGGATGGTGTGGCCCTGGGGATGAGTCTCAAACAGCAGTGAAGGGAAGACAGAGCAGGAATGAGGCCATGCAGAGATCCCAGTCCACTCACCCAACAGATAGTTCTCCTGCCCTGTGGGTCCTGGGGACTGGGAGGGGATCACCGGCTGGTGGGTGAACCCAGATAAACAGATCTAAGACCCAGAAAATGACAGAGAGAGGAGAGAAGAAGAAGCAAGGACCCAACAGACTGAGCAGAAGTAGGGGAGAGGATGGGAGGACCAGACCAGTGCCTCAGGAGGAGGTGGGGCTCCCAGGGCCACCATAAGTGCACTCAGATGCTGTCCTGTGGCTGTGAACTAGGGAAAACCCAGGCACACAACCTTCTGAGGGGTTGGGCCACCTGTCCGCTGACTTGCCCCTCCCTGACTCAGACCTGGCCCCTCCCTACTCCAACTCCACCCGTCCCTGTCCCAACAGATACCCAGCCAGCTGATTTTGCCTGGCTTGGTGGCAATGTAGGCAGATGAGCAGGGCCCATGTGGGAGTCCCCCAGGGAGACTCCTCCCAACCATGTAACCTGGAGCCTCCTTGCTCTCAACCAGGCCACGGACTTCTAGATCATGTCAGCAATGGTCAGGTTCTGAGTTATCCAGACTTCACTTGTACAAAGAAGCCCCTCTGCAGTCCTCCACCCGTGCCTGGAGCCTCCTTGCTCTCAACCAGGCCACGGACTTCTAGATCATGTCAGCAATGGTCAGGTTCTGAGTTATCCAGACTTCACTTGTACAAAGAAGCCCCTCTGCAGTCCTCCACCTCTGCAGTCCTCCACCCGTGCCCAGCATCCCACCTCCCTGCGGAAAAGTAATCGATTCCAGCATCCTCCAACTTCCTTTCCATAGGAACCAGCCAGTTACTGCCACCTGCATCTCCGTCCCCAGGGCCCTACTGTCCCCCTGGCAACCTTATTTTTGAGTTCTTGAGAGAGGAGCAGATGCAGAGGTTATTGTCGCAGGACAATATTACACTAGGTTGATTAAAAAGGGGTATTTTATTGGAGGGGATAAAACTTACATATCAATGTCCCAAACCACGTTCCTCTGGT
>JAQHUG010000080.1:2984770-3007762 GCA_028555095.1 Dicrostonyx torquatus
TATTAGCAGGTATGGCCTTGTTGGAGGAAGTGTGTCACTGTGGGGGTGGGCTTTGAGGTCTCCTGTGCGTAAGCTACTTCTAGTGAAACAGACCACTTCCTGCTGCCTGCCAGTCAAGATTGAAGGACACTTAGCTCCTTCTCCATCCGCAGGTCTGCCTTCATGTTCCACCATCATGATAATGGACTAAACCTCTCAAAATGTAAGCCAGCCCAATTAAATATTTTTTTCCTTTATAAGAGTTACTGTGGTCAAAGTGCCTCTTCACAGCAATAGGAGCCCTAAGACAGGGTCACCACAACGTAAGGAACTGTATTAAAAGTGGCAGCATTAGAAAGGTTGAGAACCACATCAGTTTATCAGCCTCATAGAAGGCTCAGTGGGAGGGGCAGTTCTTTTCAGGAACTCTCATTCACAGCCAATCAACGAGTTCAGAGGGTTGCCAGTCTGACTTTGGCGGCTCCAGAAGACGCTAAAGAGAAAGTGAAGCCCTCTCCCAACAACTCACCTATACCCACCACCCCTTCCACAGCTAAGGAAACAATAATTTTACTTAGCCATGAAAGCAAAGAAATATCGGCACATGGAATAGGGCTGGACCTCAAAGCAAAGATGCTGAGTAAATACTATATGGTTGCATGTATGGGATTGTCTAAAAAAAAGCAGGCTACAGCAATTGTAAACGGTTGGCCCTGGAAGGAGAGAGGGTACCAGCTGGCACAAGGAAACTTCAGAGCTGATTGGGTCAAGGGTTTCCTAAGAGAAGTGTACGTCTCACCCTGTTACTGGAGTTGTTAGGGTCAGAGCATGGATCCTGGCAGCCCTAACAAGCCAGGCTTGACCTCCTGTTCTCTGTATGCCAACTAAAGAGCCAAGTTAGCGCAGAGGGCCTGAAGAGACGGCACAGGGGTTCAGAGAACTTGCAGTTCTTGCAGAAAATCTGAATTTGCCTCCCGGCACCTCTATCAGGCAGCTCACGACAGCATGTAACTCCAGTTCCAAGGGATCCAATGCTCTGTTTGGCCTCCATGACACCAACATGCATGCTGTGCACATAAACTCATGCACACGCACACACACACACATACATACATACATATATAAATAAATCTTTTTGAAAATTAAAACAGTGGAATGCAGAACAAGGTGATTGTATTCAATACAGACACACTAGCAAAAGAAACGAAGTCGAGGATCCTTCAAATCCATCTTCTGCTATAAGGCTCAGATTTAAAGAGAGCAAGGGAAATCAACTCTAGCTAAGAGTTGCAGCCAAGGTGTGGTCACCTTCAAGGTGGTCTGGCAAGTTGCCAGAATGGTGTGAAATCTTTCCAGTAGACAACTTGTGGGACCCTGACACAACTTTCTCTTCTGGCTGGCACCTGATCCCAGGCTTTTCCTTCTCCCAGCATGAGACTCCTAGAGAAATTTCGATTTCTTAGGGTTCATTGTCTCAATAGCCTGACAACCCAGGGGAGGGATACAGTGTCTCCCTTTAGATATCTTCTCTCCTGTCAGGACGGTTACAATGGTGAACTTTATGTATGTGCAATTCAGTGTGTGTCACATTTACCTGGGTGGCTTTTGTCGTTGTCGTTGTTAATATACCAATAGGTCAGGCGGTCTGGCACTCAGCAGACAGGCAGCAGAGCGAGGAACCAAAGCCTTTGCCCTGGAGCCCATCACACAGCCATGCTCACAGAGCACAGGGCATAGAAAACGCTGGAAGGGCGTGGAGCAAGGAGGACCCACGTTAATTATTACCCGGCGGCGGCCGGATCTCTGCTCCGCCCCCACGGGTGGCCTGCTGCCTGCCGGCCGCCTCTCCCTCTCTGCTGCCACCTGCTACCCGCGCTGGACATGGTAAGCGCAGGACATATGGTGAACCCTGAGCCGGGATCGGGAAGTCGGGCTAGGGCTCCGATGTTGAGGGTGCGGGCAGCGCCATCGCGCTTGGCTAGGGTCACCTTGCCGCCCTCGGGGACGCTGGGGGTGCAGATATGGGAGGTGGCGGTGGTGGCGGGCCTGGAGAGACCGGAGCCTGGTCTGTCTCGACTCCAGGCCGCCTGCTGGCGGGCTCCGACGGGGTGTGGCAGGAAGGCGGGTCTCCGTGGCATGGCCCTGGCCCTACAGACTAGCTGCTTCCTTGGGGTGCTGAATTTGGTGGGGCTCAGCTCTCTCGGCACCAGTGCTGTTCCTGGTCTTGCGACCCTAGCACCTAGCTGGGATTCTGTGTCCCACCTTCGTGGGTCAGGATCTTAGGTCCTTTGGAAAGGGGTGCCCCTAGAGCTGCTAGACCCTGAAACTGTTACCAAACAGTGCAGCTTTCCGCATCTTTGGAGCAGTAGGGGGATTGGAGGACGTTTTGGCAGCGATGGCCTGGGAAGGGTCACTGGGGACCAAAGACACAGGCTTGGATAATCAGTAATCCCTGGGCCCACGTTGCCAAAGGCCGACAGAGCTTTGCTAAACAAACAAGGCCCTTACCCCTCTGACCCCAGAGTGCAGAGCGTTGTCATTCTAAGACTAGGGGGTTCTGGAAAACTCTAAAGAGAAAGTACCATCCTCCCACCCCACCCTGCACCTCCCAGTATTCCTCCAGTTCACCTGTACCCATCACTCCTTTGAGAGTCAAGAAAAAAAAAAAACATAAAACCAAAATAATAAACAAACAAACAAAAAACCGAAACAATGGATTCTGATGCCAGGTTGATATCTGGTTGCCTGGTTACAAGAGCCCAGCTTATCAGCCCGCTCTGGAAAGAACTCCCTATTATTAACCACAGTGCAGATCTCTGTTGCCTTCTCTACAGCCATCCCTTGTCAGTGAAGCAGAGTGATGAGGCATTTGTTTCTGAGAGCACAAACACCAGTGCTGGCCTGTAGGCCCCAGGGCTGGCCTGTGGGCCCCAGTGCTGGTCTGTGGGCCCCAGGGCTGGTTTGTGGGCCCCAGGGCTGGCCTGTGGGCCCCAGGGCTGGCCTGTGGGCCCCAGGGCTGGCTTGTAGGCTCCAGGGCTGGTCTGTGGGCCCCAGGGCTGGCCTGTAGGCTCCAGGGCTGGCCTAAAGGCTCCAGGGCTGGTCTGTGGGCCCCAGTGCTGGCCTATGGGCCCCAGGGCTGGTCTGTGGGCCCCAGTGCTGGTGGTCTGTAGGCTCCAGTGCTGGCCTGGAACCTGTCACACAAGTCTTCTTACACAAGGAAGCACTTTTTAAATGTAGTTTGTACTTGTAATCCCAGAATCGGGGAGGCAGAGGTAGATGGATCTCTGAGGTTCAATGGCAGCGAGTTTAGCCTACTTGATGAGAGACCTTGTCTAAATAAAGTGAACAAAGTGGGGAGGAGGCTGGGGAGTTGCTCCATGGTTAAAAATATCAGCTGCCATTCCAAAGGACCTGGATTTGGTTCCCAGCACTCATGTGACAGCTCACAATTGCATGTGATTCTGGTTCTGAGGTATTCGGCACCCTCTTCTGGTCTCTTCAGGCACTAGAATGTGACAATGAAACACTTTTACACATAAAATAAAAATTTTAATGAAATTTTTTATTAAACTAAAGGCAAATGATACCAGAAAATGGCATCTGAGAATGCCCTCTGGCCTCCACACACATACATGGCCACACATGCACCCACCCACACAAACATACACCAAAACAAACCAACCCACCAAAAAACCCAAAACAAAAAGTACAGGACCCAAGAGTCTATCAATAAGCCAGCCTGGACCCCATCTCCTAGCAGGGCAAACATTTGTTTGGTGTAGTGTATGGGCACATATATGCACAAGGACCTGTGGCTTGGGGCAGGGTGCTTGTATCCACAGCAGCTAGCACCGGCTTAATTCTTAAGTCTGGGGCATGTTCTTGACCTATAAAAGGAACGCCCTGGGGCCTCTGTTCTCCCTCTTGTAGGCTGGCAAGGCACACAGGCTGAGTGCTGAGGAGCGGGACCAGCTGCTGCCAAATCTGAGGGCTGTAGGATGGAATGAACTGGAAGGCCGAGACGCCATCTTCAAACAGTTTCATTTTAAAGACTTCAATAGGGTATGTGGAGTGGGGGGCTAACCGGGCCACATTCTGTGCTCATGCCAATGTCCTGCTAGCCAAAGGGTAATACATTTCCAAGTGATCTGCAAAGAGAAGGGCCTTGGGCCCTGCCTTCCCTGAACTCGAAGTCCTTGAGGAGGCAGTCCTCCACAGGGTAGCAAGTGCGTGTCCTTCTAAAGGCACTTTAATAACAGCAAAATACTGCAAACACCGACCGCCTGTGCTGTGTGCACCACACTGGGGATGTTAGTAACACTAACACGGGCCTCAGAATAAGGGACAGGATGTCACAGAGGAGACAATTAGAACTCCAGAGTCCCTGGAAGAAGCTATCCTCCTGAATCTAGGCCATGACGAGGTCTGGGTCTTCCTTCATTTTATCAGGCTTTTGGCTTCATGACAAGAGTGGCCTTGCAGGCTGAAAAGCTGGACCACCATCCCGAGTGGTTTAACGTGTACAACAAGGTGAGGCTGTCCCCATCTTAGAACCTTGGCTTCCTGAAGGTTTGCTCTTGGACCTGACCCTGGGCCCTTCCCCACCAGTTAGTTAGCTGATGCCCCTTCTGTCTGTCCCCTTCCTAGAGCCAGAGACTCCCCACAAGCCAGCCAGTCTCAGTGCTGATAATGAGTACAAAGTAAAACACCTTGAACGACTGTGGCCAGACATTAGGATGGCAAAAGAGCACTGTTAATAGCACCAACGGCTTTATTCTAGATGAGAGAACAGTAAGACGGAACTTAGCTGTCTGTCCCAGCAGATCAGACTGTCTTATGAACATGCTGAGAGCACTGCTAGACCGATTATAAACACGTGTTCGGAAGCCCGCCTTCAGTTCTGATTTTAACTTTTGTCTTAAAAAAAATTTTTAACATTTGTTTGGTGTAGTGTATGGGCACATATATGTTGTGCATGTGGAAGCCAGAAAGCAACTTGTCTGTTCTCTCCTTCTACTCTGTGGATCCCGGAGGTTGAACTCAGGTTGGCGAGTGTCTTTTCTAACTGAGTCATCTTGCTGGCCCCTGCTTTCATTCTGTGAATTTTGTTATCCTATTACTGAAATCATCATCTTGGGAAACTATCGAAGGAAAATGGTGTGTCAGCAGGTGTGCCCCTTTTTTAGAGCTGTCAGGAAAACTGTGACCAGCTACTGTCCTCAGGATGACTGGCTATTGTCCTGCGGTCCCTGGTAGAGCTGAGCGCACAGCTGGTAGCTCTGTTGCTCTTCCTGGGAGGGTGCTTGCAGACTGAACTTCTGGCTTTCTCTCATTCAGGTCCATATCACCTTGAGCACCCACGAGTGTGCTGGTCTTTCAGAACGGGACATAAACCTGGCTAGCTTCATCGAACAAGTCGCCGTGTCTATGACATAAACCTGCCCCCTTTATTTCCTGGCAGGGGGTGGGGAGGAGGGGGGCTGACTGAACAGGAACCCAGAGAGGAAACCAAGGAGCTGGTCTTGGTCCCTGTTGCTTACAGTGGACACCACCTCCATTTAGGGATGAGTCCCTGTGCAGAAAGATGTAGGTGTCAATGTCAGCAGCAAGAACTGAGCCCTTGCCTGTGTCTCCCTCCTTACTGGGGCTCTGCCATGTTAGACTACTCTGAATAAGGTGTTCCTTCCTCCATGGGCTTCCCAGCAGCAGTAGTGTTCTTTCCAGGCTGTATTTTGCTCCTTTTTTACCCTTTCAAGTTCACTGTCCAAGTAGCTGGGTTAAAGCATGACATAAAGTTCAATCTTAGACCCCAGAACTAAAACAAGCCTCACTGTATCACAGAAACATGTGTTTTGATGCCTCCAATAAAACTATGCTATCAATTGGTTCAGCTTCTGGAACCTTCTTTATCCACAGGCCATGACAAACTGAAACCAATTATAGATTTTTGAGGTTTTGGTTTGTAGCCTTGACTGTCCTGGAACTCACTCTGTAGACCAGGCTGACCTCAAACTCAAGAGATCTGCCTGCCTCTGCCTCCCAAGTGCTGGGAATAAAGGTGTGTGCCACCACCACCCGGACATAATCAAGCTTAGTTTTGAGGGGACTGTTCTGGTTTTCGTGACTCTGGGGATCAAAGCCAGGGCTTTGAACATGCTCGGCCAACAGGAATGATCCCACTAAGGTCACAAGCTTATCCCCAGCTAAAATGCAACTGAATAGAAACACTTTGTTGGGCAGCCAGGTAGGGCCAATGTACTGAGGACGGGAGTAGAGTACTTTGCCTTCAGGCTCATTATCATGTGGGGTAATCAGACAGAAAAAACAAGATGAGACATGAGCTTAGGGGACACAGAAGTGACGAATGCTAACAAGGAAGAATGCCAGTTATACCCCAGAGACCAGAACTGCTGTTGGCATCAGGAATAGGGCAACGTGTGCATACAATATGTGAACCTACATCTAGAAATGCAGTTTGTAACCTTTACTTTCTTCCTTGTGCTATGATGGCTAATTTTATATGAATGAACCTAGATAGGCCATGAGGTACCACACGTTAGAAAGGAACAGTCTCTTCATGAGCCATCCAAAGGTCTCTTCCTCGCCTTGAATGAGCTGTGATGGCTCAGGCTCTAATCTCAGCACTCAGGAGCGAGCTCAGGGCTAGCCTGGGCAACTTAGAAAGAGGCTGCCTCAAAATAGGATTCTGGATGAGGTCGCTAAGCTTTGAATTGGTCCTTAGTAAAGCAGATTGCTCTAATATAGGTAAGGTTGGTTCAATCAGTTGAAGGCTCATCTGGAGCAAAAAGGCTGCCTATCCTTCACACAGAACTCAGGACTCCTATTTGAGCTGGGATTATCAGTACTTTCCTGACTTCATGGGTCTTGAGCTCTAAACTGGAACTGCTCCTCTAGCTAGCCAACTTGGCTACTATTATTACTGGAACCAGTTCTTTACCCAAAGTCCCCTTTTGTGTATACGTCATCATTTCCGATGCACTTCCTAATTCACTGGCATACATCAGAGTCCAACAGCATCTTAAGACCTCCAGTTCTGACGGCTTCTGCAATCTCAGTCTTAGCAAAGGGTTTGCCTGCTGTTTACTCTACAGGGAGGACAAGGCAGTGTAGGTATTAATGGGCTATTCGCTACTGGAGCAGTTAAGGACAGTTTACACAGGTCAGGTTCCTAGCTAGCAATTCACAAGAGCAGAAAATGCCCAAGTGACAAGATGGTAAGAATGGGAGCAAAGCCCAATCTTATCTCCACCCGTGTGTGCGCCATAAGACACCCAGAGCAGGGGGAGCAGGCCACCCTACTGTAATCCTCACCTATGACCCCTGGCTTGGAGTCTAGTCAGTCTAGGTCAGCTGGTCCCCCAGGGCCAGAAGAGGCAGACGGTGACACTGAGAAATGCACCATCTGTCTGCACAGCCCAACATCAAGACCACCCGGACTCAGACAATGTCCTCAAGTGTGCTTGGATCTAACAGCGGAGAACATGAGATAAAGACAGAAACAAGGAGGATCGGGCTCTGTTAATAGGCCTTCCTAGTCCACTCACCATGGATCTGGATTTGAAAACGCCAACCAATGCAGGTAGTTCCACATCTGTATGAGGCATATCTATTTACAAATGACAGGCAACAGCTTTTAGGAAATAGTTTTATTCTCAGATCAACACAGGTCACTGAAGTTCTAGGGGAAGGCACTAGACAGAGAAGGGGTGAAATGACAATCACATGTAAGCACAAGTGGAAGGAAGGCCTGGATCTCTACAGCAAGAAAAGGCTGTCAAACTGGGTCTGATGGCACAGGCCTGGAAGCCACCTACTTGGGAGACTGAGATGGGAGAATCAAAAGGTCAAGCCTAGTCTGGACACACTCTCACAATTGAGTGAGAATCTACCTCAAAATTTAAAAATGCAAAATAAAAAGGGCTGAGAACATAGCTCAGTGGTAGGACATTTACCCACTGTGCACGAGGCCCTGAGTTCAGTACCCAGTACTGGGGAGGATGTTGTCAAAGCCTGACTTTTGCCCACATAGGCTATAATCGGTGGCTATGAGAGAAGGCCTGTCATTGCTTTTGTCACCACTAGGTATAGTTGAGGCAACTCAGAACCATCAAGACCCACACCGAAGACAAAAAGATATACAGCCATCAGTTCAGCCAGGTCTGCCCAGGGTATACTGGTGATTGATCACCTTAGGGTATATACTGTAGAGCATCTTTGAGTGTACTGATGACAATCTTAGGGTTTTCCAGTGACCAGGGATCTGGGCCATTTGTCAGGAACCACAGAAAAGATAACATTCTTTGCCTTCATTCTGTCAAAGTTAGAATGCACTGACAGCTTGTTGGGGTTAAAGCTGGGCTACCAACCATGGGAAACCTTCTCTTTCTTATTTGGAAGAGAATGTGACACTAGTGCCATTATCCAGGAGTGTTATAGACCCCGAAACCAAATGATGGGCTTTTGACTTGCCAGACAGAGCCATATTGTCCAGTTGGTGGGGGACCACCCAGATGGCTAATCCATCAGTATGTTCTGGTATAAGTGGATGGAAAAGAGGTCAGGGCCATAGCACCAGGGAATTAAAGGCTAAGACTATAGACCTTTCTAAACAGACATAACCAGTTCCTGAGACAACTGAACTCCCTGCTGAAGGCCTGGGCATGTCACAACTTTACCTCCAAGGTTGGGCTGTGGGGGACGAAATGAGGGACCGCTTTCCCATTCAGCAACTGCTGTATTGTGGTCTGTATAAAATGAACACAACCATCCAATGATTAATAGTTTGGGATATTTAATTATTAAACTGTTTAAGAGTTATTGCTGCAGTCAGGAAAGGGCATGGAGATGGGAAGGTTAGAGAAGAAGAAACAGTTTTCAAAGAAGCAAGTACCATTTCCGAGTATAAAACTGGTGATAGTAAAAGTGACATGGCAGTATTCACAGTACTACCTACGTCTAATACAGAAACAAACAGTACGGTGTTTGCAGAAGCTACTGTGGCACCTACTAAGCCACATGATACCAGACACCCTACCCACCCCTGACACCGGCTAGGCATGGCATGCACACACGAAGACACACACAATGACAGCCTGAAGTCGCACCAAAGTTCCTAATCATAAAGTAGCTACAGCAGGTCCCTCTGAAAAACACCATCACCCATACCAGCACTGTCACAAAGGAAGGGAGCAGATCAGTTCCTGGGTCCTCTGCAACTATGTTTCTCCATTTTAGGCACTGGCAAGCCAGTGGTGCCTGCTGGGTGGTCCCTGAACCTCTCTAGCATGATGCACTGTAGACCCATCTTGCATAGCTCTAACCACTGGAAGTGCTTAGGAACTCAGTCTCTTTCTGACACATGCGAGCATCAAGCATCCCTGAACCCCATAGTGCACTATAGAGCATACAGGAGGGAAGTGGACATACACACTGGCTATGCAATGAGCCAGCTAATAACAGTTCTGGGGTCAGAACAATGCTGAGGTTCACTTCCCAAGGAAGGTGAGGAAGAGCCTGGTGGTTTGACTCTCCCAGCCAGCAAACTCAGGAATCCCTGACAAGGGGAGGGAACAGAGCAAGCCTCCTGCTGACTTGTCCTACAGGCAAACACACCTCAAAGACTGGTCCATTTCTGCCAGGGCCTGGGTGATGAGTAAGTTTACAACTCACTGCTGGGGAGAAAGGCACATGGTATGATCATCGAAGGAGGACAGGGGCTCGGCCTAGATCGGAGCCCCCATCCCTAAAAGGAGAAGCAAGTGGGAAGCAGGCACAGGGGTTGGTTCTGTCCCTGTAGCACCCTGGGCAATCAGTCTTGTGAAGGAATCCCAGGGCTCAGGTGTAATGGCTGCAGCCATGCCTTTCTACTCCAAAATGCCTCTCTTGTCCTATGTAGCTTCCTTTTAGCAGGGGCTGAGGAACATCCAGTACCTGAAGCTAAAATGCCATCGTACCTTTGGAAGCTGAATCGGGGGAAGAGGCAGGAAGAACACACTGATGGAGAAAGGGTCCCCTGTACATCTTCACACCACTGAGGAAAGTCAAGGACACTTGGGGAGCATTTCCTTCAATAAAAACAGATTCTTATTACATGATAGATTAAGGCAATGAGGAAGGGGAAGACCCTCACCCACATGTGCGCATAGGTGTTTACCCACACTGCTATTCAAGAAAATATGGGAAAAGGTCTGATTTCGGCTCATAGGGCCCGGGAGAGGGCTCAGGTGCGATCTATCCCTATCCAGAGGCAGCACCACAGCCAAAAGGCCCTGGAGTCTCTGAAAACACCTTCCTTTCCTACAGTGTAGAAGGAACATGGGGAAGTATCACTGCCAACAGGCTTCTCCACTGATGGTAGCAACCAAGGTCATGCACAGAAGACAAAGGAGCACTTCAAACCCTGCTAAGGGAACATGCTCCAGTTATGCAAAAAAGAGGTCAATGACCTGGCCAACCTGTGCTTGGAAAAGTAAAACGAGTTGCAATGAAAATGATCCTGAGAGTCAAGTGACATCTCCTGAAGCAGAGGCTGAAACCACCTCCTGCTTAGGACACAGAAACACCCACCTGGGGAACACAGTACATAAATGCCTCCTGCCCGACAGCCGAAACATCGGACTGAGGTAGCAAAGACACCCTCTTGCTATCTCGCAATCAGGACAGGTCAGAGCCACCATACAATGATTAAGTGAAGATGATGCTAAAGATGTTACAGGAGAATATGGTTAAAACAATTTTTAGGGTAACATTTAAAACCAGGGCAGACTCATTGTGCAGTGGAATCCTTCAGGGTCTTCAAATTAAAAGCCACAAAAGGAAACAAAAGAAGTCCTGAGGCTGAAGCTATCTTATGATTTATCATATTGTGCTCTCAGGAGCAGGTCCAGATGTCAAGTTGTGTGTTGTCTGTTCCAAATGCCAAGAACCTTCTGTAGGCCTGAAGCTCCATGGAATTAACAAGGGTCAAAGTTCAGCGGGGCTTTGGAGAACCATTCATCTGGCTGCCCTGAGTCACAGGGTCAGTACTATAAAGGCTGTCCAAGAAGACGGAGGATATTTCTGCAACCATATTCCTGTCAATGGTTGCCTGGGCCATGCCATAGATGGCACCCTGCAAATCCAACCAAGGACATATTATTAGTGACATAAGTATGGCTGTCATTCATATGCACCCAGCCCCCCTTCCTAATCCAGGCATCCTATCTTTCCATCAGAAAAGCAGCTGCCATGGGGTATTTTTCACAGGTACTTTCCAGCCTGGCTTTCTACTCTATGGGGTTTACTGTTTGGGGGGTGAGGGGAGTGCTCGTTGTCTTTTCTGTGTCAAAAGTTTCTTTACAGACAGGACAAGAGCCCTGACTTCCGTTCAGCAGCTTCTGCTTCCCATCCCATCTGAGATACCCAACTAGAAGGAGCAGGACCAGCAGCAACACTCACTGTTGAGGAGAGTTGTGCACACTGAGCTGAGGCAGAAACAGCCTCCAAAGAGTCTGATCACTTCAGGTTCCCACACAACCCCTAATACTTCTAAGTGGGGATGCCCTGGTACCTTACCATTCCTGTGGTCTTAGCTTTAGGATTCTTCATGATTTGTGTGACCGATTCCCGAATATCCTTTAGGAACTGGATTGCCACCCGCTTCCGAGTGTGTACTAACGTAATGCAGAAGTGGATGCTGTGGGAGAAGACAGGGCGTGAGAGGGATAGACTCTGAAAAAGAAAGACACCTCACAATAAAGCCACCCCAAGGGAGAAATGCACTGGAAGACTGACTGTAATGCTGCTCTTTCCAGTCCTTGGAACAAAGCTCTCAAATCTGTGGGTTTTTTTAAGTGAGAAAATTAGGGTTTTACTGCATGACTAAGAACTACCTTAACAAAATGAACACAGCTGGTTGTTCTGTCTTGTCCCCATCCCATAAATGTCAGTGACAGCTCCGTAAATCATGTGTGTGGGCAATGACAGGTACTAGGTTTTCATCTTAGAGGGTAGGCCCTGGTGGGGAGAGAACCATAGAGCTGGGTCTTAAAGGGCTTCAATGCTCTTAAGAAACCCTAATGCACTTGGAGAAGGATGGGGTGAGCGATGACTGTGACCTGGGGAAGGCAGGCTGTAGACAGGAGTACAAACAGACCTGCACGATCAGAACCTTTAGAGGGCTTTGCGCGAAATAAATATCCAGGTGACAGTACCTTAGAGAAGTGAGCTGGCAGCTATGGACAAGATGGATCACAGACTACAGAGGCCAAAGAAAGAACAGAAAGAAACCTTACAAGTGACAACTTGTCTCAGGAGGCTGGCAGTCAGTTCTACGTGAACATAAAGCAAAGCATTTTGCTCCTTATGTCTATGAACTCCAGTTGCTACCAATGTGCTGGATTCTAGAAACTGAACTCGGTATATCACATTATCTTTCTCAGCTCTTAAGGTCATGAAGTGAAAGGAGGAGCAGAGGCTTTAAGCATACCTTTTGGGGAACTGCAAGTAGTTAAAATTCCACCCCTTCGCAGACATCATATTAGATAGTCGGTAGATGTCAAAATCATGGGAACCCAGAGCAATAACTGACACTTGAGGATCCCCAAAAATGAAGATGCTTTTGATGTTTTCCAATCTAAAAATAAGAAAATGAAAAAGAAATTGAGCCATATCCACCCCTCTGGTCCTTATCTCAGTTGATGAACACAGGCTACCCTCTGGGACTTCATAGTCTCTTGTCTTCTACACCAGAGGCCAGGCTGGGATGGGTGATTCTTATGGAGATCAAAATCCAAGAGGGGCTAACCTCACTCACCAGTCTACCCTACTCCCAAGCCATAGCATGGAATGCAATGCAAGTGTCTCCTCCCCGAGCACCATCTGGTAAGGGGCTGGTCTAAACCCCCATCTATCAGAAGACAGTAAGTAGTCAAAGGGTATGCTACCAAGTACAGAGATGCATTTGGCCAACTAGGAGAAAGCAAGAGACAAAGCAGAACCCCGTTTTCCACACATACTCTGACTTGAGGAAGCGAGCAGTTTTGATGATCTGTTTGGTAGCTTCAACATAGCCGTTCTCACCAAAGTGCATCAAGGTAGCCCAACAGGACGCAATGATGCCACCAGGCCGTGAGCCAGCCATGCTTGGAGATGCGTAGATGCCACCTTGCCAATCTGCACCAACAAAGAACTGGTACTTCCTATACTTCTCGTCAGAGTACAACACCACTGATGAACCTTTGGGAGCATAGCCGTACTGAGGGGAGAAGTAAAGAGGTCAGGTGTGGTGGTACCTGGCAACTCTATCCACATTGCCACACACAGTAAAGCCTGCTTTATTACAGGCGTTCTATGATGCTTCCCATTCAGGGAAGGTCCAGATTTAACAGAGTTAAATAGGCAGAAGGAACTCGGGGGATGGGTTACACGTTCTCTTTGTCAGGGATGAGGAATCTGAGATCCAGGAAAAAATTAAGACTAGGTTTTCTCTGACTCTCACTCAGCCTTTGGCTTTCCTTGCTTAAAATTCTTTCTCTGGGAAGCTGAGCAGAGTGGCACACACCTATAGTTCCAGCACTTGGAGGTGGAGAGGAGGATCATGAATTTACGCTGTCTTTGGCTACATATTGAATTTCAAGCCAGCCTAAGGTATATAAACACTTTGCCTTAAAAAGAAAACAAAAACTTCCTCTAGAATAACAGGTCAATATGAAAATAAGGATAAATTTTTCCTAGTAAAAATCAGGAAAAAAATAAAACAATTCACTTGGAAGCTCAAATTACTACCTGATCTGATTCCTGTTTTATGGCTCAACATTACAGTTCTTTTTAAGAACATACTGAATCACGCAGTAGTGTTGCATACCTTTAATATCAGCACGAGAGGCAGAGGCAGGTGGATCTCCATGAGTTTGAGGCTAGCCTGGTCTACAGAGTGAATTCCAGAACAGCTAAGGCTATTACACAGAGAAGTCCTGTCTTGAATATATATTGGTTATATTGGTGTTCCAAAAGCAAAACAACTTATTCCATCTTGCAATACATTGTGTGACTCCATTCCACCTAGAGAACTCTTACCACAGCTAATACAAGTTTCATTCTGGACCCACATAGCAAATGGACAGTAAAAGGGGAAAGGACACAGGAGTTGTCCGGGTAGGCAACTGTAACTAAAATTGTATTATAGATCATTCAAAGTCTGAAAAATAAGTCTTCCCTATGATCTAGTTTAAAACAAGCTCCAGCAACATAATCAAAACAAGGTACACATCCCTGAAGCCATTAATATTTTTTTCCATATCTGGATAAACTTTCAAGAGTTGTCAACCAAGATGGATTTCATTTCAGTCTACCAAAGGTGGCGAGCACCAACTGCTCCTAAACACATGGGTTTCTTCATGGGTTTCTTTTTTAAAAAGGACTCTGCTATTAGCATATTGTCACTTAGGCTCAGGAACTCCAGTATCAATCCTCACCACCTTCAATAACCTCAAGACTTCAGAGATTTTTGGCACAATGGACCTGGCTGTTGGTATACAGGGAAATCCTCTTAGTATGAGCAAAGGCAAGAGCTCCTTTTCTCCATGAGTTGTCCCTCCACATTGTAACCACTACCTGACAGCTAACCTGATGACAGACAAGAGTCAGACTTTATTTCATAGTTGGTATGTGTGGTAGTTTGAATGAAAATGGCCCCATCAGCTCATAGCGACTGGCACTATTAGGAGGTGTGGCCTTTTTGGAGCAGGTGTGGTACTATTGCAGGAAGGGTTGAGATCTCAGAGTCTCAGGCCAGGTCTAATGTGACAGATCCAGATGTAGAACTCCAGCATCACATCTGCCTGTACGCCACCGTGCTTCTCACCATGATGATAACAGACTAAACCTCTGAACTGTAAGTCAACCCCAATTAGATGTTTTCCTTTATAAGAGTTGCCATTGCCATGGTCGTGGTGTCTCTTCACAGCAAGAGAAATCCTAAGACAGTATATGTGTGGGGGGAGACTAATGTTTCACTCAGCTCCTTTTGTGGAGAACAGCTAAACTCACCAACTGCCAGCAGTTGGTCACTTCCTTAACTCACCTTATGAGTATCTGCTGAGATGCTGGTCACACCTTTCACCCGGAAATCAAACGGTTTCTTCAGTGGGTACCCTGCTTTCTCCATGAAGACAATGAGGAAGCCCCCCAGACAAGCATCCACATGAAAAGGTATTTTGTATTTGACAGCCAGCTAGTTAAAAAAGAATATAGGAGATTTATACATAAACCCTTAGGAGGATATGAGTGGAAAGATAGGCTACTCTGAACTACATCCCATGAGAAGGTCTCATGTACTCCAGCCTGGCCTTGAACGTGACATTTAGCCCATGGAAGACCTTCAACTTTTCTGACCCTTCTGCCTCAGATGACCATGCCCAATTTCATGGGCTGCTGAAAATCAAAACCAGGACTTGGTGCTGACCTGGAGTACACTCTACCAACTGATCCACAATCCCAAACCCCAAAGAGTTATTTTTAACATTTTTAAATGAAGTTAATTTTTTGTGTATTTAGTCTTCAAAAGAGTCCATCTGAAATGTACTGCATGTAATTTGTATTTAAATATGCCTTGACCTCAAGCTCCCCTACCCCATCATGTCAGAAATAGCAGAACTCTGATTTAATAGCCTCTGGGGGAGGGGTGGTTCTTACTTCAGTCATATATGGTGGGCATGTTCCTAATGGCAGACTACTGGTAGGAATCTAAGCATCTATTTCAAAATACGTGGGTTATAGGAAGCCTGAGTCATGTACTACCCTTTTCCCAACCAAGATGCCAGTGACTTTCAGAGAGGTACAGGGGCCTGCTTGCCTTAGGGTTGATGAATGCTAGCAATCCCTGCTATGTTCAAACCTAAAATCAAAACTCCTTCTCTTCAAAGCCCTGTACATCACATCTATTTTAAGTATTCATCTGCATAGCTTGCTTCTCACCTTGGCTACTTCAGGAATAGGATCAATCACACCATGAGGAAACTGTGGGGCAGAACACACCAGCATAGCTGTGTTCCTGGAGATGGCTCTTCTCATTGCCTAGGGATTGAAAGTTTAAGAATCTTAGTCACAGCTGCTCATGTCTTTGGCTATAAGGACAATGTGGACCACTGGCTCAGGTTCACAAGCCCCCTCTGTCTCTGCACCCTGGGAAGACTGCCTTCTGCTATGAAGGGTGCACACAAGTCCACATGGAAACACTACCTGAGAGCAACGCAGCCGCTATGGAAATAGAAACAATACTGAGTTATGAGGCAAAGGAGGCAACTGAATCCCAGCCCCACAATTTACCAGTGAAGATTTAGTAAAAACTTGATTTAACCTTACAACCTACAAATTCCAATAATGGAACAGCTTCAATAAATGAAAAGTTCTTCTACACATATGTGAGACATAAAAACATGTTCAGCTCCGTGAAAGCAGGTGTTGGGGCCAAGTACATCCATGCTCACTTCACAAATAAAGGAAGTAAAGGTGTTGTAAGTAAAATCGGGTTCTACGCCATCAGGGACCAGATCATCCTTTGTCACACTGTCAGTCTAGTTTCTGCTCTAGTTGCTCTACTCTGAGCAGGGGAGTCCATCTGTGTATGATTGGATAGATCGTCAGTGTGACATTCTGCCCCTTGAACCTTCAGAGGACTTACCCGCACATTCACCTCCATGTTCTTGTCCACTGCAACACGTACAATCTTCATTCCAAAATAATGAGCTGCTTTGTCAAATGCAGCATGGGCACTCTCAGGAGCCACACTAGGTGATGGGGGAAGGGGACAGAGAAATGTGGATCACAACAGGATCCAGCGGCAACTTAAGTAACCAGTTCAAATGTCTGATCAATTTCGCTCACACTATTATGTTTATGTTTTCTTGGTATAAACAAAAAGAGCCATATTGATTTTCTGCAGAAAATTTCTTCCTACAATTTAGGACATTACTTTGGCAACAGGAAGGAAATCTCAGAACACAAAAGGATACGAAGCAAAAAATTGCTTCAGACAGGAAAAGGCAGATGGTTCAGATACGGGTGTATGAGGCAGAATATCCAATGGACCACTGAGAGAAGCAAGGCCCAGCAGAGGCAGCCACATCGCAGGCCAGATGTTTTCATCAACCTATAAAAAGCTAAAATCTGTCTCTCCTACATGGCTACAAATAGTTTTTGAATAATATTCAAAGAGAAAACAGAGTCACAGGTTCATATTTGCTTCCAGATATCCTGATTACTCCACTCTCACCATTACTGTTTCCATTAAGAGAGAAAATTCTCTACAATGACTAAGTGCCAAGCACCAAAAATTTACATGTGAAGATGGTGGTAGCAGCCATGTTTGCTCTCCTATTCAAAGTGAGTCAGTTTGATGACATTTAGAGCAAAAACTATTTAATTACCTATGCGTGGAGAAAAAAAAAACCAAAATAACACTAGCCTAAAAGGTATAATGCCCTGTATAGAGGTGGACTAGAAGAAAGTCGGCCAAGAACCAAAATTATATCCACACCAAAAACAACAGTAGTAATTAAACCTAAAAGTAAAATCATTTTTAAATTCTTTCTTCTAGAAACATCTCTCAAGTGGAAAGGTTCCTAGTTGAGGTAGTCTAAGACACTTCAGAAATATTCACTGAGCTATAGTGCAAAGACAGTTTCCTTAGGCTCTGGATAAACTAAGGACAGGACTCAAGAGTCCTCTAGCCGTCTCTTTTGGGAAAAGGATGTCATTCTCACTAACGGTGTTCACTGTGTTTAAGCTCATATAACCAACTGCTCCATTTAGAAGATTACTGGATGTGCAGGGGTAAAGGGGTAAAGGAGCTGGGCCAGGGAGAGAAGGCTGGCATTGCAGGAGTAAAAGAAACAGATTGGGCTCAGTTGACACTGTACTGCCCCGAACAGACAATAATCAGAGGGGAAACAGATACACATACATACATTTCTGGAGTTTTGATCCCCTTCTCAAAGGCCAAGTCCCGATAAGCTTTGCAAGCCATCAGGATGCTTTCTGTGCCCCCAGATGTCACCTACATGAAGAAAAGAAGTAAGTTAAGGGCAGGGATCAGGAGGTAAGCCCGCTTTGACCTGAAAAATATTTAATGCAGAAGCAGACAAGGGCATGGGCAATGCTTCAGAGCAGACACTGTCTAGAAGTCAGAGATGACAAGGGATACAGGTGTGCCAGTGTCCCGCAATTAACACTTCTGAAACCGGACCTGACATTCAATAAACACACCCTATTACTATCTTTCAATTTCCCAACTGAAGGCTAGTAGGATCTCATCTTAGACTCAGCATCTCTAAAGAGTTACACACTCTTGGGTTTTTTTTTTCCCCCAAAACAAAACAACTCAAGATCCCAGGCAATCCATTAAGCGTTACCCATTATATCTGTTGATAAGTAAAACTTTCTGTACTTTGGATTACATATTAGAGCTAGAATGAAAAATTATTACTAAACCTTCCTAACATCTACATACAGGATAAAAATACCATTGGGTATAAAATCCCAGTGGTCAAGAGATAGGAAAAAAACTAACTCAGAAAATTAAGTAATTTTTTTGATTCAGGAAGCCTTTCATGAAACATGTGACCGCCCTTGCTAAAACAGCTCACAGAATGGACACAGGACCCTTGTTTGTAAATTTCTATGCTGGAATGCTGGATGGTGGTGGCGCACGCCTTTAATCCCAGCATTCAGGAGGCAGGCAGGTGGATCTACAAGAGCTAGTTCCAGGACAGCTACAGAGAGACCCTGCCTTGAAAAATAAAAAATAAAAAACTTTATGCTGGAAAAGACAGACAATAGCTGAGATTAACTCTATAAGTCAGCAACGACACTCTGTGTTCTAGCCTAAAACCTCAGTGTTGTCACATGAGATAACCAGACAGCTGTGTGGACAGTTGGGATAGTACCAGGCTTTACATACTTACAAGTCTGACAACGACCTCAACAAAACATTTCCTAGTTCCCTAATCAACTACATCAAATGTCCTGTCTTCAGGACAGTAATGTTAATTATGGATTAAGAAAACAGTCCACAAGTCACTTGTGTCTATCAACTTTTTTCAAAATATATAAAAATTTACTCTGAGGTATGTGTTTAAGAACATAAGACATTTTCTTTCAGATATGGCTGAACATGGCGGTATTTATGCAAGCCAGCCAAAGTAGCTGTAATCTGATTTTTAATATATGAATTTGTTCTCTCATCCATTGTGAATGAGGTAAATGAAGTTACTATAGGGAAAGAGAAAGGCCTGAGAAGTGTTTAAGACCCACAGCTAGGCTCAGTCTAAAGATTTCTCTTTAATTTGGCCTAATCTTGCTTCTCTCAACAGTGAATCCTTTCCCACCAGAAACAGCTCATCAAGAGAGGCCCACAGAGAGATGCAGAGACAGAAAACAGGATGAGACTAAGGGAGGGAGGGAAACAAGGAGAGCACTCTATAGAAGTCTAAACACAAGAAGGGACAGACTGGAAACTGAACATCATCCCTGCCACACCCCAAAAAAGATAACTGGAAAGAGACAGGGCTTATCTGCGGCAGTATGACAGTCCTTAGGGCTGTGTTTCTGTATTAATATGGAAGACTGACTGACTACTCATTACCTGAAAGAAACTAGAAAGGAAACAAACAATGGCAACAACCCCAAGAGCTCAGCGGTGATCACCAGCAAACACTGAAAGACAAATCTATGTAACAATTTTGAAACACTAACAGATAAAAGTAGCACAGGACAGATGCAGAGGTACAACCAAACAGTGCCTAGTCAGGGCTGTCAGCAGAGCCTTGGAAAGTCTCCCACTACATCCTCAGAGAAGCAGCTTTCCCTATCCTCTTCCTTTCTATGTGTAGTGGACATGACTGATGGGGAGAAAGAAGCACAGACAGCAAATCTCACCCTGTAAAAGTAAAGATCTCAGGTATTCGTGGTGGATAAATGTCAAAGTTGACTATCCTCTTGAAACTGTGTGAAGAGAACTTTTAATAGAATCTCTGAAGAACAGACCCTGAAATTCTAGTAGAGAAAGAACAAGACTTCAGCCAGCCGGGCAGACTAGTCACCCACCTTGAGTCAACACAAACACAAGAACCAGGAGGAAGCAAATGGCAACTACTGTAAATAGAGGGCTGGGTATGAAAAATGAAAGCCCAACTCGTAAGAAAACAGTTGAAGCGGCTTCCTTATAATGGTGTCTCACCGTAGCAATTCTGTTTTCAACAAAGTGTTGAGACCATCGGAAAACACATGTATATCTGATGGTCTTAGGAGCCCCCAACCATAAATGTATTTTTATTGCTATTTCATAACTGCAATTTCACTACTGAGCAACAGGTGTCTCAGTTCCTAAGACCGTTGGAAATAAGTGTTTTCTGATGGTCTTGACCCACAGGTTAAGAACCACTGCTCCAGCACATAATCTTAAGATCATAATGAATACAACAGAAGATCAAAGCCAGACAACAAAACAACAAAATGAAACAACAGATCAACAACAAAATAGCAAATGGCACTCACAGAAGGAGTAATTTGTTAGGAACAGCAAGAAACAGAATAAGCACCCCTAAAAATAAATTCTCACTCAAAAAAAAAAAAAGAAAGATCTGAGATACACTTATAGTGAATCCAGATTTAAAAAAAAAAAAGATAATGACAGAAAGACCAATGCCACTCTCTACTTAGAGAGCTGTGTGGTGTAGTCAATGCCTGGAGAACTGGAGATTCGATGAAACATGCAAATACCTGAAAGCCTAGAAAAGATGTGAGGGTGGGACTGGAGACAGCTCGGTGGTTAAGAGTATCGGTTGCTCTTCCAAAGGACTTGGGTTCGATTCCCAGCACCCACATGGCAGCTGGTAACTGTCTGTAACTCCAGATCTGACTTCCTCACACAAACATACACACAGGCCAAATACCAACACACATAAAAATTAAATTAATGAATAAATTTTAATAAAGAAACGAGGGCAAGAAGATTCAGAGGGCAAAAGGCTTTCCATTGATTTCGGCCTGTCATGTAAGAAAAATAGACGGAATTTCTATTTCCAGCAACATATAGTTAATACCCTAAGCAACTTTTCTAACATTAAAAAACTAAAAAGTTAGTTTGACAAGTCATTAAAAATTATATCCATCACTGAACTAGCATTAAGAACTAGCTAAATCCTAAAACAAAGTATAACCAAAGCTGGATCTTCCCCTCTAACAGTGTGTGGACCAGGGGTTTGCCCAAGGTCACAGTGCAACAAGAGACTGCAGAAAACCCCAAACTCCCCGCTGTACAAGAAATAAAACCTTGCTAGTGTGAAAGGTGACTTTTTTCAATGTGATGTTAGGATTAAGAAAAGCACTTTAAGAAAAGAAAATGCAGAAAAAGCCAACATGCCCACAATCACAGCACTAGGGAAGAGGCAGGGGTTTCAGGAATTCAAGGTTATCCTCAGATACAAAGCAGGTTCAAGGTCAGCCTGGGCTATGAGATTCTATCTCAGAATACCAAAAAGAAATGGGAGGAGGGATAAATCAATAGATATGTAGACGAGTAGATGAGAAGAGAAGGAGAAAGTAGTCAAATAGAGAAATGTGGCAAAATATCTGGTGAACCCAGTGTTCTTTAAACTGTCCTAGCAACTTTATATAGGCTTAAAGGTTTTTGAAAATATGAAGTTGAAAGAGGAAAACTACCTAGAATATATACCAAAATGTTGACATTCAGGATTCCAAAAGTATGAGAAGCATTTTCACATTGTACAACAACAATATAATAATTGTACAGTGGACTATTTTAAAACGTCTATTACAAGTCACTTACACATCCACAGGAATCTGGTCCCCCGTTGAAAAGGGAACAAGTCATCCTTACAATTTCTGCCTCTAACTTCCGTAGTCCAGGGAAGATATCTGGATGCAGCGGGTTGCTCCAGGCAAACTCTCCGTAAGCCTGCAAAGAAAGACAAAGAGGTACAATATGAGATAGACGGTTAGACTAAATAAGGCGAGAAATCATGCACCGAGTACGGTTTTCAGGTTTCGGGTCCAACAGTAGGAACTGGAAAAAGGGTATGAACTATTCCCCAACTTAAAGATCAAAATATAACAGAAGAGACTGACCTGTACCTAAGTGATTTCACAATGTGATAAGGGAAGAAGTGTTAAAAGTATTCAACTGTAGAACCAACCGATCAGCATCACTTTGAAGTCATACAGCTTTGCCTTCAACTTTTTCAAATAAGCCCTCTGAGGCTCAGTTTCCTCACAGGCAAAGGGGACTAATGGTGTCTACCTTACAAGGTTCTAGCAATAATGAACAAAAACAACGAAACATGAAAAGCAATGACAGTTTGCCTGTCACAAAGCAGCCACTGTTGTTGAATTAGTATGTGCTAAGGGACCCGATGAGGAACCTGCTAACATCCTGAGTGCTCTAGGTGTTTGGTGAGAGGAACCTCACGAGATGAGTGGAAATTCATCATACGGAACAGGAGGGAAAGAACATGGACGAGAAGGCACATGTCTACATGGGAGGTACCAGGGATGGCTGGAACAACAGGTAGAGTCTGAATGTACAGAGGCACATCATTCCTCCTGCATGAGAACCTCAGCTTCAACAGATGATGAAAAGTTTAAACACAAAATTATGACCAGGATATTATATTAATACATAACCAAGTAAAACCTTTAACACTAAGGTATGTGTGGTTTCACAGTAATAAACACAAGGCCTGAGAGATCACAACTTTCAAAGTGGCTTTCAAAACTAAGCTTGATTACAAATGGAGAAAGCTACATCCCGTTCTACAGTTAGGATCATCTTGTGGGTTGTGCTTTGAGAACGTTATGGTCGAGCAGCCTTGCCCTGACTCCCATATCAAACAACATTGGTTCTAGCATTAAATGAGCAGGGCGTTAGTGACGCAGACCTTTAATCCCAGCTCTCGGGAGGCAGAGGCAGGTGGATCTCTGTGAGTTTGAGGCCAG
>JAQHUG010000080.1:3014012-3026724 GCA_028555095.1 Dicrostonyx torquatus
CCTCCATCACCGACAATGATGCCATCACCACTGCTACTACCAAACCTCAACAAACGGAACATTTTACTGCAGCTCTGCAGTCAAGAGCCTGCCTTATATTGGGGAGGTCCCAGACTCAAGCCCCCATCTCCCCACTGCCACCATCAAAGAGAGAATGTTTCTTTGGGAATGTAGCTCAGTGACAGAAAGCTTGCCTTTTCTGTATGCGGTACCTGATTTGATTCTGAACACTGCAAAAAAACCAGTCAATCAGTTAAATCAAATCATTCTTGTAACTGAAGGCCGGAGACATTCAAATCACAAGGAATACTAAATGAGGAGTCCTCCTCTCCCCTGTGACACAGCCTGTCACGGAAGCCTCCCATCCCCCACTCTAGGAGACTCAAAGTCAAAAGTGTAGGAAAAACTGAAAGTAAGTAAAGCTGGGGAAAGCCAGAAGTAGGAGACATGTCAGAGCAGGGCACTGGCGCTCTGAAGACTCTCAGAACTCACAGGTCTTTACATCTTGCAAGGAGCCTGTCCGGCTTCTCCTCCCTTGATAAAGAGTCCAGCCCTGAGGAGAAATCTTATCCCGTGTGAGTGATAACAAAGAGGACAAAGATGAAGAGAGCAAGTCTACTGGAAAGAGGGGCAAAGGGCAAGAAAGCCACTGTTATCTCTCGTGAGTTTCCAACCCTGGAAATTGGGAATTATTGCCAAAGGCCTATTTGGTTTTGTGAATATAGTTTCCCTGGAATGTAGGCAGGTTCATACCTTATCTACCTTCTTTCTGGGAACCACAGACTCAAAAACGTTTTCTGTATGGTTCTTCACAAAAACTTTTCCAACTTGTGATCTAATCCCCAGATGTGTATCTAAATTCAGTCCAGCCAAATATTGTTCTAAAGCACAGTAAGACTTCATTCAGTCGGGTCTTCTAATTTCAAGTTGCTCCTTAACAAACTCCTCATCTCCCCTCTGAAGAAAGTGTTAAGGTGAGGTTTCTCAAATGTGGTCTTTCCAACAGCTTAAGCCAGATACACCTGCTGTGGGGCCATCCATACCACGCACTGGGAAGTGTTTTATAGCTGCCCAGCCTCCACCCACAGATGCTAGAAGCCTGACATTAGAGTTGTCACCTAACCAGTTTTCAAACACTGTCAAATGCCCCCTAAGTTTGGGGGACAAAAAAAAAAAATCACTCCTCTTTCTTGAGAATATTGATCTGGCAACAGAAAGAAGTAGTATACACACCAAACAGGGAAAGATCCACACAGACTGTAACCTACCTTGCGTCCAACAATTGGCATCTTCCTTATTAGCCTAAATAATTTCTTTTTAAACCGTGACCATAAACCTACAAAAAACAAAACAGTTCTATAAGTCACATGAAATCCCATGGGTATAACCTACTAGTCAACAGAGAGCAACTATTTAGTATTCAGTTGTCTTACAACTTCACTTCCGCAGGAGGGAAAGTGTCTTTCGATTTTTGAGTACGATATTTATGCCCCTCACTTCTCTCCACCCAGACCTCAGCCTGCCCTTACATACACACTTTGTTTTCAGCATACACTTCTAGAGTTTGATGTATTTACCAGTAGCAGTAAAGATAAATTCCCACTTATTTCTTTTTTTCCTGAAGAAATAATATAGCCTACTACTGTACTAGACTTGTTTTCCTCCTTAGAAATATTAAAGCTTAGCATTTCCTCATTCATTTCTGCCTGTGTATGTGTAAGGAATGAGCAGATGCGTGCTCATGCACAGCTATGTGCCAGCGTGCATGCACATGTGCATTCCATTAAAGGAAAGTTTTGAAATCTATTTAATATTTCCTTACTGAAGGACACATTCTTAATTTTTGCTATTACAAACCATGCTAAAAATAAGTAATCTTTTAATCACACCATACTGCACACAAATACTCTGTACAGATTCTTTTGTTATCTAGGAGCAACTAGGAGACCCTCACCCACCTTTAACCAAAACATGAACTGAATTATTAACCTTTGATGCATTCCTAAGAAATCTGGGTAGAACTCCTAACTTAGTGCCACCCACGCACGTCTACGCCCTAACTGACACTCATCAAGGCCTGCCTGCATCTTTGCTTTACTGTGCTTGCTTTAGGTAACACTGTCCTTCTACTACTGTATCCCATCAACACTGTAAATCCTGGCAACAGAACCACTGAGACCCAGACGATGATAAAGCAATACGAGAGACTGAAGCCACTGATTTGTAAGCACTATTTTGTTTTCAGAATAATTTTTCCTAGATATACAACTGATGTGGGATTCCCTCTATATACTATAAATATGTTTTATTGCCATTGGTTAATAAAGATGCTTTTGACTAATGGCGCAACAGAATATAGTGAGGTTAGAAAAGATAGAGAGTAGGCGGAGTCAAGGGAGATGCCATGAAGCCAAAGGAGAAAGATGCTCGGGAACCTTACCAGTAAAACATGAGCCTTGTGGTAAAACATAAAATAATAAAAGTGGGTTAATTTAAGATATAAGAGCTAGCTAGAAATATGCTTAAGCTATTGGCTAAACAGTATTATGATTAATATAGTTTCTGTATGATTATTTCGGATCTGGGCAGCCAGGACCAAACAAACAGCCTCCCATCTACATACAACTAAACCTTTTGATGTGAATTAACTATATCCCTTTTTCTATATTAAAAATTCTTGTGGGGCATGGTGGCACATGCTTTTAATTCTAGTACTTGGGTGGCAGAGCAGGTAGATTTCTCTGAGTTTGAGGTTAGCCTGGTCTACAGAGCAAGTTCCAGAATACCCAGAGCTGTTAAACAGAGAAAACTGTCGTGAAAAACAGACAGACAAAATTCTTTTGGACCAGCAAGATGGCTCAGCAGGTAAAGGTACTTACTGTCTGATTAACTGAATACAATATCGGGAGCCCACATAAAGGCAGAAAGTGGAAATTGACACCAGAGTTATCCTCTGACTACATGCATGCTTTGGCACACAAACACATCATATATATACATACATACACACCTCCATAATAAATAAAGACTTTAAATTTCTTTCCTTCGGAGTATGGTGGCACATGCTTTTAATAACTTGAGGAGGCAGAGACAGGCAGACAGACCTCTGTTGAGTTTGAAGCTACTCTGATCTGCACAGTAAGTTCCAGACCAGGCCACATGAAATCGTGACTCTAAATAAACATATAAAGTAAAAATTCCTTTTAGTGTATTTGGGGGAGAAATGGACATGGTGGTTGTAGAAGCAGAGGACAACTTCAGGTAATGGCCCTTGCCTTCCACACTGAGAAGGTCTCTTCACTGCTGTATACACAGATTACCTGGTCTGTGGGTTTCTAATTCTCTATGTAGTCCAACACCCAATCCACCTGCAGATTTTGAGATTAGAAGTAGACAGTCGTGTGATGGCCAATCTTGATCGCCAGCTCCTTTGTATTTGGAATCAACTAAGAGTCAAGCCTATGTCAGGCATTTCCACTGCTGTTCTTGCTGCTATCCTTCTCAGCCACTGGAACCTACTGTCTTTGGCCTTCCAAGGCAGACTAAGGCCAGTGGCTCTCGTGAATCCTCTGCATAGGCCTTGAGCACAAGCCTGGGACTGTAAAAGACCCAGCTTCAGACTGAGCAGCTACTGGGGTCTCAGCCTTCCAATACCAAGGCAGTCATTATGGGACCTACTCAGTCCTTATCATGTAAGCCAATCTAAAGACTCTCTTTCATAAGATGCATTTGTTTCATTGCTCCAGTTCCTTTAGGAACCCTGACAAATATAATTGCTATTCTCTAGTAGCAAGATTTTAATTGGTCTCAGTGGCTTATCCATATTGCATAAAAATTTCCTACAATGAACACAGGTTCCTTTTTTTAAATGAAAATACATATTAAAAGCTAAAATGGCTTGGAGTTCAACCCACAAAGACTTAAATAGCATACCTTACTAATAGAATGTATTTGGTAGTTTTCATATGAAATGTTCAGGGTCAGCAAGTAAGCAAACACTAGAACCCAAGAGGGTTCTGCTATAAGGAGAGCAAAATGCATGGCACAGCAAACTGACAACTGAAATATCTAATCACAGAAAAGAGGTAATGAATGTTAACTAGCTCAACTTAGCCATGATAGAACACATACATACTTTATAACACTATGTTGAACATAATATTTACAGTTTAATAAATGTTTTAAAGAAGTAAATACCTAAAACTAATACTAATTATAACAAATAAGTAAAAATGTCACCAGCTCTAACTTTAGTCTGGTTTTATAAATATACAGTCTTAAAATGAAATGTGCCCAGAATGGTGATTTGAGGGGTCAGGGAAAATGGGAAATGGGGGCTTTGAAATTTTCTGGGCTTAGAGACAGGGTCATTATAGCCCAGGCTGACCTCAAACTTCTAATCTTCTAGCCTTAGCTTTCCAAGGGCTGGGAGCTCAAAGCTGCATCACCACGCCTAGCCCAGGAACTATTTGTTTAAAGTTCAATTTAAACTAAAGAGATAATTCTGAAGATAGAGAATATACAATGTGAGTTAAATGTAATTGTCACTAATCTTTGTACTTTGAAATGACCAAAATGAGAGGATGGAATATAGTTCAGTGGTAGAGAACTTGCCTGGCATGCACAAGGTCCAGTGCTGGATCCCAGCAAGCACCTTCTCAAGCTTAAAAAGATACCATAAGACATGAACATGGTGCACAGACACATATGTAGGCGAACACCCACACACATAAAATATAAAATATTTTTTAAATATTTATTTATTATATATACAATAGTCTGTGTGTCTGACTGCAGGCCACAAGAGGGCATCAGATCTCATTTCAGATGGTTGTGAGCCACCATGTAGTTGCTGGGAATTGAACTCAGGATCTTTAGGAGAGCAGGCTGAGCCATCTCTCCAGCCCATAAAATATAAAATATTTTTTAAATATTTATTTATTATATATACAATAGTCTGTGTGTCTGACTGCAGGCCACAAGAGGGCATCAGATCTCATTTCAGATGGTTGTGAGCCACCATGTAGTTGCTGGGAATTGAACTCAGGATCTTTAGGAGAGCAGGCTGAGCCATCTCTCCAGCCCATAAAATATAAAATATTTTTAAAAAGTAACATAGATACATATGTACTATCACAGTAAAAAAAAGAAAGGAAGCCAAACAGGAGGACCACTGCGAGCTACCGGCAAGTCTGGTATACATAGTGAGATTCTCTCTCTCAAGCTGAAACAAAACAAAACAAGACAGGTAAGATAGGGGGAAAGGAGGAGAGATAGAGGGAGGGAGGGAGGGAGGGAGGGAGGGAGGGAGGAGATAGAGAGCATAAATGAATAAATGAATACAATGGCTCCTTGCTACTGAATCAAACACTTCCTGAACAGAAAACTAAGGCTAGAGCCACACATAAACCATGAGCTGGAATGAAAGGCCAGTCTCATCAACAGTATAGGGGAAATCTAGCAATGACGAGGAATAGAAATTTAAGACAGTGTTTTAAAGCTGGAGTGAACTATAATTTTAGACAGGACAGTCACGTCTCATTTTCACTTTAATTAAAAGGCTATCAACCAGTGGAATAACTTGCCTTTCAGCTGTCATGTTTTGAAACATTTATTTTGTTTTAACTGCAATGCTACTGATAAAAAGATTTTATAAAAAACAAAAAAACCCACAAAGAACACCAGGGGCTGGAGAGATGACTCAGTGGTTAAGAACACTGTCTGCTCTTCTGGAGGACCCAGTTTCAATTCCCATCACCCACATGGCAGCTCCCAATTAATTGTCTATCTGTAACTCCAGTTACAAGGGATGTTGACAGCCTCACACTGATACACACGCAGACAAAACACTAATGCACATAAAAATAATAAGAATAAAGTCATTAAAAAAAAGATAAAAAACAATCTAGTTCCTAAACTGACTTGCCTGGGAAAATGGAAAGAAAAGCAGAAAAAAAAAACTATTAAAATGTGCGCAACAGACTGCATTAAGGAGGCAGAACAATGGGGAAATAGCAAACAAATGAAAAATGTTTAGATTTTCTTAAAAGTATTTCTTCTACTAAGGTGGTTACTCAAGATATTAGTAAGTGTGGGAGAACCCAGAGAGCATTACGAAATACCCACAGCCAACATCTACTGTTTGGTTACAAATATAATCACACAACCTCGCAAACACAGCAGCCTGTGGGAGAAAGTAACTCACAGGGTTACAGTCATAGTCACCTGAATATCTAGGTGGGCAAGAGATGGGTGTGCAGGAAAGGTGCTTCTGCCTTAGGAAGGCTGGGACATTTGCAAATCAACCACTGAGAGATAGCTCATCCTCAGCAGCCCCATTCCCTCTGAGAAGTCACGATTACTGCCCTTTAACACAAGTTCAACTCCAAAGGAAGAGGAGCCATATGCTTGCTACTCATGCAGATATTCCTGGGGCCCTAACAGACAAGTGGTAGCTCTGTGAGCACTGCTCCAAGGAAAGCAATACATTTTCACTCTGGGAATCTCAAACGACACACTAAGGTTCTAGGAAGAAACTGGTACTGAAAAATGCGTAAGCTACACTCTGAGACACCTGTGAATCTTTATAATAACTAATAGCTAAGGAACTATTATGTAAACTACAAAAGAAAAAATTCACATACCAGAAATAGTAATAGTTATCCAAAAGTATAAACGGAACTTTATAATTCATAAATTAGGGCCTATTTCCCATCTAAACAGATTTTAAAAGGCAGAACTAAATCAAGAGATGCTTCCAACCCATCAACCGTGAGTGACATTCCGGCCTACCTTTACACAAGAGGCAGTATACTTACTCTCTGGCTGGAAGATAAGCTCATACACCCAGACTATCAGCAGGGTACATAGGACACTCCACGCAATTATCTGCCAGGGCTCGTATTTGGTGCAATACCCATTCACATAATTCTTGGCTTTTGTGGAATATGCTTCCAAAATCTCCAAGTAAGGCTCAAAGTCCTTCTAGAAATGTAAAAGAAAAAAATCAGAAACATTACTAAATGCAGAGAAAGTTTCTTCTTCAATTCTCATTTTTCAAGGGCAAAGCTGTTATTCACAACATGGCCGTACCTCAGCAATAATCTTATCTTCTGCAGCCCTCAAAGTTTCTAAAACTGCTCCATCTGACAGTGCCACATGGACTTTGATACAATTTTTTTATCTGCTTATTTTGTAATCTTGATCACGTCGGTGTTAGGGATCACCTATATCTCACTGCTATTACTCTGGGACGGTTTCTCTCTGAGTGACATCCCAAGTCCTTCTTAACTTATAATTTTGACACAGGGTATGACTAAGTTTCTAGGCTAGTCCTGAACTCACTTATAGGGAAAGCAGTTCTCAAACTTAAATCCTCTTCTTGCCTCAACCCCCCAAGCAACTGGGATTATACAATGGAGCCACCAAGTCTGGACAGATCTCACTCTTAAAAATTCATCTCTAAATTTCTGGTTAAGTATTAATTTATGATAGGCTTATCACAACCAGCCTTGCAGTCTTCTCTTCCATTTCTTATCTCCCTGACTACAAGGTTAGGCCCCTTAGGATCTGTTCTTGTGCCTATTTACTAGGATATAGCGCCTTGCAAAACTTAGTTTGTTGGATACTTTGTTATTCACTCACTAACAGTTTTTTTTGGGTTTGTGTGGTTGGTTGGTTGGTTGGTTGGTTTGTTTTTAGAGACAAGGTTTCTCTAACAGTTCTGGCTGTCCTGGAAATTGCTTTGTAGACCAGGCTGGCCTTAAATTCAATGAGATCCACCTGCCTCTGCCTCCCTATTGCTGGGATTAAAGGCATGAGCCACCACTGCCCAGCTTACCATCGAACATTTTTAAGGCACTAAGCTAGTACCTTGCCCCCAGTGAAGGGATATGTATTTACATTATAAATTTTACTTTCTGTGTGTCAATGTATAGCCTGCATGTATACCTGTATACCACATGCATATCTGGTGCTAGCGGAAGTTAGAAGAAAACTAACTGGGATACTCTGGAACTGGAATTAAGATGGTAATAAATTACCATGTGGACTGGGAACTAAACCAGAGTCCTCTGAAAGAGCAAAAAGTGCTCTGAATCAAATCATTTCTCTTGCCCCTACACTTTTGTATATACATTACATGCATCCATACACAAATACAAAATTCTTCAGAAGAAAATGTATAGAAAGGGGCCAGTGTGTGCTACGAAAACATCAAGTAAAGGCTACTTTATTAAAGGGAAGAATGATAAAATGAGAGAATAATTTTGCTAATATACTCGTTTTAAAACAGGGTCTTTCCAGGAGGACCAATGGAACTGAATAGAGGACCCGGCTATCAATTCATACATCTTCAAACACCTGATATTTGATAAAGAAGCAAAAAAGATCAAATGGAAAAAAGAAAGCATATTTAACAAGTGATGTTGGCATAACTGGATATCAACATGTAGAAAAATGAAAATAGACCCGTATCTATCACCATGCACAAAACTCAAGTCCAAATGGATCAAAGACCTCAACAGAAAGCCAGCCACACTGAACCTTATAGAAGAGAAAATGGAAAGTACACTTGAATGCATTGGCACAGGGAACCACTTCCTAAATAGAAACCCAGCAGCACAGACACTGAGAGAAACAATTGATTAATGGGACCTCCTGAAACTGAAAAGCTCTCTGTAAAGCAAAGGTCAACAAGACAAAACAGCCTACAGAATGGGAAAAGATCTTCACTAACCCCATATCAGACAGAGGACTGATCTCCAAAATATACAAAGAACTCAAGAAATTGGACACCAAAAAGATCACATAATCCAATTAAAAAAAAAATGGAGTACAGACCTAAACAGAGAACTCTCAACAGAGGAATCTAAAATGGCTGAAAGACACTTAAGGAAATGTTCAACATTTCTCAAGAGAGAAATGCAAATCAAAACAACTCTGAGATTCCATCTTACACCTGTAAGAATGGCCAAGATCAAAAACACTGATGACAACCTATGCTGGAGAGGTTGTGGGGAAAAGGGAACACTTCTGCATTGCTGGTGGGAGTGCAAGCTGGTACAACCCCTTTGGATGTCAGTGTGGCGATTTCTCAGAAAATTAGGAAACAAACTTCCTCAAGACCCAATAATACCACTTTTAGGTATATATCCAAAGGATGCTCAATCATGCCACAAAGACATATGCTCAACTATGTTCATAGCAGCTTTGTTTGTCATAGCCAGAACTTGGAACCAACCTAAATGTCCCTCGACTGAAAAATGGATAAGGAAAATGTGGCACATTTACACAATGGAGTACTACACAGTAGAAAAAACGACAGCTTGAATTTTGCAGGAAAATGGATGGAACTAGAAAACATTATTTTGAGTGAGGTAACCCAGACACAGAAAGACAATTATCACATGTACTCACTCATAGGTGGTTTTAAACATGAAGCAAAGAAATCCAGCCTACATACTACAATCCCAGAGAACTTAGAGAACAATGTTGACACTAGGAGAGACTTACATATATCTAATCTACATGGGAAGTAGAAAGTATAAAAAGGCAAGATCTCCTGAGTAACTTGGGAGCATGGGGTCCTTGGGGGAGGGCTGAAGAGGGGAGGAGAGAGGCAGGGAGGGGAGCAGAGAAAAATGTAGAGCTCAATAAATATCATGGGAAAAAAAAATCCCTTTTGGAGTCCAGGCTGTCCTGGAACTCACTATATAGACCACGCTGGCCTCTAACTCATATACCTTTTCCTGCCTTGAATGCGACCATGACCGGCGTGAGAGAGATAAATTTTAAGTTAGTTAAAAAGGTAAAAGAAAATTCTACGGGATGTTAAGAAAAATGGCATATTGGCATATAGGAAGAGTAAGTATAGCAGCTGAAAATGCATAAAAAGAACCCAGGTATAGCACCCATTCTTATCACGTGGTAAGAGTGAAGCTACACAGATCAGGGACCATGTCTGTCTTATCCATTGCTGAGTTCCACCAAACAGCAAGCACACAATCTTAACTGAACACAGCTGTGGATAGTGGAAGGGAAAGGGATGCATCAAGCAGAGAAGTGAGGCAGGGAGAATTAAAAATGGGCTTGGTGGGTCTGGAGAGATGGCTCAGTGGTTAAGAACACTGACTGCTCTTCCAGAGACCTGGGTTCACCTCCCAGAACCTACATGGCAGCTCACAGCTGTGTAATTTTATAGTTCCAGGGTACCCGACGTCCATAAGAAAACACCAATGCACATAAATTAAAAATAAATTTTAAAAATGGGCTTGAGCCGGGAGGTGGTGGCACACACCTTTAAACCCAGCACTCGGGAGGCAGAGGCAGGCGGTCTCTGTGAGTTCAAGGCCAGCCTGGTCTACAAGAGCTAGTTCCAGGGCAGGCCCAAAAGCTACAGGTAAACCCTGTCTCAAAAAACCAAAAAAGGGCTTGAAAGCTAACCATAAAGCACGCCATACCTATAATCCAGAGTTTGGAAGGAGAGGCAGGCCAGGAAGATAATGACTTAGAGTTCCAAGCAGGCCTAGTCTACATAGTGAAACCCTTTCTCAATAATTATGTAATAATAAGAATAACAGTAATAGGCTTAGAGAAAGTAGCATGAAAGGTCAATTATAAGTTGATAAGAAGTTTTGGTAAAGTAAGTAGATGGCATATACTCATGTTGTAAATTTTTATCTACTTTGAGCCAGAAACACCACTTCGGGTGCTTCTATAAACCTCTTATGTTCACAGAGGGTAAAGGTTCAAGGGTGTTCCTTTTAATGCTTTGTTAACAACAAAAGAAAAATTCAGCCGGGCGGTGGTGGCGCACGCCTTTAATCCCAGCACTCGGGAGGCAGAGGCAGGCGGATGTCTGTGAGTTCGAGACCAGCCTGGTCTATAAGGGCTAGTTCCAGGACAGGCTCCAAAGCCATAGAGAAACCCTGTCTCAAAAAACAAAAAAAAAAAGAAAGAAAGAAAAAATTCAAGAAATGTAAATGTCCACAGATAGAGAAATGGTTAAACTATAACACATGTTATGTACCCATGTTGAAACATTAAAAATAAAGATCTTTTTATAAAGAGAATTTATGAAAAATAATATTAAGGAAAAGGAAATAAATCAGGACAATAAAAAAGACATCAACTGTTGAACATGCAAGTAATTTTTTGCTTAAAGATTATTTGTTGGCCAGGCGGTGGTGGCGCATGCCTTTAATCCCAGCACTCGGGAGGCAGAGGCAGGTGGATCTCTGTGAGTTCGAGGCCAGCCTGGTCTACAAGAGCTAGTTCCAGGACAGGCACCAATAACTACAGAGAAACCCTGTCTCGAAAAATAAAAAAAAAAAAAAAGATTATTTGTTGAAGATGACCAGAGCAGGTATCAGCAACAAGCAGTTCAGCTGAGTGATTGTTGGAAAGGGCAAGGGAGAAATGAACTGGGTTTGCCCTGACACTGAGAATGTTCTATCAATTTCTTATCAATTTGATAAGAAAAAAATACACATTTCTGCTTTGTGGTTCCTCTGTTCTGATAATAAAAAAGAAAAAATGTGATTAGTTAGTTAGCTTCCTGCTCCAGCCACCACATTTCTATGCCTTTCGAGTCCCTCGACAGACTCTACTTTCTGAAGCCATAACCCTAAACAAATGTTTCTCTCCTCGTTATTAAGAAAAATGCAAAACTGGGGCGGTTTGTGTTTTAATGACAAGAGCTCAGCATTCTAGCCCAAGCTGTCCTAGAACTCACTACATAGCCTTGAACTAGCAGTGATCTTAATGATTCAGCCTCTACACGCTGGAGTTACAGATTTAAGTCACCATACCCAGCTAGCAATACAAATTTGAAAGACATTTCTAAAGGTGTAGAAACTGGATTTAGTGGCTATCACAGTTAGCTTCAACCGTCAACCAGACATGGCTTCATGTAAGAAGGAAGTCTCGAACGAGGGACTGCTGGATCACACTGCCTGTGGGCATGTCTGTAAGGAACTGTGTTGACTGTTACTTAGTGCTCACTTGGACTGCACTGGGTTATGCTTCAGCCTGTGAGTAAACTGGCAAGCAACATTCCCAAGGATTCTGCTTCAAGTTCAGACCACAACTTCCACCAACGACAGACTGTGACCTGGAAGTAGACACCAAACAAATCCTTTCCTATGAAGCCTCTGGTCAGTGTTTAAGCACAGCAACAGAAGGATACTAAGAACAAAAACTTTTGGCTATGAGAAATTATGGAGTGAGTATAAATAATTTCAAATTTTCAAACTCAAGTGTGAGAGATTAGTTAAGTGGTTTACCATTAACTATGGTAAGACTAGAAGAAAAGGAAAGCTAAAGAGGTAGAAGACGTTTTGAAAAAAAGATGGTATTGGTTTGAGTTTTGTTCTTCTTGGATATCTATTATTGTTAAGAATACAAAATCTCACAAATAAAACGGGTACTTAACACATCTTTCTTGAACCTACTATGGACTGAACGCTCACATTCCCCTCAAGCCAGTGTTATCAGGAGGTTAGGAAATCATGGAGGAGCTGCCATGATTACAATTAGCTTCCTTACAAGAGACAGACCCCAGAGAGTGAACTTGCTCCTTTTAAGTGAGGTCACAGCAAACAATGTCTAGACACCCCTCATATGAACTCTCTTCTGAGTGCCACCTTCTAGAAGTGGACCCTCAACTTATGTTGCCTTGAACTTAGACTTCCAGCCTCTAGAACTGTCAAAA
>JAQHUG010000080.1:3077003-3095101 GCA_028555095.1 Dicrostonyx torquatus
TGGCTTTGGAGCCTGCACTGGAACTAGCTCTTGTAGACCAGGCTGGTCTCGAACTCACAAAGATCCGCCTGCCTCTGCCTCCTAAGTGCTGGGATTAAAGGCATGCACCACCACTGCCCGGCCTACAGTCCAATCTTAAGGAGGTCTTTTCTCAATTGAGGTTCCCTCCTCTCTGATGACTCTTACTTGTGTCAAAAACATTAGCCAGCATACTATGCTTATGGCCCAGGAGTGTCAAGAAGCTACCTAAATCAGTCTGCCTAGTGCTGGGATTATAGATGTGACACCACTTTGGTCCAGCTTTTTGTTGTTGTTTGTTTTCTTATTTGTTTTGTTTCTTGTTTGTTTGTTTGGTTGGTTGGTTGGTTGGCTTTTCGAGACAAGGTCTCTTTGTGTAACAGTGCCAGCTGTCCTGGAACTGGCTCTGTAGACCAGGCTGCTTCGAACTCACAGAGATCTGCCTGCCTCTGCCTCCTGAGTGCTGGGATTAAAGGTGTGCACCACTACCACCTGGCTGGTTTTGATTTTTTTGAGACAGGGGTTCTCAGGGTAGCCCTGTCTACCAGAGAACTTGGAAGAACTTGCTCTGTAGACCAGGCTGGCCTCAAACTCACAGAGATTTGCTTGCCTCTATCTCCTGAGTGCTAGGATTAAAGGTGTGTGCTAACCACTGCCCGGTTTTTTCTTTTTAAATAATTTATTTGTGCCAGATCATGGTGGTGCATGCCTTTAATCCCAGCACTCAGGAGGCAGAGGCAGGCAGATCTCTGTGAGTTTGAGGCCAGCCTGGTCTACAAGAGCTAGTTCTAGGACAGTCAGAACTGTTACACAGAGAAACCCTGTCTCGAAAAAAAAACCAAATAATAATAATAATAATTTATTTGTAGTTTATGTACATTGGTGGTTTGCCTGTATGTATGTCTATGTGAGGGTGTCGGATCCCCTGGAAATGCAGATACAGACAGTTGTGAGTCATCAAGTGGGTGCTGGGAATTGAACCCAGGTCCTTTGGAAAAGCAGCCAGTGCTCTTAACTCATCTCTCCAGCCCTTTCCCCACTTTTTTTTTTTTAACAACTCCTATGAGTACTGATCCCAAGAATCAAGGCTCACAGAGGCAGACTGCTGCACAGCAGCATCCGGCTATATCAAACTAGCAAGACCAGAATCCAACCTAGCCAGAATCCTTGGCCAGATTTTTCTCCCTCCGTCTGCTGCTGGCTGGTTGGACCAGGTAGTCAAGCTTCTTGTCTGGGTCTCCATTGGAAGTGCTTGCATAGGAAGTAGAGGAGGAGTTCCATGGGACAAGAGAAAGTCCTCTATGAGCTGTCTACCCCCCAAGAAGGGGAAAGATGAACCACATGGAAGTGGGGAAGAAAGGTGCTGAGCTATGTTCTGGAGTTGTGGGGAAGGGGTAACCTAGCAACCACTGAACTCTGCACAGTCACAAAGCAACAGCTTTGCCCACAGTTCCGACAAGCCTTACCCTTGATTAGTCTTCTTGTCCGTCCTGGTCAGGCACCAGGGGCTTCTTGCTCATATGCTGTAGTGGACATCTTCCTGGTAAGTCCTCTGGAGGGCAGGAAATGAAATAGGTTCTATCTCCAGGTGAAGACAAAGGAATGGGGCAAAAGAGGGCATCCTGTGGTTAGCTTGGTGGTTACCTTCAGATCTTTTATACCTGACTGTCAAGGAGCCCAGGATCAGAGGCAGGGAGAGCAGGAGCGACTTCATTTGCCGCTCCTATTAGGTCCCTACTGACCCCTCTAGTGTGGGTGATGACTCATAAGCTCATTGAAGCAGTTTAATGGGTCATGTCTAACATTCATAAAGCAAAAATCAAAACAAAAAACACACAAAAAGCAAAAACAAAACCCACAAGATGTAAGTATCCATATGCATCACATGTATGGCTACTGTTTGAGAGTTTCCCATGTCCATTGCACATGGATACATACACACACACACACATGTGAATTGAGACCCAAGGAAAACTGGATTTCATGTTGTTGTGAGGTCAAAAGCATTCTAAAGTTTCTATCCTAAAGAGTACCTTTTCCTGTAGGCGGGTGGATGAGGGACTTCCAAATGCCCTGTCTTCAAGCATGAAGCGTCTAAGCACTAGAGAACCCAGCTCCTGCCATCGCTGATACCTGCCTGAAGCTTCCTGAAGAGGGAGCCCCGCTCACTGCTTTTAGACAAACGATCAGGAGCTTGTGAATCAGATGCTGGATGCTGGTCCTTGGCTGTGCAGCCTCAAATGAGGCAAGCCATCACTTACTTGCCAGATGGAGGTGGCACTGAGGCTTCTCTGAGAGCCTTGCAGATCTGTGACCCTGAGAGCCATTCTCAGAATGCACTCAGTCCTGTCCCTCGCACTTGCATCGGGTCTATAGATTTAATCATAATTCTTCGTTTTGACATCTATCAACTTTCATCCATTTCCTTTAATTGGTTTGCTTAATAGTGCACAGAACTGTAGTCTGGTACAAGAACCATGGCATCACCATTATCACATCTCCTGTGTCCTCTTTTCCTGGTCCTACTCAAAAATGCCACTAGGGGGATTTCCTTAGTTGCTTTATTGTCTGCCCTCATGTTTGTGATGATTCTGTTTGCCTGAGAAATTGTGTATGTGTGTGTGCGCATACGCGTGCAGACACAGTTAACGCCTCTACTTGTAGGAGCTGGTTTTTCTCTTTCCATCATGTGGATTGCAGGGATTAAACTCAGGTGTGGTGACAGGTGCCCAAACTGTTGAGCCATCTTGCTGGCCCTATGGAATTTTGCTTTTAAAAAGTATTCCCAAGCAGGGCATGGTGGAGGAGTTTTTAATTCCAGCACTCTGGAGTCAGAGGCAGATGGAACTCCGAGTTTGAGGCCAAGGCTGGATTGGTCTACATATCAAGTTCTAGGCTAACTAGGGCTATTTTAGTGAGACCCTGCATCAATGGTTCTCAACCTTCCTAATGCTGCAAATGACCCTAACCATAAAATTTTGTTGCTAGTTCATAACTAATTTTGCTACTGTTACAAATCGTAATGTAAATATCTGATAAGCAACCCCTGGGAAAGGGTCATTTGACCCCCAAAGGGGTCGTGACCCACAGGTTGAGAATCTAACCTATATGGTTTTCTTTTTTTTCTTTTTTTTCTCAAGACAGGGTTTCTCTGTAGCTTTGGAGCCTGTCCTGGAACTAGCTCTTGTAGACTAGGCTGGCCTTGAACTCACAGAGATCTGCCTGCCTCTGCCTCCCGAGTGCTGGGATTAAAGGCGGTGCGCCACCACCGCCCAGCCCTATATGGTTTTCTTTTTTTTTTTTTCTTTTTTTTCTCAAGACAGGGTTTCTCTGTAGCTTTGGAGCCTGTCCTGGAACTAGCTCTTGTAGACTAGGCTGGCCTTGAACTCACAGAGATCTGCCTGCCTCTGCCTCCCGAGTGCTGGGATTAAAGGCGTGCGCCACCACCGCCCGGCCCTATATGGTTTTCTAAATCATGCTAAGCACCGTGTGTGTAAGATTTATCCATGCTGTGGCCGTCACTATGGTTTGCTGCTTCTCACAACACTCTAAAAGCTCCATGGTCTGAAAGCAGCCCAGGCTCACTCATGCTTCCAGATAGATGGCATTGGGTTTTGTTTTTTGTTTTTTGTTTGTTTGTTTGTTTTGTTTTTGGGTGTGTGGTTTTTTTTTCCTCCTGTTTTGGACCCTCTGAAGAGCACTCTTGCAGGCAAACCGTGTTGCACCGCTGTAGGAGTTTTTCTTACATCTGGGAGAGTAACCACTGGGTGATACAGTGTTTTACCACATACTGTCCCCTTCTCCTTCTCCCCCTCAGATTGCTGTTCCAGTTTATACACCCACCACCAGTCCACCAGAGCTGCACCATCCATTGAGAGCACTGGCATTAGGATTCTAGTTTTTACATCTCTCGTTACAAACCCTGTAATGACTACGGAGGTGAAAACCCAATTGGCTGAGCAACCACTAGTGAGGTAAGGGCCTAAATGCACACAGGCCAGGTAAGAGTGTGGGTGGGTGGGGGACTCACACAAAAGGGAGTTGAGGCAGGATAGAAGACAGAGGTAGCCTTGGAGGAACTTGGTAAAGAGGGGTCCAAGTTCTAGGAAAGTCCCTCCGTCACCTTGGAATGCCATCACCAGGGCGTGGGTGAGCCTCTGAACTACACGCTAGGAGACAGGCTGGAGTACAGGAGTTCCAGAGTTTCCAGTGGCTTTCTGTTATTTGGGGGTAGAGGAGACTACTTACTGCCACTTCAGAGAAGTTTATTTTATTTCTTTAAGTCCCAGAATGCCTAGAGTTGAAAGGAAAATGGAACAGGATACTCAGGGGGCCGCCCAGCGACATCCTCCCAGGAATCAGGGAAGGCACCCCTGGCTTAGCATATTTCCAGCCCACCTCCACTCGACCAAGGGACCTCCCTCCAGCCAGGGCCAGCAGGAGAGGGAAGTACAGAAAGCCACCAGGCAGGTGGTACAGCAGGTCCTCCTGGGATACCTTTGGCTCTAGACTGACCTCCTCCTCGTCCTTCAGGGACAGAGGCTAAGCGTCCTCTGATCCTGGGGCTGGGGACGGGGTGGGTGCTGGAAACCTGAGACAGCTGGTCTCCAGCCTAGCCCAACAAGACAAGAGCTGGACGCTTCTCACCCCTCCCCACCCCTTGCTGTATCTTTGGTGTCAGCAGGGACCATGTGGGGAAAGGACTCACTAGGACTACCCTGACCTTGGCTCTGGTCCTGACCCCTGGGTGCTGAGTCTAAGATAAGAATGGCACAGGGGAGGGTGACAGCCTGAAGCTACTTCTTGGGATTGCCAAAATTTGGGTTTGGGGAGAGGCCTCTAATGGGGCCAGCCTCTGTTTCCAGAGAATATATATAGAAGGGGCTTTTTGGTGCAACCTAGGAGTGTGGTGACTAGGTGGGTCTGAGGTTTCTCTTTCTGGTTTTAGATCTGGTCTCAGGAAGAAAGCAGGGATCCTGGGAGGTTCCATTTGCTCTCTGACAGATGGGCCCCAGCTTCTACCAAGGCATCTTAGGAAGACAGAGGCTCACTGGGATCGGATGGCATCACTGGGAAAGGATTCTGGGGGAGCAAAGCTATGGGGGAATTATAGGGTGGGGTGCCATGAAGGCAGATTTCAGCCTCTGGGACTTGGGTTCCATGATAGGCACTTGAGTCCTGAGGCTTGGTGAGCCAGAGGAAACGCCATTCGCCTCTCTTTAACCATCCTCCTTCAGTCCAAAGGCAGAGCCCAAGCCTGAGAAGAAGCCAGAGCACTTTCCAAAAAGCCACGGGGATGTGGGATTCCAGAAAGAGCCTGTGGTCCCAGGCATTGTGGATTTCGAGTTGATCCAAGAGGAACTGAAGACCTCTAAGCCCCAAACACCAAGTGCCTATCGCTTTGGACGCCTCAGCCACCATTCCTTCTTCTCCCGGCACCATCCCCAGCCACAGCGTGTCACACACATCCAAGGTAAGGCCAAGTGGGCAGAATCTTGCTACAGGGCCCTGCAGAAGTGGGTATCACTAATTGGTCATGAGATCTAGTATAGAGGCACGCATTCTTACCCATTTCCAGGCGAAGCCTAGAGAGCATGGGGCCTGACGGGCATCCCACGGCTGCCCAGTGGCCAAGCCAGGACTGACCTGGGAGACTGGAGGAAAGTGCAGGCTGCAAGGTCAGATCAAAGGTCCCCCCCTACAGAATTCCCCACCCTCTGAATCAGAGAAAGGGATGAATGCCTCACCCCCAGAACGATGCTCTGACTTCTGACACTTGCTGCCTCATCCTTTAGGCCGTCCATCCATCCGCAGCATATACAGAGTGTGAGCTACAGAATGACACTTGTCTGGACTCCAAGGACAGGACAATAGGCAGAACAGATTACTGTCACTGATGTCCTGGAGGTTACATCCAGCTGGGAAGGATGGGACATAGACTAACTGTCACTGTCAGGTTCCAGAGGGGGATATGGCTACTTTCAAAAGGTTGTCAGAAGAGTCTTAGTCAGTGACAAGATATTGAGAAAGATTAAAGGATGGGAGCTCGAATCAATCAAGCACTAGAAGGTTCTGTAGAGGGACACAATGGCCTTGGCTCTGTTGGAGGTACAGCAGGAGAGCCCCCTGGGTGTCTGAAGCAGAGTCAGAAGTAGAAGGGAAGAGATAGTTACAGAGAGATATTGGAGTTGGATCAATGACCCTGCAGGTCATTGGTGCTGTCTTAAGTCACCTCAGCTTGACATGTGTGCACTTGTATAATGCTGACATTTGGAATGCAGAGGCAGAAGGATCACCACAAGTTTAAGGCCACCCTGGTCTACCTAAGAGATCCTGCCTAGCCTGAGCCACCTAGGGAGATTCTGTCTAAAATTTGTAATAACAATTACTTCACTGAATCAAGTGGGGGCCATTGGGAGGGTGGCAGTACAGCAGTGACCGTGACAGGTATTTACACAAGGTCCCACTGGCCTGGATGGAAGCCGAACCATGAAGCTGTGGAAGATTCCACAGCTCTAGTCTAGAGGTACAGAAGGAAGAACCCCTAGGATTTCGACCACTGGCTGAAGGTGAAGCACAGGGCAGAGAGGCAGCGACATCATTCCTTAATGGTCAGAGTACACAAATGCCAAGAAGCCATCAAGGGTCAGTGGAGTGGGGGATAGAGGTGGGGAGGAGCCATGGGTGGAGGAAAACAACCCAAACAGGCTGGGGAGATACACTGTGAGAATCATTTGAGAAAAACACAATGCATTGTGAAGACACAAGACAGCAGAGTTTTGGATTAAGAGGTAGAAAAGATTAGGAGACATTAGAGAAGAAGAGGAGAAGCTGAAGAGCCTGGAGAAGCCAGGAGATTGAGGATCCCGGGACCAAAGCAGTCAAGGCCTAGCCAAGCTTGGTGGCCTAGGCTTGTAATCTGAGAGCTGGGGAGGTGGAAATAGGAGGGTCCCCAGTGCTCATGGGCCATGGGTGAACTGTGGGCCAATGAGAGACTCTTATCTCAAATAAAACAAGGTAGATGGTGCCTGGGTAACAAGAGCCAAGGTCATTGTCTGCACACACATGAACATGCACAGGTATGTCTGTGTATACACACAGACACATGTACATGCATGCACTCTTTGATTTTGTGTGTATAGTGCGTGCGGGTATGTGTGTGGAGGTCAGAGGACAGTCTCAGGGGTCAATCCTTGCCTTCCACCTGGTTTGATACTGAGTGTCTTTGTTTTTCACTGTGTATGCCAGGCTAGCTGGCCGGCAAGCTTCCTGGATATTTTCCCTCTACCCTCCCCCACCTCCCCAGATTATAGATGCTCACACCATGCATCTGGTTTTTATGTGGGTCCTGGGCTTTCAAACTCAGATACTCCCATTTGCATGGCAAGTGATTTTACTCACTAAGCCATCTCCCCAGTCCCCCTTTTTTTTAAAACAACAACAACAAAAACAACAACAAAAAACACGAGTCTAGGTACTGAACTCAAATCCTCCCGTTTTCAAGGCAAGCACTTACCAACTGAACTGTCTCCCTGACCCCCATAGCCTTTATCTTTAAGCCACCTACAATTCATTGACCTGTCACAGGAAGCCAGAAGGACCTCAGGAGGTCCCACGAAGGCCTGACTCTGTCTTGCCTCTGCCCAGCTCACTGATGACCCTGAGCAGATCCTCCACGTTCCTGTACCCATGAGCATGGTGGTTGCTAGGGTTTTGACTCTGATGACCTGAGTTTGCTGTTACAGGAAGAGGAGGACTTGAAGCGCTCTCTGGCCCTCATCACCTCTTTCCAGCCCCAAGGAGCTCCTGGGAGTCCACCAGGCCCACCAACCAACAGGTCTCATCTCCTCTGCAGATCTCATCGGGAAACCTGTGTGCGTGGTGAGGGACGAGTTCTCTTTGGCACCCTTGACCCAGTCAGTGCTCTTATCCAGCTGTCTGATGGGGATGCCCACCATCTCAGTCCCCATTGGGGACCCACAGTCTAACCGGAACCCCCAGCTTCCTCCTGGTGAGTACTTTGGCCACACCCTTCTATCTGAAGGTTCATATGTCTCCCAAAGTGTGTGGCTGGGCAGGGGCCTAAGACGGAAAGGGACATTGCTCTTCAATGGGCCTTCCTTTCTGTGTTGTTTCCCAGGCCCTAACCCTCCAAAAAGTATACCTGCTTCGATTTGAGGGTTTTTGTTTCGTTTTTGTTTTGGTTTTTCAAGATAAAGTTTCTTTGTGTATCTTTGGAGCCTGTCCTGAAACTTGCTCTGTAGACCAGGCTGGCCTCAAACTCACAGAGATCTGCCTGTCTCTGCCTCTCAAGTACTGGGATTAAAGGCGTGTGCCACCACCACCCAGTTGAATTTGAGAAATTTGAGGAGTAACAAAGAGCCGGAGTCAAACTGATTTTGGACACAGTCATATGACTTGGAGCTAGAGACGAGAGTGACACTTGTAATATTTAGTGACTTGAGCGCTCAGGCGCAGTTTTTCAGGACCTCCAGCTGCTTTGTTGGAGGGACTTTGGAGGCCAAGCCCTACTTTTCTGCTGCTAAGGTATGGGAGGGTCAGGAGGGCGGGGTTGTGTAGAAATCCTGTCGAACAGGGTGTCAGCTAGCGCAGGGCAGAGAAGTGGGAGGGCTGGCTGTGGGATACTCTTAACAACAGGCATGACATCTTTTCCGAATCTCAGTGTTGGCTCCAGGCATCTAAAAGGGAAGAGAAGCCAGATCAAACTGCGTGTATTTAGACACAGTAGCCTAATGCCCTCCAGCATCCCCCAGAGAGGACTTAGGGAGACTGTCAACATTAGCAACCCTTATTCCACTGCAGTTTCTAATGCTTCTCCCTCCAGGGCAGAAAGGCTTGTAAAGTAGAGGGGGCACTTCTGCCTAGAATCTTTCCCCTCCATCCCAGTCCTGATGACACAGGGAGGGCAAACAGGGCCCTCCAAGATTTTGTCCTGTCCTCTCAGACATCTGGAAGAAAAATCTAAAGGACCTAGCTTCCCGAGTGGCTGTCTTTACTAAGGAAACCGAGTCAAGGATCAACGAGGCTGGTGCCGAACAAAAGAGCGAGCCTGGGAAGAAAGCCTTGGTGAGTCCCCCCAAAGCTCTGCCACTGGCATGAGAGGGGGTGCTCTTAAGGGGGTGATGGTGACAGCTGAGTTCACAGGGCACAAAGTCACACCTAGCAGAGAAATCCAAGAAGGGTCCCCAGAAGCACCCTCTAGGGTCATCCATAGTTGTCTATGGGGAAGACTTCTGAGCAGAGACGCCAGGCCCACTTTGGGACACCTTTAGGGAACGGAGCTTGGAGCACAGGGTAGAGTGGGTAGTGATGGAGAGGTGCGAGGAGGACTTTGAGTGTGGGAGGAAGAAGTTCTTCCCCACACAGATTAGCGTCCAAGCTCATCAGGAGTGGAGAACGGGTGATTTTCAGACAGAACGGGAATGACTTCACAGGTGCCCTTCAGGGACAAAGTGGTAAAGGCAGGTGGTCTTGAGACAGACCTTTGTAATGGAGTGTGTTTTGGGGTAGTCCACGTGTAGAGGGGGGACATGGCTGCTTGTCCCTGCTTGCAAGTGATGCACTGAGGTGCTCAGGATAACACGGCCAAGCGTGCAGGTCTGGTTTTCTTTAAAACGTGGAGGAAATAGCTGTGGTGATCACTTCTCTGTGATCTCAGTATTAGGGAGACAGAGGCATGACCGCACATTTATGGCATAGCCTGTTCTGCACAGCAAGTTCCAGGCCTGTCAGGGCTGCTCACTAAGGGCTTGGCTCAAACCAAAGAAAAGCAAAGAAAAAATGGGGGAGGGGGTGTTTACACGCTTTAGCTGGAATTACACTGGCAGGAGGCTCTAAGCCTGCCCTGTACCCAGAATTTTCCAGGGCAGAGAAAGGATGTCAAGGGCTGGGAAGGCAGCTCATTCAGAAAGCACTTGCCTAAAAAGAAAGAAAGAAAGCAAAGCACTTATCTTATGAGCATGGCGGGGCATGCAATCTATCCCTCCCAATCCCACCGGGATCAGGGAGCTTTATGAGTTTGAGACCAACCTGGTCTACACAGCGAGTTTTAACACAGCCAGGTCTCTGTAGAGAGATCTCGTTCAAAAGCAAAAAGCACTTGCCTTCTAAGCCTGAAGACCTGAGTTCAATCCTCAAAACCCACATTTAAAAAGCCTGAAGGTGGGGGCAGGGGCTTGGCTGGAGGAATGGCTCTCCAGCCAGTTAAGAGTGCTGTTTGCAGTCAGGCGGTAGTGGTGCACATCTTTAATCCCAGCACTCAGGAGGCAGAGGCAGGCAGATCTCTGTGAGTTTGAGGACAGCCTGGTCTACAAGAGCTAGTTCCAGGACAGGCTCCAAAGCTACAGAGAAACCCTGTCTCAAAAAAAGAAAGAAAGAAAGAAAGAAAGAAAGAAAAGAAAGAAGAAAGAAGAAAGAAAGAAAAGAAAGAAGAAAGAAGAAAGAAAGAAAAGAAAGAAGAGTGCTGTTTGCTATTACCAAGGACCCAGATTCAATCCCCAGAATCTACAGGGTAGCTCACAACCATTCCAGTTCCAAGGGATTAGCAGAGGTCACTGCACACATGTGGTGCACTCCAGACATGCAGACAAACACTCACACACATGAAATTAATCTTTAAAAAAAAAATCCCAGCACAGCAATGCATGCTTGTAATCTTTTCTCTAGAGAGGCAGAGACAAGTGATTTCTAAACCAGTGAAGGACCTTGTTTCAGGGGGAAAAAAAGGATGAGGAATGACACTTGAGGTTGTCCTCTGACCTCTCTACACACGCATACACACTTGAGCAAACGTGTGTACCTGTATACACATGAAAATGTAAAAACAGACACACATGCACACACATACACACACAGGGAGGCAGGGGCAGAGAATAGAAGACATTAATCTGTGAGTGTGAGGAACAGACCTCAGATATAGGAGCAGCTGAGCTAGGAATCAGGGTTGACACAGGGGTCTCGGCCCAGGATACTACTCCCGTACCTCCGATGTTTGGAAGTGGACTTGCCTCTGGAGGAAAACAAAGACCACTGGGGCTATCATCATTCAGCCCTGGGATGCTGGGTTAGGATGCAGAAGGACCCAGGGAGGACGTGGGACAGGATGGAGACGGCTTGATAGCATCCTAGGCCTAGCCTCTTCTTCACCCCCCCCCCCGCCTTCTGCCACTTTCATCGGCTCCTAGAGTCTCTTGTCACTTTCCTTCTAGTCAAAGGAAGAGCCTCCTGTGAGGGAGCAGGGGGCAAAATACTCAGCCGAGACTGGTAGGCTTATCCCGGCTTCCAGCCAAGCTCTCAGCCGCCGCAACCGCCAGGGCCAACAGGGCTACCCTTCTGCCAAAGACGGAGGAGTCCAAGCCTCTGTTCTGCAGGACCAGGAGCTGCTGGTAAGCCCCACTCTGGAGGCAGGGACTGCAGTGGTCTCAGCCTCCAGGATCCCAGGTCTTCCAGCCAGCACCCTTCTGGCCCGCCTTAGGGTGGCTTCTCCAGACACAGTGCCCCCTAAGACTGTAAGACCAGAAAGACCATGCCCCAGGAGTCAGCATCCTGGGCTCTGAGCTCCTCTGCTTCTAGACAGCCTGTTGTCATCCTGACCCTCTCTCTGTGTGTGAGTCCTCTCTCATGGGTCATTGATCAAACTGGGAGCATGGCTATGTTAGCACTGCATTACCACGGAAGTAAGCTGTCCAGGGTCAGCATCCACTGCTCTTGAGAAAGCAGCACAAGGACTGAGAACCTAGGAGGGAAGGGCCTGCCCAGAGCATTCTCAGTCCACAGCCTGCAAGGCTAGCCTGGACTCAGCTTCCTGTGGTCTTTTTCTCATCGAGACTGGAATTGACCCCCCCCACACACACTGTGTAGCAGTGGACAGGGCATCGGTGATCCCTGGGAGCATGCATGCATGCGTGTCCCCCAGAGCCAAAGTGTCACCACTTCTCACTGAATGGTAGTGCTTTTAGGCCCAGCGACATGGGTAGACCAGACAGACCTCAGGATCCCCTTTCAATCCACAAAGAAGTTTAGGCTCTTTTGGGTGATGTTCTGTGGCCAGGTCTCCCAGCAGATGGCCAGCATAGCCAGGCTAGAATTGGTACTTTCTCCACCATAGGGCAGCCACACCGCACCTGGAGTTAGGTTCTCAGGTCCCATGGGGAGGGGGCCCAGGGCAGGTAAGGAGGATGGGAAGAATGGGGAAGGGCCAAAGGGCAGTTCAGGGTGGGTGCTACAAGCGGGTGCTGGGCCGGGGCGGAGGGAGTTAGGGTGGGCATCTAGCAGGTACAGGCCTGAGGGAGAAGCCCAACCCAGTTCCTACTCCACCAAAGATGAGGTGGGCCTGCCAGGGTCTGATAGACCCCTTCAGGTCCTTGGGAAGGCTGCCTGGAAAGTGCTAAGGGAACCCTACTTTCCTAGGACTCCCAGAGCTCCACCTCCCATGGAGGGTCCCCCCTCCAGCCCTCCATAGATACAGCTGCCACCTGCAACTTGGCCTAGGAAGTCCCCAGAGCACATCCCGGACACAGCTGGACCATATACTGCCGCTACTTGACTGGAGGAGACAGGGGAAGCCACGGGCTGAGGAGGCAGCTAGGAGTCAAGAGTCCCAGCTGCTTCATTGGATGGAGCCCCTCACTAGGCACCTGGCAGAAACAGCCCACTCTGGCCATCAGGCTGCCTACAGCGAGTCCCCCACCTCCTGGAAAACATATACAGATTCTTGGCGCTCCCGGGTGGAGAGGCCCCTGGGGTGCCCCAAACCACCACCCAAAAGATCCAAGCATGCAAGACTCGGTGCGTCTCTGAGGAGGTGACTGGCCAGCACTGATTTTGCTGTCCCAGTGAGGGCCCATAGGTTCCAACCAGCTCAGCGGAGACTATGGGGCTGAGAGGTCTAACCTGTCCCGTATCTGAGGCTTGATTCTGTTCTTAAGTCCCCACTTGACGCCTTCCTTTCTCAAGGCCTCACATTCTTTGGCTGCCCAGCAGAGAGCTTAGGGACAATTTTGAGAAAAAGTCCTCCTCATCAAAGTGCTAGGTCTCATGAAGGAACCTTTAGGAGGAAGCATTTTAGCCAAGCATGTGGCCCGGGAACCCCAGGTCAAGGGGAGGAGGCTGGTGTTCCCTGAACGCAGTTTGCCTGCACTTCTGGCTGGAGTGTGGCAGGGGCTTCCGCTGACCACGCTCTGTCCTCTTTCACATAGATCTTGGAGCTTCTTTGTCAGATTCTACAGACAGATTCTCTAAGTGCCATCCAGTTCTGGCTGCTCTACGCACCACCAAAGGGTGAGGACACCATAGTGTGGCCCCCTCTCTATGTGGGGGGGGCTGCCCAGACATTGCCCTTGTTCCTGATCCTGCAGGACAGATGTAACTCAGCCTCCTCTCTTTTCTCCTTGGGAGTCCCAAAGCATCCCAGAGGCAGCATTTCTGTGGCCCTGTTCCTTGGAGGGGGGGGTCCTCTTTAGTACTGACCTCAGGCATAAGTGTCTGGGAGGGGAAGACAGCTAATGATTGTTCCCAGCAGACCCAGCCCCTCCCGGTCACTGTAGGAAACACATGCACACAAGTGCACATACCAGAACACACAGGCTTGTGCAGAGAGCCCACAGATACACATCTGCTTCGGAACAGTGAGGGGAAGGGGTGGTGTGAATCCCCAGGGGACAAGTTTATAAGCTCACTGGAGGAAGGGATGGGAAAAAGGAGGAGTTGGAGGTGGAGGGGCGGGGAGAGAGTAAAACCCAGATTTCCAAATGTGATCCAGGAATAGGGAGGAAAGGAGGTGGGAGGGGTGGAAGGGGCCAAGTCCAAAGTGCATATGGCTCTCATGGTAGGAGAGGGTGATGTAGAGGTGAGGGCTCAGCACACAGCTACAAGCACTGTGGGGACCTTCCTTGGGGGCAGGGGGCAGGATGCAGGATGGTTAGAGGAGGATGTCCTTTACCAGAGTTGGGACCAGTTGGTTGAGATGGGAAAGGAGTAGGGCTCTGAGGACACTGTCCTGCGCTGTTTATAGAAAAAGACTTGGCTCTGGGACTTCTGCAGACAGCAGTGGCTCAGCTCATCCCCCAGCCCCTCCCATCCCTCCCAGCAGAGAAGCTCTTGAACCAACTCCAAGAGCTTCAAGAACCTCCTCAAGAGATACAACAGGCAACCTACAGGTGGGCTCCGGGCCCCTCATCTGCCCTTGTGTTTCCAGAACCATGCCCTGGTGGTCAGCATCTGCCTACCCTGGCTTGTGACCCCACCTGTAATCCCAGAACCATAGCAAGGGGAAAGGAAGGCGGGATCCTTGAAGAAGGCTGTGCCAGATGTGTCAGTGTGCTTTGGATGCAGTAGAGAGATCCCACCTCAAGGAGTAGGGTGGAGAGCATCCATGTGGGTGCAGGACATCTGGTCCTCACACGCTAACACAGCAAGTGCCTTATGCGTTTAGTCATCTTCCCAGCCAAACACTGAGGACTGGAAACTGCAAAGTTGGGAGTCTGGGAAAAGACCATCTCAGGAGGTGGGAGGTGCCCAGGGCCTGGTGGTCAGGAATGAACAGATTGCAGGGACTAAATTTTGGGGTGCTGGGGCATGGTTAAGAAAGTGGCTTAGGTTTGGAGGAGGCACATTTTGGTGGGTGGTTGTTTTATGGGTCAGGCTGGCCTCGAACCTGCTTTGTACCTGAAGATGACCTTGAACTCAACCCTTCTGCCTCTGCCTCCTGAGTGCTGGGATTACAGGTGTGTTTAAACAGCGCTGGGGATGGAACCCAGAGCTTCCGACACGTTAGGCAAGCATTCTACCACCTGCGCTACAACCCCAGCCCTGGGGCATAGGTTTTTGCTCGGGTCCTAGAGTTGGTTTTCTTTTTCTGCTTGAGAGAAGAAAGAATACTCAGGGCCTAGGGTTCATCGGTAGACAGTTGTACAGGCCCCGGGTTCAATTCCTACTGCTGCAACACAGTAAGCATGCCAGAAGAGGATGACAGGGAAGGCAAGCATTACTGTGCTCAGAGGAGAGACCCCAAGTCGGCCTCTTCACCTCTCTCTCAAGCCTCTTGCCAGAGGCGTGGGGGAAATGACGTGGCTGTGTGAAGGGTAACGATAGCTAACATGAGGTAGAACAACATTAGTCACTTGTCCAGAACTAGCTTGACAGGCAAGCAGCCGTGGGATAGACCATAGCCCTGGCTATCTCAGACAAGAGGACCTTGGTTCCCCATGGCTACAGCAGACACAATCACAGCTGTCTGCTTCCTGCTTTGGAGGTGCAGGAGGTTGTCTGGGTCCATCTGTGGACAATCCCGCACCAGCTCTTCAGGAGGGGTGTCTTGCCTCTTCTGGAAGCTGGTGACTGACCACACCTGTGCCACCTCCCAACTCCTAACCAACCTACCATCTGTAGACTCCATCTCCTGAGCCTGTCATTTGTATTTGGTTATAGTCCATCCCTGAAGAAGATGAAGACACCACCTCTATCCAAGACAGAGAAACCAGGTAAGAACACGCAAAGGGAGCTGTTCATTCTAGAGACACACTAAGGCCAGCTCTGGCTGGATTCCTGCCCAAAGAACTTGGGTCACATCTTCAATGTAGCAAACATTTATTGCATACTTACTGTGTGTCAGGTTCTGGCAAGTCATGAGGAAAGAATTGGGACAAGTTCCTATTGTGATTGGGGCTTACATCTTAGGAAGTATACAAAAGACCCCCAGAAGGACAGCAGGTTAACTGGGCTGGGTGGCTCCCTATCCTGAGCCACAGAAGTGTCCAGGGAGGACCTTGGAGTAGAGCTCCCCCTGCCTGGAATACTGATGGAAGAATAAGCTGGTCAGGGTATCCGGGACTTCTGGGTGGGGGACAGCAGTATGAGGTAAGACAAGACTGGGCCAGTCTTTTGAAGAGTGTAGGACACTCTGGAGGTTATGAGTAGGATGTAGTATGTCCCTGTGGTCACTGTGTAAGGCATAGATGGGGGTGGTGATGGCAAGAAGGGACAAGGGAGCCCAGAGAGGAGGCCCTTGGAGAAGACATAGTATCTTAGACCAGACAGTGTGGGGGCAGCTAGAAGGGAGAGAATGCCTGTCCACAGTGGACATGATTCTCCTTTGTCAGGCTGTGTAGCATCCCAAGGGCCCAGAAGAGTGTCTGGCATGCAATAGGTGCTTGACTCGTGTTTGGTATCCAGATTAAAAAAAAAAAAAAGACCGGGGAGTGGTAGGGCTCACAGAAGTGGGCTAGCTTGTCCCAGGTCCCCCACTGTACTGAAGGCAAAACTGGCTTTGACATTGGCCTACCTCCCTGTCGGCTCTTTCATCTCTTGCCTCTCCTATCCTCCAGAGTTCATGGGCAAAGCCCAAGTCCTCCGCGTGCATCCCAGCGAGGACTCAGAGGAGAAAACGACCAAGTCAAAGGCCGAGAGCTGAGGAGCACAGCCCAGAGCATGGAGACTTCTGCTTAGCTCAAAGGCAGCTTCTAAGCTTGGGGATGGGGGCTCCTGTCAGGCTATGTCAACACCAGCCCCTGGTCTCTAACCACACTCTACGAAATAAAATGCTGCCTTCCCTGGACAACGGTAGTTCCACCCTCCTATAAGAGTGTCTGTGTTGTTTACTCTAGAAGAGTAGAGCTCCCTGCCATGGAGAAAGCCCAGGGTACCACTCACAGTTAGCAACCATCTTCCCATCAGTTAATGTAATCAAGGTAAGCTCCCATAGGCAAGCTCAGAGGCCTGTCTCGTGGATGATTCTAGATCAGAGATTCTCAACCTGTGGTTCACGACCCCTCTGGGGGACCACATATCAAATATGTACATTATGATTCATAACAGTAGCAAAATTACAATTATGAAATAGCAGCAAAAATAATTATATGGTTGGGGAGGGGGTCACCACAACGTGAGGAAGGGTATTAAGGGGTCACAGCAGTAGGAAGATTGAGAACCGCTGCTCTAGATCCTGTCAGACTAACGTAAACCTTCACAGCCACCATGTCTGGCTCCAGCTTTCAGTATTAAAGTACCCCACTTTTAAAGCCCTTGGTCATCCTGTTGGTTTATTTTTTTCCCCCAGTGGTGGTATAAGTGGCAGCTGTGCCCATAGCTGCCTCTCTGGCTTTATTGTCATTCTGCCACTAGTTGCTTTCACATTTACCCCCATCCATTTTTGGAAAATGTGGTCAAATTAACAGGCAGGTTAATCTTAGCCACCTAGACGGTGTGATGGTTTGAATAAAAATGGCCACTATAGGTTCATATATTTAGATGCCTAGGGAGTGGCACTATATGAACGGATTAGTGGCCTGTTGGAGGAAGTGTGACAATGGGGGTGGACTTTGAGATTTCAAAAGCCATGCCAGGCCCCAGTCTCTCTCTCTTCTCTGTCTCTCTGTGTCTCTCTCCTCTCTTCTCCTCTCCCCCTCTGCCTGCGGATGCAGATATAGAACTCTCAGCTACCACTCCAGCACTATGTCTATCTGCCGCTATGACAATGGACTAAACCTCTGAAACTGTAACCAGCCCAGTTAAATGCTTTCTTTTATAAGAGTTGCTGTGGTCATGGTGTCTCTTCACCGCAACAGAACACTGACGAAGACAGAAGGGCAGTGGTCCCTCATTGTGGGACCATCATCCGTCTTTGAGGCTATGCCATCTTGCAGAAGTGAAACTCTGCACCTAAAGACTTTGTCTTGTCTGGTTGAACTACTACTGCAAATATGTATTGGATTAGATAATTCATAGACTACTGAAGTCCATTTAGAGCTCTGGAGATTGAAAAGCCCAAGGTCAAGGCTTGGGTAGGTTTGGGGCCTGGTAAGGACCTGTCACTTTTAGACAGTACCTTCTGTATGCATGTGTGGCAGAATGGGAAGACAGACTCCCATGAGCTTTTTATAAGGGTCCCTATCCACTTCCTATTCATGGAGACAGAACCCTCATGAGCCAATCCTTTCCAAAGGCTTATGTTTCAAATTGAGACAGGGGTTCACCAACATTTTCAAACTGAGACAGGGGCTCACCATTTAGCCCAGACAGGCTTTGAACTCCAAATCCTCTTGCTTCAGTCTCTCAAGTGCTGG
>JAQHUG010000080.1:3095431-3105559 GCA_028555095.1 Dicrostonyx torquatus
CTCTTAACCACTGAGCCATCTCTCCAGCCCAGAATACCAATTTCTTAATACTACCAGCCACCTTGGGGACAGTACCTAATATTATCACCTTTCAACATATGATTTTTTTGGGGGGTGGGGGAAAACAAACATTCAAACCATAGTGCCCACAAAACAACCCCTCACTCCCCTCTTCTCGGCTATTGGAAACCACCCTCCGGTTTTGTGTCTGAGAGAGAAATAGTTCCCAGGCGTCCATTAGGATAATCCTCTTTGTCTTTCTGTGTCAGGTTTATTTTGCTTGGCATAACATCTTCAAGAGTCAAACAAGTTGTGACCTGTGTCACAGTCGCCTACCACCTGTTTTTATTGGTGTAGCAGTCAAGCTCTCCAGCCTGGACCACACAGCTTCATCAAGGTCTGAGCCCCACCGCGGATCTGTTCATAGTGCAGGGGACATAATACCATCACCCGTCTTCACCAACAGGTGAACTAGCAAAGTATCCACATAGTAAAAGAATCCTAGATGACGACAACACTAACCCCAGTTGGCATGAAAACCCTGACACTATGGTGGGCCTGTCTTTAATTTCTCAAGGTGTATTGCTATGGGGTGAGTAGCCGCCACTGTAGAGTATCATGGTTTCAGTCCCTGGTCAGTGACTACCCTGCTCTAGGCCTAAGAGGCAGAGCATCAGGACAACAAATGTATAGGAGTGAGGGGTAGAGCGGCTACTCATTGCAGCCAAGAAGCAGAGAGACAAGATGGAGCCCCCAAGGATGTACCCCCTCCATTGGGTGTCTCCCTCCAGGTAGTCCTCAAGTTCCCATCCCAACTCCAAAAGTTCCCATTGCCTCCCAACAACTGGAATCCATCAATGGGTTAATCTTGAGGTAGGAGCCCCTTGCAATTTAATCACTTGGAGTTGAATGGGTTTAGCAATTTGCAGGTTTGCGGGGATGTGTGTGTGCGCGACTTTCTGGCATGTCCACTCTCCTCTTCCAAGGTTTGCATAAAACCCAGCTCTGTCCAACCAGAGCCTGGTCCCTTGGCACAGGACTGATTAATGGGGAAGATAAGTACTGGGCCAAGCACAAGATACCTCGGGAAGATTTTGTGCTGAACATCACAGAATGCTGTCTATCACTGGCCATCACCACTCCATGGAGACAAGTGCTGGACACATCCCACTTTATGTCCCTAATTCTCTCACATTTGTTCCCAAACAAGAGGAATTAAAATACCAAGTGTTGCTGGGTTGTTGTGGTGCACACCTTTAATCCCAGCACCCGGGGAGGCAGAGGCAAGTGGATCTCTGTGTTCAAGGCCAGCCTGATCTACAGAGCAAATTCCAGGATGGCCAAGGCTACCCGCAGAAATCCTGTCTTGAAAAACAAACAAAAAGATGTTGGAAAGATGGCTCAGTGGTTAAGAGCACGGCTACTCTTCCAGAGGTCCTGAGTTCAATTCCCAGCACCCACATGGCAGCTCACAACTGTAACTCCAGTTCCAGGGGATCCAGCATCCTCATACATACGTACGTACAGGAAAAACACCAGTGCACATAAAATAAATTACTTAAAAAAAACAAAGACAAGTACTAACTTTTATGCTTATTTCTTCCATAAAGCTTACCATCTTCACCATCCTTCTGAGCACAGCTCAGAAGTGTCAAGAATGTTCTAACTTTTGGGGAATCTTCCTCATCCTCTCCCAGAGCAGCTCCTCTTGCAAAACTGAACCTCTACTGCCTCCTTCCTCCTTCATGCCACTCCCAGCCCTGGTTCTTTGTTTTGCTTCTGTTTGGCTGCACCTCTGGAGCACCCTTTCCTCACTGGCTTATTCCACCTAACAATGCTTTCAAGGTTCATTTATGTAGCATTTACGTCAGGATTTCCTCCCTTTTGAAAGCTAAATAATATTCCACCACATGGACAGATCACGTATTTTGGGTTGGTGTTGGGTGTGTATGTGCGTGAGAGTGTGTGTGTGTGTGTGTGTGTGTGTGTGTGTGTATGTGTGTGTGTGTGTTGCTGGGATCAAAGGTAGACAGTCATTGCACTTCCTAGGAAAGTGCTCTAATGTTGTGGGCTATTATTTTAACTAGGCAAAGATGTGCTGCATTTGTTTATGCTGCATTTGTTTAATGATATAGAGATGTGCTGCACCTGGTTCACATTGCCTGCCTAAGGCACCTGATTGTTCTAATTAAAAACATCCATAGCTAGGCAGAAGAGGGATAGGCAAGGCTGGTCAGCAAAGAGAATAAATAGAGGGAGAAATCTAGGCTTGGGAGAAGAAGAAGAGAATGAGGGAAAAGAAAGGGACATGCCTAGGACAAGAAGCCAGGCAGCTGCCAGACAGACATAAGTAGCGGTGAAAGTAAGTTATACAGAAGGAAAGAAAAGCAAAGGTAGATAAAGAGAAACAGGCTATTTTAAGTTAAAAGAGCTTTCCAGAAACGAGCCTAAGCTAGACTGATTATTCAAAACTACTAAGTTTCTGTGACATGACTTGGGAGTTGGTTGGCCCCAAAGAAAAGGCCTAGTACACTCTCCCACTAAGTTACATTCCCTGTCCTGCCACTGGACCACACTGTTGATGTATTTATTCCTTTGATGTATGACGTTAGGCAGGTCCCACGTTTTCCTGCTGCATATACTAATTCTCTGGGGATAAGCATCACAAGGAGAGCAATAGATTTCTATGTTACATGTCAACAAAAGAACCCAGAATTAACCTAAAGGTAGGTAACTAGAGAGAAGGTTCTAGAATTAGAATCTTTATCATCGGAGTCCTGTCCTCAATTCCTGATGCACAACCCTTCATTCCTAAATATGAACCATGCCTACCTCCCCACCATGAATCTTGTTACAACTGCTGATCGTCTGTTCTGTTCCTAATATTTCTTTAAATGTACCCATGCACCCATTTAGTTCCTAGATGTAATTCATTTCCAAGCAATAGTCTCTCCACAGCGTGGTTTGGTGTATTGTTTACAAAAGTTTCTCCTGAACATGAAAAAAATTCCGGGGCTGTCAAGATGGCTCTGTGGGTAAGAGGACTTGCTTATAAACCTAATGACCTCAGTCAGATTCCCCAGGGCCTGTGTGATAGAAGGAGAAACAGACTCCATGCAAGTTCTCTGACTCCCACAAATGTGTCATAGCATGTGTCCCCAAACTCTCCTCTCTCTCTCTCTCTTTCTCCTCTTCTCCCCCCTCTGTCTTTCACACACACTGAATAAAATCTTTAAAAACATAAAATGAATTGGGTAGGGAGTGGGGAGGACCTGGAAGGACTTGGGGGAGGGGAAGAATGTGAAATAGGAAAAAAGTATTGTAAATTAAAAGGTTCCACTTACTCTAAATAAAACAAAACGTTTCTCTGCATCACCTCAGTTCATCTGTTTGGCTAGCAGAGCATTCTGATCACACCTTGGAGAGTGCTGATGGGATGAGACGGCGAAACAGTGCTACAGTGAAAATAGTTCTGTGGACATACACAAGAATGTTCCAGTTCCTGGTTCTCCTACCCAGTCTGCTTGCTCAACAATCAGGCCCCTCCCCAGTTCCACTTCAATAGATGAGAAAGGGACAGAGGAACATTTTCATCAGTGACAGTGAAGTTTGTCCCGTTAGTCTGGCTTCAAACACAGTATGTACCAGAGCATGACCTCGTGATCTTTCTGTTTCCACTCCCGCGTGCTGGGACTACAGGTATGCACCACCAAGCCTGATTTCATCTTCAATTCTTAAATATTTAATCTATGCAAAACTTTTAGGAGGTAGAGACTCTTGTTAAAATTAGATAAGGCACTTAAAGAAACAATGTGTGGGCTTGGGAGACTGCTGAATGACCTGGTTTGGATACTCAGAACCCACAGAAAAGCGAGGCACATCAGTGTACAGTGTAAGCTTGGCACTTCTATGTCGAGATGGGCGAGAGAGACAGGAGATTATTTGGAAGCCCATGGGCCAGCTATCCTGGTACACACCGCAGTAGATAGCAAGGGACCCTGTCTCAAAAGGTGGAAGGCTAGGACTGACACCTGAGGTTGTCTTCTGACTTACACACACGTGGCTATAATAGCCGTGATCTTACCATGAGGACTCAAAGACATAATCTACAGAAAGTATGCCGCTACACAGGATGCCGCTTTTAACAGGCATTAGTGGCCCATGCTTTTAATCAGCACACAGATGAAAAAACAACTCAGGCCCAGAGAGGGCTGAAGTGCTTGTTTTGAACATACACCACCAGAGCTGAGTCTGCTCTGGACGCTACGGGAGCACCCAGTTCTTGTTCTTGGCAAATGCTCTCAGGCAGTACACCCTTGTTTTCATGGTTTGCCTGGAGTTCAAGAGCCCTACTCAGCTCTGCCACAGGCCCTGGCTGCCCACTCTGGAGTACTCAGCCCTCTGACACCCCATGCTCAGTGACCTTACTCCTGTGCCACCAGTCTCCAGGCTGGCAGAAGCTTCCAGGCTCTTTCCATGTCTCTTGGCCGCACCATTGCCCAGTGAGTCGCTAGCTCAGTCGCCTCTTTTGCAGTAGCTGAAGCCCTCTGGAAGGGAAGCTATGCTCATAGTCACACAGTAAGAAGCTCAATGACACCCCTGTTAGGCCTTTATTCATAGGCCTGCCTTTCAGTTATGCTGTTTTCAAGGCAGTCAAGATAAGTGTGTTCCCCCCTCACTCCCACCTCCCTACCCACTCCATTACTTTCTGATGTACGGTCTCTTGTATTCCAGGCTGGCCTCGAACTATATAGCATCGGACTTTAAGTCTTGGATCTTCCTGATTCCACTTCCCCAAGTGGTGTGATTACAGACACACATCTCGGTGGTGTGATGATGGAGAGGGAACACAGGACTTCCTGCAGGTAAGATGGATTAGCTGGCTTCTCTGTTGCCAACTCTTTTAAAACACTCACCAAAAGCAACTTGGGGCTGAAAGGGTTTATTTGGCTTACATGCCCTGATCACGGTCATCTGAGGAAGTCAGAGGCAGGAACCATGGAAGAAAGTATTTTTTCTGAATTATTCAGCTGGCTTTCTTACACCATCCAGAACCACCTGGCCAGGAGTGGAATTGTCCACAGTGGGCTGGGCCCTCTCTTATCATTAATCAAGAAACTGACCACACAGACATGCCCACACGCCAATCTGATGGAGACCGTTCCTCAACCCAGATTCCTTTTGCCTAGAGATGTCTAGGTTTGTGTCAAATTGATGGAAACTTGCCAAAATGCTAGGTAAGAACATCCAAGCCAGACCCCAGCCCACTCCCTGTTCATGTGTGCAGACAGGCTGAGAGACCCCAGGGATGCTAGACCTGAGGACCCCTTGGCAAGGCCTCAAGTCCAGCCTGGACTATGTGGACCCCAAGGATGTGGCAGTCCTAGGTTCCTTGGGCTGGTTTTTGGGCCCCTCTTCCTTGCTTGGGGCACTGAAACCTAAATGCTGATTGAGCCAAGGTTTCTCGTGTTGTACAACATTTAGACAGATCCACTGGCAATTCAGGGTGAAAGTGCAGCGATGGGCTGGTAACGTCAGCTGTGAGCACAAGCTGGAACACAACAGGGTGTGTCCTACATATCTCTCTGACCTGTTCAACAAGCCACACCACTGCCAAAGCTGGGACCTCTAGCGCCATCTCCCTAGGCCAGTCCCCCAAAGGTGTAGACTCCCAGGTCCACCTGGCTGTCTACAGAGAGGCAGTTCCCAGAAGCAGGCATTCTGTCAAGCAGTGGAGATGGAGCTTGGCTGTGAAGCCTGCACTGTCTGCACAGGCATGGAAAACCTTCCAGTTTGGAAGAAAAAAGGCAGGTGTTCTAGATTGGGGGTGGCGGGTGTCTGTATAGTCTTGGCCAGGGTCCCACAAATGTCAGGGAAGAGCCAGTGTAGTGATAAGATTATTCATGTCTGACATAGACACAAAGCAAGACATGGATTGATTCTTCCATCTTCCCCCTTCCCCAACCTTAGCCCCTCTCTTTTTTTAATTAATTAATTAGTTAATTAATTATGTACACAGCGTTCTGCTTGCACAAAAGAAGAGAGCACCAGATCTCATTGAGCCACCATGTGGTTGCTGGGAATTGAACTGAGGACCTCTGGAAGAGCAGCTCTTTAACCTCTGCACCACCTATCCAGCCCCCATCCCCCTCTCTTGGCAGTGTTGGCGTTTAAACCCAGGGTCTCAGACATGCCAGACAAGCACTCTACCAACAGGAAGAAGATGAGGCATAGATTTGTTCTTTCTCCCCTCCCTGCCCCCACCTCTGCAGTGCTGGGGACCCAGGGACTCTTGTATGCCAGTCAAGCACTCTGCCAACTGAACCGTATCCAACTCAGTGGACCGGTGTTTAAAAATCGCACTGTGAGTTTCACACCAGCCCTTCTTGCCCAATGAAATGCACCACAACCTTTCCTCCTGCTTGGCATCCAGCTTCTGCTTGGATCCTTCCAAGAAACCACCCTTTACAGGGTTGCAAAGCTCTGATCATTCAAATACTATTCTTGCGGTGGGCCCCAAAGATATTGCCCAGCCATCTCCATCCTTTCTGTGGTGGCTTGCCCAAAGCCAGTCAGCTCCTTGATGGTCCTTCCTTGTTTGTTCCCACCTGCAATCATCTTACAACTGCTGGGCCCAGCCCTCAGAGTGCTGGCTTCATTGTCCCCATCCTCCAAAACAGAAAAGAAACACTCATGCACACACACATATACACACAGAGCGCCACTTTTGAAGTCCAAAACAAAACACTGAGGGCAATGTTAATAAATAGGTTATATTTTAAAAATCAGACTCTCCATGCTGGGGACTGACTCAGAGTAGCTCCAGCCACCTGCAAAGGGGACAGCAGTAATGGGGATAGCACACAGAGTCCCTAGCACCCCTGCTCCCCATTGCTTGCAGGCCAGAGGCCTAAGGCTTTCCTTCCTCCATCTGAGGAAGGTGGACGGATAAGCACCTCTGTCACTGACCCTGAAAGTGAGGATCTAGGCCATTTCCTGAGAACCAGAGGGCCGTGGAAGATGAGCTTGACTCCACACATCCTCCCTACCCTAATCCAAGAGCAGCAGCTGGCATCCTGCCCAGGCCATCCACAGGGTCCAGGTAAGTGGACTCTAGTCCTTGGCCTCGTGACCCCCACCTGCCTGACCTTCTGAGAATCACACACTCTGTCCCAGCCAGATCCAGAAGGGAAGACCCCCCCCAACGCCAGCAGGCTTTCAGCAGAGTGACAATTGAGGGGTGCAGTCTGGGAAATGACATCTCTCTAGTGGTCACCTTTCTGCTGGACATCACTAAGGACTTTCAGGCCTTAGTGATGACTGAAGCTACTCTTCCTGATCCAACCAGGGGTCAAGCCCCAGCTTAGAAACTCCTGGATGTTGAATTATGTATCCAGGCCTCCTCCTCTGGTGGCTTGGATGCAAGATTGGAAGGTCAGAGCCAGGCGGTGGTAGTGCACATCTTTAATCCCAGTACTCGGGAGGCAGAGGCAGGGGAATCTCTGTGAGTTTGAGGTCAGCCTGATCTACAGGGCGAGTTCCAGGACAGCCAGGGCTACCCAGAGAAACCCTGTCTCAAAAAACAAACAAACAAAGCAGAACAAAATGTTGTGAGCTCAGTCTACAGCCTGGAGTCACCAGCAGTGGCATCTACAAGGACGGAGTGAGCCACAAAAGTGACTCCACAGCCACAAAGCTGAACTGATGTCTGTCTGGGAGTTATTAGCAGCCCTCAGCTAAGAAGAGCCAGGCCTGAGAAGAATTCCTCTCCCCCCCCCCACCAAACCTGTGTCAAGGAAACAGCACCACTACTTCCATGCCAGCCTTTCCCTAGTCTGCCTTTGAGTAGCCCCACCTCCTCCAGTCCCCTTTGGCCTTTGGGGAGAGTGGGACTGTGCGGGTCTCCCTGGTAGTCATAAGTCATAGACAAGCAAGCATCTCTATCGGGCCTGCTTCCCCCTCCCATCCCCACCCTCTCCCAGTAGCTATGGGAAGAAGCTTTACTGAGCCTGGAGGAACAGATCTCAGGAGCCACTTTAAAGTGGAGCCCAAGCCCTGTTGGCTGAGGTATTTCTGGTTAGGGCAATCCCTGATCTATCTCTTCCCCCAACCATGTCAGGGGGTCAAGAGCGTCACAGCCCCAAACAGAACAAGACGGCAAATAATTTAAAAGGAGACCTGTGCTACTTCCTGTCCCCTGTGCTTGAGTCCTCTGAGCCAGGGTCACTGGACCACATGCAGAGTGTAAATGTGGCCAGAGGGATGGGTTCAAGTCACTGGGGAGGTAGCAGGAAGACTGGTGCCTCCATGTCCTGGTTCCTCCCTGGACGGTCCTTGATCCTCAGAGGCTGTCATGGTGGTTTGGGTCCAGCCCGAAGGTGGTGGGGTGGAAGAAGAATTGCCCTCAAATGTTGTAGGGCTTAGCATCTGGGGGGTGAAGGGATGCTGAGTCCCTGAGGAGATCCTGTCCACCAGCCCTGGTAGCTGTGTGGGATGGCTTTGCCAATGGTCTTCTACTCTGGTTGGCCCCTTTGAAGACTCCACATCCTCCTGGGTGGCCTTGGGTTCTGGCAAGAGACTCCCAGGAGTGGAGAAGGTGGGTATTGAGGTCACGTTGGGGCCTGAGGTGCAAGACTCACAGCACAGCCGGTGGTAGCCAGGGATGGAGCAGTAGCGGTCCAGTACTTTCATCCGGCAGAAGATGGACCTGTCTCCCACACAGGGCTCCACTGCACCAAGACAGAGAGATGCCCATCAGGAAGGGACACTATGACTTGCTTCACCAGCAATCCTTCCTCTTCCTTCTACCCTGACTGGAATCGCTACATAACTCATTCCAGAGGGGTCATAGTTGCACCCAAGAGGACAGAACCCTTCCATAGGGAAGAGAAACTAAAGTGTCCCCCACCCCAGCATCAGCAACACTGGGACCTTGATGGTGATGCTAGTTGTCAGGTTCTATGCAGACCTCTGGAGTAGGGCAGCACTGTTTTAACAAATCCTCCAGTGCATGGGAAAACCCATGTTCTGTCTGGTTCAACCATATACTCGGTTATGCAGTTTTCATCAAGAAGTTCTATCTGGAGAGTCTGGGCCAGAGGCTGAAATTCGAGATTCAACCAAGTGTGAGAACCCTGCTCTAGGAGGAAGCTGGAGCCCCTGCCTCTCCTAGCTGCCCAAGGATCCCTGCAGCCAATGACCAGGCAAAGGTCCTATGAGCTCACCTGTAACCAGGAGATCAGCATCCAGCCACTTGTTGGGGTTTAGTGGAGCATTAATCCCTTACCACTAAATCTCAACCAAGAACATTGAGGAAGAAGTGTTCTAAACTGCTGCTGTGATTGGTCCAGGCAGAGCTCTTTAGAGAAAATGAGGGCAAGAGCTCAGGTTTGTATTAATTGATGCTCAGGACTGCTGGGATCAGGAGCCGGCTCTGGAGCAGAGGCAATGGAAGCCAGTGGCCTCTAGATGGCACCAAAGCTCCAGAGCCAGAATCAGAACTCCAGCTTCTGCTTTGTGGGATTTGCCCAGCCTTTTGGAGGGGATGGGGTGGAGGTGCTGAGAAGTCAAAGGGTTGCACAAGGTCACACCCTTTAACTAGATTTGGGTTCTGCTCTTTCTACAGCTCATCTTGCCAGACTCCAGTTGGAGGCCCTAGAGAGAGGACTCTGGTAACCTAGGGAGTGTAGCATCGCAGGGGCACGCCAAGTCTTTATTCACAAAGACATATGGGAAGGACCACAGGATGAGCTCACTGAAGCAGCAGAGGATGCTCACTCCCATGGTTCATTCTCTCAGCTGCCCTGGAAAGGCAGTTCGTATCTAGGACGGCAGACCCCAGAAGTGTGGAAGCAGACAGGATTCAGAATTCAGAACCCTGGGGCATGCTTTCCAGATTTATAAAACAGGACACCCTCACAACAGTGAGATAGTACCTTGTCACCGAGCATGGCAATGTCTCTGCAGCAGAAGCCTATGTGATTTCTTTATAGCCCGGATCAGGTTTGGCCACCATAGGAATAACAGCAAACTTAGAACTCAAGGTGAATGGGAATCATGGAAGAGGACACGGGCCAGAGCGGAATTTTCATGCTCTCTGAGGCCACCCAGACAAGCAGGGCATTAGGA